>OY728130.1:1806723896-1807110605 GCA_963277665.1 Viscum album | reverse complement strand
GATTTCCCTCACTAGTCATGCCTCGACAGTCATTGTATCTTTCTCAATTGAGAGATCATCTATCAGGAATCTCATTATTTTAATATTACATTATTTATTCTATTAGGAGATTAAATTTCATGAAAGTAGTGGATAGACAGTGAGGAAGCACCATAGTTCATTCTATTTATCACTAAATTCTAAACCCTTTGAACCCTATTAATTTATCACTTGAACATTGAACCTTTAACTGAGTGGGGAAATCAAAGAGAACTGATGAGGGTACTCCAAGGAGTTCAAAGGAAACTAATTAATTAGGTAATAAGTAGTGAATTATTCCTGCGCCATGCCCCAATGTACACTCCATGCGCACCCCTTGCACTGACTACACCTTGCAACCCCCCTCCCCCCTACATCCCCTACCCCCACACACATCTTGCACCCCATTCACCCTACCCCTACCCCTTGCACCCCCCTGCACACCCCCTTGTACCCCCTTCACACCCCACCGCACACCCCCCTTCCCACTGCACACCCCCTCCCCCAACCCTGCACACCCCCTCCCCTGACCCCCAGTACACCCCCTTCCCCAGCACCCCCCTCCTGGACACTCCCTCCCTCTTGGACACCCCCTCCCTCTTTGAAATCCCCTAGAAATACCCCCCACCCACTACAACACCCCTTCCCCAATGAAAAACCCCCCTCCACTCCCCCTGGACAACCCCCCCCCCCTCTGGTCAGACCCCCCGGACCCCCCCCCCCTCCTGGACACCCTCATCCCCCCTGGACACTCCCCTTCCCTCCAGTGCATACCAGTTACCCCTTGAAGCCCCTCATACTAGCCCTTAATTCTTAATTAATGGTATAAAAACTCCATCATATCCCTATATGTTGGTATCTTCTGTAAGGTTGAGTTTTTAAAAAAATGCCTATGTCGGTGAGAAGATAACATCCCCTCATAGGAGCCCTTAATCCTTAATTAATGTTATAAAAATTCCATCATATCCCAATAAGTTAATATATTCTCTAAGGTTGAGTACCAAATCAGTTGTGTACCTAATTTTAGTATAAGTTCATTTTTGGTTTTATTATAATGGTTCCAAATCAGTTGTATACCAATGTTCAGGAGAAGACACCACCGCTATTTAAATTGCATAACTATTATAACATACTCATTTCCTTATCATCCTTGGTTATTATATAGACTATAGAACATACCTCTTTTCATCTCAAAAGTACTACTGATGTCCACCTATTAATATCATCAATTAAATACTACTTCTATAGTGGTTACAACCTAAAGGTGTATTCCCAAAACAAGCTCATTAACCTATGAATGTTAGTGATCCCATCAATAAACCAACTCTTCATCCAACCCTTACGTTAATTACTAACCCATTCCCATTGTGACACTACAAGATTTACCTCACTAGTCATGCCTTAATAGCCATTGTATCTTTCTCAATTGAGAGCACATCTATCAGAAATATAAATATTTCAAGATGACATTATTTATTCTAGAAGGAGATTAAATTTCATGAAATTAGAGGATAGACGGTGAAGAAACACCATATTTAATTTTATTTCTCACTCAATTCTAAACCCTTTCAACCATATTAATCGATCACTTGAACATTGAACCTTCAACCAAGTGGTGAAATCAAAGAGAATCAATGAAGGGGATTCAATAATTTCAAAGAAAACTAATTACATAGGTACTCAACAGTGAATTATTCATGCCCCCTACCCCGCTGCACACTCCAAGTACACCTCTTGCACCCCCTACACGTTGCACCCCTTACCTCTACCCCCTACACCCCTACTCACACACACCTTGACCCCCCTACACCCTAACCCCTTTCACCCCCTGAACACCCCATTGGACACCCCCTCCCTATTGCACACCCCCCGGCCCCAGCACACCACCTACATACAGTACCCCCCCCAGCATACCCCCAGTATAAAGAAACCCCCCTACACCCGATCCCCAGCACACCCCCTCTCTATAGTTACTCTATAACCAACCTAGGTGCAGTAAAACTAATCGCAAAATGATAGATGAAGTTAAATTTTACCTTCTCCCCCAATCCTCTAATCTACATTAGATCCCTCCTAGAAACCCTCACTCTTTTTAGAAACTAGGTAATATGATAATGAGTTATTTAGAATTAAATTATAAAAAAAATATGAAACACCACAAGTAAAATAAAATTAAAACATTTTTCAACCACCAACTTCATCTAATTCCACACCACATATGTAACCTAGACACTTATAACAGTTTGATCAACTATAAAAAAATTGATTTGTAGAACATGAAATACAAAACTTTGTTGAGTAAAGACGATAAACATACATTTATTGATTATAAAAATTGAAGAATTTTCCCCCATTATAAAAACAAAAACAAAAAAGATAACACAAAACATAAATAGTGCATGAATCCTAGAAAATCACGTTAAACATACCTGGGAGCCTATGAGTATCTCTACCATCTTCATGCATGATTCTAAAAGCTCCCCAACAATCAGAATATCATCCAATAAATAATCATGCCAACCATATTTTATCATCAAAACATCACAACTTAAAATATAGAAAATAACGTTAAACATACCTTGTGAAAATTGAGGATAAATTCCAGTTCACACACTTGATAAACATGAAAACAATAACTAATTTAGATAAACACTATTAACTTTTTCAAGTTTTAGCAAGAAAATCTCACACTTCGAAAATAGCGGTCTAGTATCTCAACATAGTGGTGAATTATTTCAAGGATCTCAAGTTCATTGTCCTACTCTTAGATGAAAATGAAAAAATACAGTCTCGCATATCTAAAAATACATAATAATAATTTATTCTATGTTTCATGAATTTTTTTTACAGAAAGTGGTTAGGAATTGTAAAATGAAAAATTATGTTGTACCATTTATAAATAGCTTTGTATCCCCTCCATTCAACAAAGTTGAAAAGCTTGGGACCGTGTGTAGTCGTTCCTGCCTTGCAACCCAAACAACCTTGGTAACATGATATTTCATTATAAAGGGGATTTCATGCCTTTTAATGGGTTACATATGAATTCTTAAATATCCTATAGCATGTATACTCTTAATCTCAACTATACCAATAGATCTAATTAATCACAGAATTTGTTTAAAAAGAGTGAAAAGAACACACGAGGTTCAATGATTTTGCACCATCATACAAAAAACTAAAAAGTATAAAACAATGATACAGTATGTGAATCATTTTCACAATGAAGGTTTCTATTCTGATGCAGCTCATGTCGAATTATGCATTAAAAATTTGAAGCATGTCGTAGCCCATTGCTGACGATCCAATAAATCTATTACACTGTCATGCAGAAACCCCACAAAGTAGATTGTGCAGAATTGATCCAGAACTACAGACATCAATCTTAATACCATAATTATGTTTAAGAACCTCTACAGCCATGTAATAAGTACTCCCCATAAACACAATAATATTAATTGGATAAGGCAATGAATATTCCCACCCCAATTATATAACCTTGTCATATTTCAATTTTCAACTATGGTGTTCCATGGAAATATTGAAGCCTATGTAAAATGATGGATTATTCCTATTTGATTCGTGTTACAAGGAAATATATATTTGTGGATAGACATCCCACATTATTCCAATTAAGGTTTCATATGTAGCTCTTAATCTTTCCCTCTAATGGTGTCTCCTCCACTAGTGTAAATAGCCATGAATATCTTTGATTTCTCTCTATGCTTATAGGAAACATTCCCTCACTCTCATCATATTTTTTTAGAAATCTCCCCAACTTACATTTTAAAATTATGGATACCTTCCTAGTTACCATGAATAATTCAATAAATCCTTGAACACATTGAATTTTTAATTTATATAAATCCATTCATCTTTACTTGGTGTTCCTTTATCTCCTTGAGTTTTTTTAGTATATTCATATATCCTAAATCAACGTTTTAGATGAAGAATCATGGTTTCATTATACTCACTGGTTATTCATTTTTTAATAACCTGACTACTATTGACCTTGGTACTTTACTAGTACACCATTGTTGAAATTTCTTTTCTCTTTCATGTTGGGTTTGGGTGATAATTCCATCATATGTTAAATATATTTGAATATGATCATTCCATTATGATTTTTCTCCCTATGTTACCCATGTATATTGCTTCCTCCATTTTATCTTCTAATGATTCATGTGGTTGAATGTAAAAATTTGTGCAATGTATGAAATTTTAGAAAAATATAAAATAGTATATTAAATTTTTTTCTTTAGTTCCTTGAGAATAAATTATTTTTCTACCATTACATGTCTATAATATGTGACTTTACATCATCTTTCATTATCACAACACTCAAAATATCCCTTTATCCTTGGATTTCCTTCTCTAGAGAGTTAACATCTTACGTGTTATATATTTTCTGAACACATCTAATTTTTGACACCATAGTGGACTCTTACTCTAGTATCAAATAATGTCTTCCCCCAACACATTCATTTATTAATTGAATAATTACATTAGTATAGAATTTGATAATTAATCAGGAGGAAAATTTTGGTTTTAATCAATGAATCTATCCATTTCCTAATGAAAATATTCTTGAACCTTCTCTATAAAATTGAAGATCGCGTTACTAAGAAAAATGGGTCATTCTGTAGGGTAAAGTATTTTAATAAAATCATTGTATATATACTCTAATGTGATGTAATAATTTTATTTTTATTATAGAAGTCATGTTCAAGCATGTCCTCGCACAAATTAATGAAGCACCTCATTCTATGTTCATCTTCAATTACTACGTTTACTAGAAAATAGTAAAAAGTATTAAATAAATCCACAACTAAATATAGGGAAACATATGAAGGAAACCTATTAAATGTATTCATATACTGAAGGTAGTTATGTTTTAGCTCATAATTCCTTACATTTGGGGATAATGTGATACAATACTAGTTTATAAATACTCATGGAACATTCAAGTCCCTCAATATAAGTAAAATGTTCTCAATTATTCAAAATTTCATAAAGAAAATATTGCTCTACCTTAATCTATGGATTTGTAACATGGTTTAATTTTTCTATATACATTGTGGTTCTAACTCTGCTTTTTTAGAAGTAATTCTATCTTTGGAATGAGAGGTATTATATTTTCAATATAGGAGTTAAGATGGATACATAGGAATAAATAAGCTTTAGCCTCAATTTTGTAATAATAAATGGGTGCTAAATAATGTAAATCTGTATAACACTAAATGGAACCTCACACTATGCCACTCATCAATGTAGTGCTAGAAATAGAATACAGATGTTTTCTGTGAACTAATACATCCTTATATGACAATGAAAAATATGTTCTTGATATAACATAGGTAGAATTGAGATATTCTATATGTCTAGAATATCAAACACTAAAGTGACATATTCTGAGAGAGTCCCAACAATGCCACATATTCTTCCATGAAACTATACTAGTGATAATAATACCTCACACATTAACACAATTTTTGTTCTCATGATAATGTTATCACGCACCAAAACCCCACATGTTGTCGATGCCTCAACATAGCCTCACATTCAACCTTATCATTCCTTTTTCCCATTAATGCATCCTTTATTGTTAGAAACCATATTCAAAACTTTGATCACCCATGAAAATCATCCAATTACCATATTTATCATCATATAGAGATGAGGTCATGGAATGGTCATATAGATTATTTTATAGTTGTAAATAACATATCCTCTCCACATGGAACACATGAAATCCAAGGGAACCATATTGGAAACCTATCACTCAAGTTTCCTAACTAAAATTGGTAATTACACAAATATAATACCACATGGAAGGATATCTCTAAGAGAGGTAAATAGTAAATATCATAGAAATTTTCATTTTAATGAAGTCTTACTATGAAGAAATACATCTTCCAATATGGTAGTGATCCATACATCCATTTACAAAATTCAATATAGAAAAAATTTGTTTGAGAATGAAATTTAAAAAAAATATGTAAGGTAGAAAGAAACAAAAATGGAGATCAACCCTTAGAGGATCAAAGTGAATACATGTAAGAAGACAAGGATTGAGTAAAGGTTAGGTAGAGTTATAATAAGAAGTTAGAGATGGAAGGTGAATTTTCACTGTTGATAAGAGGAGGGAAGATCTCTTTTCAAGAGTTTTATAAACCCATATATTTATATCTTATTTTATTTTCTAACATTTTGATATCATAGGCTATTTCTAATATATAAATTTAAAATTTATTTTAGATAATCTAATTTGGTCACCCAACTATTAAATCCTTGGATTATTGAATCCTTATTATGATATTAATGCCTAATTATAGTTATTTAGTGGATGAAAATGTAAGAGATTTAACAATTGGAGCTAAGATTCACATTATCACTTATTGCCTAATTGATATAATTAAGTGTGGAACTAGGAGTATAATAAGAAATTGAAGGTTGAGGAAGAACGTAAGAATTGGGGATAGATGATTTATTATTTTGGAATGCACAGTGTAGGGAGTGACACCCACACATAGTGATTAAAAACCACACTAATGAGGGTTCGACACACCTAAACCAGATATACTAGCTAAGAGAGATTTTAGAGAACAAATATGACTTATTGTGTTCTTAATGCGTCTTGTTTGAAATATATAGGAAACTTAAATGGTAAATGTATTTATTTTTAAAAGGAATATGGATATTTTAAAGGATCATTTAATGTTATCAAATAGTGATTGTTCACAATATTTGTTTGGGAAATTGTATGACTTGCATAGATTAGTGGATTTGCGTCAAATTACTGGTGTTTTCCATTTCCTATAGATTTAAATCCCTATTTTTCAACCTAGCTTAGTTGATCTTCAATATTGTTTTTCCATATATCATTAAAAAGAAATTCTCACCATTTTTCTACTGATTTTATATTTAAGGAAGAGCTTTATTGCAAGGTAGTATTATAGTATTCACTTTATTTTAATTTTAATTTCATTAATTATCAATCATTTTATTTATCTATTTTTGTGAATACTGTTTATAGATTATGAACCAACTATTAGGGGGTGTTTTGGGTAGACCAGAGGTTTATGTGTGACTAATACACTTAAAATATTTCTATCTATCATTTTATTAGATAAAACATTTACCTAAACACTTGAAACTCATTGAAAAAAATAGAGTAATGGAGTAAAAAAGATTAGAAATTAGGTGAATAGAATAGAAGCACAATACCTATAGATTATCGTGTTGAGAAGGCCGATATTCGCAAATGGCCGCAGTGAGGGTAAAATTTGGAGTGACTTGATGCAATGAGGAGACCATGGTAGAATAATATTACAGGAACCCTATGGTATAAGGTCAGGATCTAGATAAGAGGTAGGCATTAATAGGATGATAGGTATGGAGGAGTCGGAGGAGGGGCGGCCAGAGGTGGAGCAGCTGGAGGTGGAGCGGCTAGAGGAGGAGGCGGAGCAGCCAGAGGATGAGTTGGAGTGCCCGTAGGATGAGGTGGGTCGTCCAGAGGAGGAGGCAGAGTGACTAGAGGAGGAGGCGAAGTTCCCGGAGGAGGAGGCTGAGCGCCCTAAGGAGAGGAGGGAGAGGGACGATCAGCCGTGGGAGAATGTTTCCAGAGAAGGATTGCGAGTAGTCAAGTAAATCTGCGAGGGAGGGAGAGAAGGTTTGGAGAGAAGGGATCGGGTTTAGGGGGAGTAAAGCCCTGAATTGAGATGTATTACCATGATTTTAAAAATAATTTCAGCTATATCTTAGCTTATAGCCACAGTTTAATTAAGTTGTGGCTATAGGTATGTGGCTATATGTCATTTTTCTAGTAGTGTATGCAAAGTCTCACTCTTTCTCAAAGATAAAGAGTGATGATTTCTATTTATCATTCCTTTGTGTTCCTTGTAGATAAAAATAGGAATATTTTAATAGATATATATGAAAGATATAAATATTCAATTTACTTACCTAATTTAGTCATCGAACAAATCACAGTTGAAAAAAACTATGTGATGTGCCTTCTCCATATCATCAAGGATTAATGTCCTCAATGTATATGATCCAAGAAATCCTCCTTTTTGATGAACTGATGGAAAACTGGGTTCAATTTTTTGATACTAATCTTCTTCATTTCTCATTAGTCTATTCATTCTTATAGTAAGATCAGACAAACACATAGAGCATAAATCCATAAATTCTTGAGACAAGTAACCATTCATGATAGAACCCTCATGATGATTCCTATTTCAGACATAATAATTTAATGTGTACATATTTCTTTCAGTTGGATATATCCAATTAAAATAAATAGGTCCTTTGGGAAGTATTTCATTTGGAATATGGACTGTCAGATGTAGCTTGCATGTGAAAAATGGTGGAGGAAATATTTTCTATAACTCACACAAAATTAATAGCACATCTGCAAACATTTTTTGCAATAAATACATAGACAAATTCTTAGCACATAGATCTCTAAACAAATGGCACAACCAACTAACAACCACCCTTAAATTATTGGACAAAAGATAACATGTTGCTATTGGAATCAACTCATGTAGAAGGATGTGATAATCATGAGTGTTCAAAGATTTTAGCATCAAATTTCTTCTGTTGAACCATTTATATATGTTTCTTGAATACCCATCAGGATCTTTAATAGTCTCTAGTACTTCCATAAATCGATTATTTTATAAGTGTCATCACATAAGAAAAATATGGAAATTGCCATTCATTTTCACTGACACACACAGGATGCAATTCTGTTCTGATACCCCAATCCACCAAGTCACGCTGAGACAGTAAACCATATTTTTTCATTCCCTTAAAATTTAGAGGAATCCAAAGAAACAATTAACATATATTCTTTTCAATGTACATAATGTCTAAGAAATGACATAACAAATTGGTTGACGAATAAGGAAAATCCAAGAAGATAATTCTCTTCTTCTAATTGTAACATGTTTTTGTGGAAAAATTATTTATCTTTCTAGATTTTATTTAACCCTTCCCGAATAAAAAACTGAAATCATTAAATTCTTTAAGAACATCATTTCTAGACATACACTGAGGTGGATCATCAGTTTCCATTGTATTATTAAATCTCGGATGATTATTTCAATATGGATGGTCCATTGGAAAGAATCGTTTATGTCCCATAAAACTAAAACTACAGTGATGTTTCAGTATTCTGGATCAGGTATTATTCATAACAATAGGATATGGTAGTTTTCCTTTTATTCTTCATCCATAAATCATTGCATAAGCATGAAAATCATAGATTATCCACATAAGTGCATCACGCATCAGAAATGTGTCTTTTGAACATCATTATATGTGTGCATACCCACATACCAAAGAAGTTTCAACTCTTTTATTAAAGGTTTAATGTATATTTCTATATCATTTCTGAGATCAAACGGGATAGGAATGATTATACTCATGAAAGTGAAAGGTTTATTCATAGAAAACCATGGGATAATGTTATAAGTGTGTATAAAAACCGACCATGTGTTGTGCGTAGTGAGCATCTGCCCAATCAAATTAAAAATGTCACATGAAAGACCCAGCCTCACATTACACATGTCAGTGGTAAAATTAGGATATCGAGAATCAAATATTTACCATAAAAATCCATCTGTAGGGTGAACCAAATAATTATTAATCTTCTTTCTCTCGGTATCATGCCATCTCATTTTTATTTATATTTCATAAGACATAAAAAGATTCTAGATTCTGAGGATTAATAAAAAGTGCCACATTACATTATGTGGAACACGTGATGGTGTTCCATCATCTTTTGGCTTCCAACGGGATGTGCCCCTTTTTATACAGTCATTTCATTCAGAATTTTCCTCCCAGAATAAACTACAATATTTTGGGCAAGAATGAATTTTGCTTCTTAAAAATACAAGTTCCTCAACTAACTTCTATGAGATATAGTGGTTTGATGTAATATCTACATCATCTGGAAGTAATTCCTTCAATATGGTAAGAATGTAATCGATATAAGTATTAGAAATATCATACATAGTTTTCCCATGAAAAAATTAGATTAAAAATTCATGCTTTTTCATTTTACTGCATTATCGATATACTAGATTCATGGAAGAATAATTCAATTTTTCACCCTAACAACATCATCATTTTCATTATAGGAATCATGTGTTCTCATATTAAAGTCTTCTTGGGTCGGAATCCTTTCTTTTTCATGATGATAAATAAACAAAAATTGTTCATATAACAAATTCCCCAATCCAGTCCTCTCATCCGGATAATCAGCAATTTGAGATTTCATTTTCTCCCCATTGTGATACCACACATATTAATTTACTTGAAAAACATATTTGGATATGTGGTTGCTGACTTCTTTATGGATCAACAAGGTCTTTAAACAAAATTGTAACATTGGAAGTGTATGTGACCACTATCTAAAGCATTGTGAAATAAAAAATCTTAAGATATCTCCAAATTGTTTTGAAAATCACTTGATATTCGATCTGTTTCATACATCCAACTTCTATCCATTCTGTAAAAAAATATTATAAGTCATTTCATCAAAAGAAATTCAATAATATTGAAGTTTAATTGAAAATAAATTTATGTAAATGAGCATTGTTCACTTTATATGAAACCATAACTAACACACTACTCTATATGATAATCATATTATAAAAGACAAAAAAATACTATATTTATAACCAAATACTATAAATTAATATAAACCCATGATATTGAATTCAATTATAAATATAATACTATGACAGTTGTGTATATTGAGAGAACATATATAACTATGGTAGAATTTTGAGAGTCCTATACATCTTGTGTCAAATAGAAGGAGAGATTTTGAATCCATGAGCCTTTGAAGGAGAAGAATCCCAGTATTCATACGTATTCAATGAACTAAGTAATAACATGATCATGTGAGATATGGAGAGTTTTTTGAGACCAAAAAAAATGTTCAAGGAAGGTTTTGAATATATTTTAAGAACTATACCTAAGTTTACAAGATCATATACACTTGTGGAGGAGAATTATTTAGGAGTTGAGTAAATTTTAGATCGAAGAAATTTTATATTTTAGTAGATTATTGGATTGATATTCATAATATATATTCTGAATAAATGTGAAATATAATCTCAAAATGATGGTAAAAAGTTCCTTCAAGATTGAAAAATCCTGGTAATACATGTGGATCATGATTCGAGAAAGATTAAATGGAACTAAGAGGAGTTTAATTTCATAAGATAAATGTTCAATGGGGAAAAGAATCATGATTCCATGTACATGGAGATTTCAAATGATTAGATTGAAATTTATTTTCCAAATGGGTTAATCTATCCCCATTTTAGATATCCATAAAGTAAGGGGTTCATAGTTGATGTAGTGAATTATTCCTAGGTTGATACCTTATTATTAAAACAATTTGAAGATATACTAATTTAGTTATGTGTGCCTAAATTTGAGGTGAAATGTGTTTTGGAATTTTTTTCATTTATCGCATACAAGAGGACACCATGGACCTGATAGAACATTTTTCAAGATATTAAAATGTGAATTATTTTCATCAACGATGCAGAATGTGTAAATAGAATTTTTTAAAGAAGTTATTGATGCTAAAAATTGGAAATATTTTGAAAAGTTAGAAGATTTAATAACACCCAATACCCAAAGTTGAAGTATTCATTGTGTGGGGGTGTCGGGGGGGGGGATATCTAGGGGCTAGGGGGATTTCCAAGGGGGTGGGGGTGTCTAGGTAGGTGGGGGTGTCCAATGGGTGGGGTGGTGTCTAGGGGGGGCGGTCCCGGGAGTGGGGGACTGTCCAAGGGAGTGGGGGTGTCCAGGGGTATGTGGGGGGGGGGGTTGTCCAGGGGGGATATCCAAGGGGGTGGGGGTGTTCAGGGGGTGGGGTGTCTAGTGGGTGGGGTGGTGTCTAGGTGGTTTTTAGGGGGTGGGGGTGTCCAGGGGGTGTTTAGGGGGGTGGTGTCCAGGGGGGCTGTGCAAGGGGGTGGGGGTTTCCAGGGGGTGGGGGGCTATCCAGGGGGTGGGGTGTCCAGGGGGTGGTGTGTCCATGGGGTGGGGGTTGTCCAAGTAGGTGGGGGTGTCCAGGGGTGGGGTGTGTCCAGGGGGTAGGGTGGTGTCCAGGGGGGATGTCTAGGGGGTGGGGGCTGTCCAAGGGGGGTGGGGTGTCCAAGGGTGGAGTGGTTTTTTTTGGGGGGGGGGGGGGGGGGTTATCCAAGGGGGTTGGGTTTTCGGGGGGGGGGGGGGGTGTCCAAAGGGGTGGGGTGTCCAGGGGGTGGGTTTTTGTTTAGGGGGTTTGGGGCTATCTAGGGGGTGGGGGTGTCCAAGGGGTGGGGGTGTCCAGGGGTGGGGTGGTGTCCTGGGGGGGCTATCCAAGGGGGTGGGGGTGTCCAGGGGGTGGGGGGTTGTCCAAAGGTGGGGGTTGTCCTTAGGGGTGGGGGTGTCCAGGGTTGGGGTGTGCAGGGGGTTGGGGGTGTCCCGGGGTGGAAAGGGTTTGGGGTGTTTATGGGGAGTGAGGGGTGTCCAGGGGGTAGAGGTGTCCAAGGGGGTGAGCGGTGTCCAGGGGTGGGGGTGTTCAGGGGGGTGGGGGTGTGTAGGGGGTGGGGTGGGGGTATATCCAATGGGGGGTGTCCTAGGGTGTGGGGGTGTGTAGGGAATGAGGTCTATCAAACGAGGGGGGTCTAGGTGGTGTCCAGGGTAGTAGGGGGGCTGTCCAAGGGGGTGGGTGTGTCTAGGTGGTGGGGTGTCCATGGGGTGCGGGTGTTTAGGGGAGGAAATAACCATGTAGTACCTTGATAATTACCTATAACCAATCCAACCAACATCACAATTCCAATCCATCACCCAACCAACAACCAATTCATCCTCAATATCACTACCCTTCCCATTATTCGTTGAACAAAAATTATAAATACAAAATCCAAATCCAATTTTCAACTAAACTAAATTCCATATAAACTACCATATCACCCCACTAAAAATATGGAAAACCACCTACACCACTACCCTATCAGTCCAAAATCCCTTCACTTAGACCATCCTTATATCCATTACCCACCTCGAGACAATATGACTAAACAAACCCTTTACCATACTTGAGTGGGGATACATCTCACAAGCACCACCATTAGTTCATATGGTTCACTTACTCTACATAGAAGGAGTTGCTGTGAATACTTCAAATAAAGGTGATTCACACAATCATGACACTTGAAGTGTAGAACAAAAATAGGAAATAAAAAATAAAAGTACATTTATTGGGTATACCACGCCACAGACTGCACGAACCTCTGTTTTAGGACAAATCAAAATAAAAAACAAAAAAATATATTTAGAACATTAAAACTAAGGTATCACTTATAAATTTTAAGTGTAGAACTAAAAAATTACTTTATTGAAGATGGATCTATTGGGTGGAAGGAGTTTTGTAGCCTAGGGTAAAGAGAGAGCTTCAGTTTAGGGCTGAAATCGCACGAACAGGGGAACTGAATCTACTGTGTATTTGGGGGAAAACATTACCAATGATTTTAAAAAACTATTGGGAAATATAATATTTACCAAATGTTTTAAAAAAACTATTGGTATACATTAGAAAAATGAAAGCTTTCCCAACAGTATACTCAAAACATTGGGAAAGGTTGATTCTAAAAACAGTATACCAACATTTTATTCAAACTATTGGGAATGGTTGATGTAAAAATAGTATACCAATGGTGTGTTCAAAATGTTATCATAAAAGTGTTTTGAAATCCTCCATTTACACCAGTGACTCCATAGCTCAAAGGGAATCCCATTAGCCACCTTAATTGGTACTTGGTTTAATGTGTATGCCACGGTTTGCATGCATATCCCCAAAAGGATAATTGAAGATCTGCATGACTCATCATCGACCTTACCATGTCCAATAGGTTATAGTTCTACCTTTCCCTAACACCATTATACTGTGTTATATAAAGTGGAGTGAGTTGAGATAGAATCCCAAACTCCCATAAAAGGTTGATGAACTCTAGGTTAAGATATTCTCTACCTTGATCCGATCGAAGATTCTTTATCAACTTACCAATATAATTCTATACTTAATTCTGGAACTCCTTGAATTTCTAAAGGGACTTATACTTATACCTAATTAATGAGACATAGCCACATCTACTCAAGCCCTCATTAAAAGTAATGAAGTGAGAATACCCCCCTCAAGCTTCTACTGGAAATGATCCGCACACATCAGTGTGTACCAATCCTAGAAGCTCTGTAGCCCTTTCACAATGTCCACCAAATGGTGGTTTTTTCATTTTCACTTATAAAAAAGTGTGACATCTATATAGTGGTTTTATCTTAGAATATTCTAAATAACCCTGTTGATAGATCTTTGTCACGCGCTTCTTGTTTACATGACCAAGGTGGTGATGCCATAACTGGGTGTTCTATGAGTCATGTGAACTTTGTTCATTGTCAATTTATAACACTTGGTTCTTGTAATTTAATATATACTTACTATTATTTAAAGGTGTCATACCATAACATATGTTGTCCTTATAAAATTAAAAACATTTATTTATGAACTTGAAAATAAATCCATCTATATCTAAACATGATACATAAACTATGTTCTTAGTAACACTAGGTAAATAATAACTACCATGTAAAATCAAAATAATTCTTGTCAGAAATGTGAGGTGGTAGTCACCAATGGAAAGAGCTTCCATCCTCACACCATTGGCAGCTCACAGATCCACCTATCCTCTGTAAATTATCCAAAATATACTTGATTATAGAATTTTAATATAGATATGAGCCCTACAAGATGTATTTAATAACCAATGTATAAAAATTGAAATATTTCACTTGATAACAAATGTACCTTTAGATTCTTCTTACCTCTGGGTGTAGTTCCTCTTCCAGTGGCCTGACTTGCCACATGAAAAGAATACTACCTCATTTTTGTCCCTGCCTCTGGATCTTCTTCTTCTTGTTTGAACGGTTCTCTAAGACTTTAGATTGTTTATTAATATTAGGAACCTTTTCCTTGTCCTTATCTTCCTATTCACCATAAGGACTATGGGATTTTCACGCGCCATGTCCTTATCTACTTGGCGAATCAAGGTAAGAATATCTGATAGACTCTTCTCATTATTTCTCATATTATAATTCATAATAAAACTATAGAATATCATGGGCAGTGATGATAGTATGAAATATGAATGCAGCTCATCTGGGAATTTAATCCCTAAGATGTCCAGATGCTCAATATAGCCAATAAACGTGACCAAATGTGGTTCAGCAGGCATAAACTCTCCAAGATAAGTAGTGAACAAAGCATTGGTGATCTCACAACTCTCATATATTATCTTCTCTTAATAAAAATCACGAAGGTGAGACATCATGCTATAATCATCCATTTCCTCACATTCCATAAAGATCTCATTGGTCATGGATGCTATCATGAGGCACTAAACATCTGTAGCATCGTTCAGATGTTTCTCATACACAGAGAGTTACTCATCACTCACCTTATTTCTAGGGGAAACTAGTAAAGGCTCTTCTAGCACATAAAGTTTCCTCTCATGGTGAAGGATAACCTAAAGGTGCCTTTTCCACTCCTAGTAATTAGTGGCAGTGAGAAGTTTTTCCTTTTTGAGTATAGATCACAATGATATGTCTGATTTAATTTTGATTGATGTTTCTACAAATTAAGTTTAATAGAGTTTTAAAACTTTATCTTGATAAATATAGACAAATAAATAAATTATTATTTATAGTCTCCCACTATTTTTTTCTAAACCCAATAGGCCCTCACCATCGGCTTCAAAATAATCTTGTTTCTTGGACATTCTAGAGGAAAGGATCCATATTTCCCTTTTCATTACCCCAAATAGGGTTGTTCAGTAAACTTTATAGGTTTTAAGAATCCCTTCCAAATGCCAATTGCATTAAATCAAAGCTCTTTAATTTGTTGAGTGAATCTCCAATCCTAAAATCCTTAATTTGGATTTACTCAACCTTTGCCTATAAGTTACACCAAGTCCCTCCTAGGGAAGTTAACCCTTGGTGTAAACTACATTAATTCAACCCAAAACCTCAGATTAGGATTCCCCGATAATTGAAAGCACCCCAACTAGGGTTGGTCAAGCACTTGAACTATGGTTTGGTTTTAACCGAAGTAACGGAAGGCATTATACCGACTTAATATTTAATTGAGGGGTTTTATCCTTTTTTTAAATTTTCACTTATTATCTTTTCACATGTTTGTTAATATTAAGTGGGATATAATTAAGTGATTAACCATGTATAGATATTGTTTATGCATAATCCATTTTATTTTAGTTCTATATTGTATGCTTGTTAATACATTAATTATGTGATCACGTCAAACATTCATAATGGATAGCCATAAAACTGACATAAATAAATAAAGTGTATGATCATGATCTTTACTATTGGTTAGTTTATCTAGAAGTTGATAAAATAACGTGACCTAGGGTAAAAACACCTTGAACCATTTAAGGTTCTTGTTTAGAGCTTTCTACCTGTCCACCTTTGTATCTCCTTGGATTGGTTTCATCTCAGCACCTAACTTGAACTGCCTCCACTAGTGTGGGATATCCATCCATTCTATATGATTTTAAATCACATGTAGGTGAGGGGTAAAATAGGGTTACATAAATAAAACCATGGGCCTGAAGGCCCTATAAATTAATTAGAAGAAGGCTCGCAGTCCAACAATTTTAATTTAATAAATAAATTAAAATGCTACAAATCACATACAAAGGTCTATTATAGCTCATGATCATCCACATACATGCAACAAATTATGCATTTAATAAAAATAGCATTCAATTATTTAATCATTTCTTATTAAGATAAATTACACTCAAATTTATTAATAATTATCTTTAATTAATCAATCCTTTTTATCTTAATACCATTTTGAATTTATTTGAGATTCTCATCCATAATCTTTTACATAACTTGTACTGTGGAGGCAACCAAGTCAATACCCATCAAAAACTAACCATCATGAATTTATACTTGTATATACTTTATTCTTTGGAATATATAGTATGCATGTAGAATTATAATTCTTATACTACTCATACATGATGTACTGATCTTTGAACATTATGTAGATGTTAATTAAACACACACACACACACACACACACACATATATATATAACCTATAACATGTTGTCTCCCAACTTTTTTCCGATAAAGAAGGTACATGTATCTAGGGTTACATAATATAAAAATAAAATTTTTAAATCTGCATAATCTGGAAAAAGTGCATAGCATGTAGATCCGACTACACGACATGTACCCTCCTCACCTTCCATCTGAAGTACATGCCTAGGGAAACGGTGTGTGAGGTGTAATTCATAAATCACTAAAGTACATTAGTGTTCTTAGTGGGCCATGTAACGACCCAAAGTTTCATTAATGGAAAATCCCATTTGATCCAGTTAAATGTCTCTTTTTGAAAATGTTTTTATAAGATGTCAACTTCTTTGGTTTTATGTTAAGAATTGTGACTGTTGTTAATATAGTCGTTGAACATTGATCACATGATTAGTATAAATATAGGACCTTAACAAATCCAATTCACTCAGACAAAAGAAGCGATGACCTCTTCCAGTAGAATTGCTCCATACGAAGCCCCATTTGTCGGAGCTCGGAAAAGAGGTGGCATCCTTGGGCTTCACCCTTGACCAAGCCCAAGCTGAGCTTCACCATGTCAAGCTCGAACGGGACCATCTACAGGAAAAGTGGAAGTTCATAGAGATTACCACTCGAGCGATGTTATCCGAGCCACCCCAAGAGTATGTCACCATCACACACCTTACCCTAAGGTCTTATGCGGTTGTTTTAAAGGGTTATGTAACAAATAATTAGTACTATGTTCATGTACATTATTTTTGTATATAATAATGAATATAATTTCTAGTCATTTTTGATACATTGTAAATAGTTTTAAAGTACAAATGGTGTTTTTAGTTATTATTTAATTAATAATTATATTTTATTAAATTAGGTATTTTTGAATTAAATAATATTTTAATAAAATAATATTATTATTATTAAATTAATTTTTATTAAAAATAAATGATCTTATAATTTTATGAATGCAATTAAAATTTTTATTAAGGTTTGAAAGCCATTTCTGTCAAAACCCGTGAATTTTCGATAAATGTCGGTTTTTATTTTAAAAGTGAAAATTCTCATATTTATAAAATTATTTATATAAAATAAATGTTATTTTTGGAATCAGGATGTCGAAATTATCCAACGGTGAATTTTTCATAATTTTCTGAGACAGTCAAA
The DNA here is from genome assembly GCA_963277665.1 of Viscum album. Lineage (NCBI taxonomy): Eukaryota > Viridiplantae > Streptophyta > Magnoliopsida > Santalales > Viscaceae > Viscum > Viscum album. The sequence continues at coordinate 1,807,092,258 of OY728130.1, read as the reverse complement.
TTTTTGGGTAAAAATTAAATACCGTTTAAATATATAATGTGTTCTATGACATAATAATGACCCAATGGTGATGTAATAAAATACCATAATCCTTATTTTCAGCCAATATATGTTTTAACATTAAAATAATTTGATTTTGGGTCTGTTTGACTTACTTTTCAAAGCATTAATGGACCCCTCAAGACATATTCAACACTTTGTCTTTTTAAATTAATTTCCATGGGAGTGTGACTCACCTCCACATAATCAACCTTATTATTTTAAGAAGTTCGGACTTGGGCCTTATAAAATATTGTTTTCCTCTTCCCTTTTCCAAAAACCATGTGCAAAAACCATGGGATGGTTTGTGGTTTGGATTAATTTAATGTAAGGGGACCCAAACCTAAATAATAAAGAATTCCCCCACCTTTCCTATATAAACCCACCCAATCTCCCACTTACTCCTCACTAAAATCCCTTGGAGTTCGTCCAAACTCTGACCTACTCTCTCTAGAATCCTCCCAAGGTGTCCCAAGCTCCCAAGAAGCCTCTCACAAGCCTCTCTCTAGCCTTTGGAAGCACACTTTCAAATAAGGGTGTTTTTCTTCCTTTCTCATTTTTGTCAATTTTATTTAAGTTGTAGTACCCTTTTAATTTCAATTATGAATGTTAGGGTATGGTTTCGCACCTCCCCCATACTTCCCTCTTATTGTTTGAATGATGGGAGACCCTTTTCTCTCTCATTAAATGCCTCCCATGTACACCCGTTACTATGCCGAAATTATGAAAGGAACTTCTCTCTCTTCATTTACATTCAAGAAATAATTTTGTATCATGAATCTATATTCCATCACAATTGTTGGGACATGTATCTATATGACCTTCTTACTATCCATTACATGTAAATATTATGAGGAACCACTTTCTCTCTCATCAACCATTTTCATGAATTCTTATGTCATGCCGTTACGCTGCCGAAATCGCACCAATTTTCTAAGCCAATGCCATTGTGTAGTGGATACCATACCCATTTCTCCATCAAGGTTATCCACCATTATGCACATTTACTTATTTATTATAAAGTTTCATGTATGAATTCCACATTACTTTATCGTGGAATAAATTATTATGTTTTATGAATCCATGTTTTATGATCCATGTGGCACACTTATGCATGAAATGAAATGTTTAAGAAGGGTGCGCCCTTATAGCGCTCCAATGCATTGGGTAAAGTATACTATCATGATACATATTGTGCAATGAGTGTTGACTCATGCTAATTCAAGTGCAATGAGGGTTTACTCATGCTTCATGTGCAATGAGGGTTTACTCATGCTTTATGTGCAATGATCCTTGGCTCATGCTAATTTCATGTTAAGTGTTGTTGCCACATTTCCATGTTATGATTATCATGCTTTATCATGCCTTTATGTTCATGTTTCTTTTATGCTCTATTGATATGCCTATTTTCTAACATGTATTGTACTCCTCATGTTATTCCATGCATACTCCCTTACTGGGCTTTATAGCTCACCCTTTTTTATGCATGTCCTCAGGTTATCCCATGCAATGCTAAGTACGAGGGAATGTAGTGGTCATGTAAAGGAAGTTTTCAATAAAGATGTTGTATTTCATGTTTTAAGTTTTTATGTAATGATCCTAAGCCCCAAAGACACTAAACCTCACGATCTTCTTTGTTGTATCAAGTGATGTTTTATGTAATAAATCATGTTTAAGTTTGTAATAAAAGCATGGTTGTCATAGTTGGTATCGGAGGAGGAACCCAACCTTAAGTGTGGTGCACTGCCTGGGTTGAGATGTAGGGCCCACAATGGGGATGTTGTGCTCTAAATGGGGGTGATTGTAACACCTCCAAATGATAAAAGGGTTAAATTACTAAATGATATGACTCATGTCAACAAGGTGCACCTTCCTTTTCGGGATCCTGTCTGATTAGAACTCCACAGTTAAGTGTGCTTGGCCTCGAGTAGTAATCAGGATGGGTGATCTCCTAGGAAGTTTCCCTGGGTGTGTGTGAGTGAGGAAAAAGCACACTGGAAAGGACATGTGTTGGCCTGTGGGGACTATCATTAGTTAGATGACCCATTCATGCATGTGGGTGGACCCTAGGGTGGGCCCCAAGTGTCTACGGGGGCAATTGGTGGTACCTGGTGGGCCAGGACCCGACGGTCTTGTTAAGGCGGGGTGTCTGTGCTGTCATCAGGACTCGGTGTGAGTGAGGAAAAAGCACACTGGAAAGGACATGTGTTGGCATGTGGGGACTATCATTAGTTAGATGACCCATTCGGGCATGTGGGTGGACCCTAGGGTGGGCCCCACGTGTCTGTGGGGGCAACTGGTGGTACCTGGTGGGCCAGGACCCGACGGTCTTGTTAAGGCGGGGTGTCTGTGCTATCATCAGGACCCGATTATCACATAGTTGGTATCTGAGGATAGGTTTAGTTTTTTTTGGGATTAGGAAAACCCTAGTAAAGCCTTAGATACAATACTAAGTATAATAAAAACATCCCTATGTTTTGGTAAATACTAAGTAAGTGGTTTATCAAACAAATACATCCCTATCTAGATACGAGCAGGTAGAGGCGGCTCTGGCACAGATGTATCCTAGGGGTAAAACCTGAAAACACCGCTTTGAGTGAGACTCGAATGAGAACTGGTGCACGACAACGGGCCTTGCTGCACTCTTGGTTACGACACTCCCGAGGGATATGTTTTGATAAATTCACATTCTTTGTATGAACCCTTATTAAGAGAAAAATGCCCCTAAGAATATATGTTAGAAAGTAGATCATGAAATGCCTAGATTGAAGCATATAGACTCATGAGTTAAGGAAATAAAAGTTTATTTTTGAGTCATCAACTTTTTTCTTTGGATTACCCTTTATGTGTTATGCCTAACTTTCCTTTTATTCCAGCCAATGGCCGGTAATTGGAGGAATCGGGCTAACAACCGTTGTGAAGGTCAGTGTGATGACTATACTAATGAGATGCCAAATACAATGGGAGTGGGAATTGCAAACTTTTCCACCCTTCTCTCTCAGCTAACTCAAGTTTTGAATAGAAACACAGGTCAATAATAATGTTCAACCCCCCCCCCCCCCCTAAGAAAGAACAAGTCGCTATCGAGAGCTTAATGAGACAAAGTCCTCCTTATATCATCCCACCTTTTTATAACATATACTTTCATTACATTACACAAAACTGAGGATCTTTAAGGTTTATTGTCTTGGAAACCAGGAACATAATACATGAAAACAACATAAAAAATTCTTCGTAAACACTTGAAAGGATTATCCTTAAGTTCATCCTAGGTTCATTACTTCATCTCAAAACCTGGGGACATACATCAAAAGAAAGGGTGAGAAGAAGGCCCAGTAAGGGAAACAAGTGAAACATTTTACATATGTACTTGAGATACATCAATAAAGTCATGAAAAGAACTTTAAGGCATGAGAATGAAATCATGAGGCATATCATAATAAAAATAACATTTTTCATAACTTGAAGATGTGGCTACAACATTTAACATATAAAATCATGAACATATCACCAAGGTCCATCCCCAAGGTGTCATTTGAAAATTACCAAGGTTATTCACCAAGATATCGTGAAAATTGTAGTCTCTAGTGGTTACATCATTACCCAATGCATTGGAGCGCTATCAGGGCACACCCTTAATTTGTATTTATTATCATGTGATCCACATATATCATCATAAATCATTTCATAAACAACCCATATATCATAAAAGAAATGGGTTTCATTTCATAATCATAATGTTTTAAAAACTGCTTTAAAGACATGATCTTAATGTCACTTTAAACCCACGGAAAGGGAAAGCGGGTTTCATGTATGTAAATCACAGAATTTAAAATATAAATTTTTTTTATATATGTGAATACCCTTATAAAATAGACAACTTTGAGTATTCACTTAAAAATAAATGAACTTCAGAAAAAGAGAGAGACATTTTGAGACGAAAATTCTGCAGCATAACGACTATGTTATAGGGTTTTAGAAAACATTGAAGATGGAGGGTACATGGGTCAAACATTAATAAATGACCCATACAATAGTAGAGGGACAAAATATAAGGTATATAAGAACATGGTAATGAAATTTGAAAATATACCATATGAAATGAAGAACATGAAAGGAAGACAAAATAAGATTTCTCTTATGAAAATTCTGCAGCCTAACGACGTCACATAAACTTCAACCAAAAATGAATTGATGAGATAAAATAGGGTATCTCATCATATGAACAAAAAATATCAGTATGATAGATACAGAGATCATACCCCAACATAATATAATGGAACTTTTAAGACTTGACATGGAATTAGAACTTTGAAAAATGAGAACGGTGAAAGAATCCCTTAAAAATTCGGCAGCCTAACGGCGCCACTTAAAACTTCAAAATACTGAATTGAAGAGATCAAATGAGGTCTCTCATCATATGATCATAAAATATCTGTATTATAGATATATATTTCATACCCCAACATAATAAAAAGTAACTTGAAAGATTTGACCAGAAATTAGAACTTGAAAATGAAAAGGGTGGAAGAACCACTTAAAAAATTCGGCAGCCTAACAGCACCACTTAAAACATCAAAATACTGAATTGAAGAGATAAAATTGGGTCTCTCATAATATGATCATAAAGGATCAGTGTGATAGATATAGAGATCATACCCCAACATAATAAAAAGGAACTTGAAAGACTTGACATGAAATTAGAACATTGAAAAATGAGAAGGGTGAAAGAATCCCTTAAAAATTCGGCAGCCTAATGGCGCCACTTAAAACTTAAAAATACTTAATTGAAGAGATCAAATGGGGTCTCTCATCATATGATCATAAAATATCAGTGTGATAAATATAGATATAATACCCCAACATAATAAAAAGGAACTTGAAAGACTTGACATGAAAGTAGAACTTTGAAAAATGAGAAGGGAGAAAGAATCCGTTACAAAAATTTTGGCAGCCTAACGGCGCCACTTAAACATTCATAAAATGAAATGATGAGAGTAAGAGAGGGTCTGTCATCATATGAACATCTAAATTACAGTATAATTAATATAAAATATCATCCTCCAACATAAGAACATGGAGCATAAAGGAATTGACATAAAAGAGATCACTTGAAAAGAAAGAGAGGGGTCAGATCCCTTACCTTAAAATGTAACTCTTAAAACTCAAAGGTTTGGACCTTGAGGGCTTTGGGGAACCTTTGGAGGAATCCTTGGGAGGTAAGGATACCATAACTTCGTTGAGGATGGTTTTGGAGTCAAATGGATGAGAGGAGGGATTGGTATTTATAGGGAAAGTGATGGGACAAGGCATTAATGGCCAAGGGACACCTCAAAAGTGGTTTTCTCAAAACCATGTGCTCTCCCATGATATTTACCATGAATTTAGGCCACATGGGGCCCCCAATACAATAATTCATCACCTTGGTTTGGAAAACCCTTAAAATATCTCATGACATCATCATGAAACAGTTATGATATCATTAAACATACTGAAACCCTAAAACTGTATTTTTACTATTCACTGAAAATTCAACTTTCTCAGAAAAATCCCAAAAGTTCACATTACCCAAATATCAATGCTCTGATTTAAAAAATGAACTCCATTTTATAAAAATAATTTTCTAAATATTTTTAATTTTATTTTTAAATAAATACACTATTCACTGAAAATTCATTTTTTTCAGAAAAAAACCCCAAAAATTACCATAACATAATATCGGTGCTCTGAGTTCAAAAATGAAATCCATTTTATAAAAATATTTTTCTAAATATTTTTAATTTAATTTTTAATTAAAAAACACTATTCACTTGAAAAAAACTAATACTTGAATAATAATTTATGAAACCGTTATTTAACCATTTTATTGAATCACATTACTTAATCAAGGTGCCTAGATAATATTAATACTTTCTTTAAGTGAGATTACTAATCCATTTGGTCACATTACTAATCCTAAGCATAAAATCACTATTCATAATTTACTATTCATCAAAAATCAAGTTGATCTTATTAGACTCTAAATTTCTCACTGAACATAATTATAGAAGACCATTTTTCAAACATCATTACACATTTTTAATTATTTACGGTTTACATAAACATTTTTAAAATATCCATTTTCTAAAATTCATCAAAAATATGCATACTATATTTATCCGGTCATTCAAAAATTCATAAACTTCATTATAAAAAGAAAACCCAATTTTTATTTGAAACAAAGGATTACACAAGGCAGTTATGGTCTCCTTAAATAGCCCCTTATCATGCCAGCATAGGACCTAAGTGTAAGGTGTTCTAAGGTGAGAGAATCTGAGGGAGGTTCGGCCAACATCGCATGAGTAGTAATTTCTATCAGGTTGAACTTCTCGAGAAGGAGATTCCATTCTAGCTTCACACGATGAAGTTCATCTTGGGTTTGGTCCAGAGGAAAGCCCAGTGGTGCTACCTCTTTCCCAAGTTCTATTAGATGGGCTTCGATCGGTCCAAGACTACTGGGCAAGGCCATCGAATCTTCTTTCAATAATAATTAACCAAGATTACATGTATTTAGAGACAAAAATCAAAACGTTTAGTTTCCAACGGTCATATTGACCAATGGTCATATAATAGTCAAAACCCAACGGTCTCATTTTAATTATAATCATGTTATCAAATGAAACATTTTTGCTGAGTATAAAAATAAAATAAAATAACACATAAAATTAGGAAACAAGATTTATTCAAAATTTCGTGTTGTTACAATATTCCCCCCTTAAGAAATTGCGTCCTCACAATTTTTTAAAAAAAGGGTTTTGAAATTTCATTGAAAGTCCCAAATCGGAAAAGGAGTCAGTAAAACTATTACTTTAAAAGAAAGAATGGAAAGTACAAAGGTCACCCGAGTTAACCCACACTAGGATTCCATGTAGGAAAACATGGACATGGAGGAGAAAACAAAGGGTCAAGTTCTGAGGGAGAGTGATAGAAAACATGATTAGGAGAAAGTTAACCATAAGAAAATCCCAAACTTATGATGTGTATAAACGTTCTTTGAATACCTAGTAGGAAACGTGAACCGACAACGTTTTTGTTTTACGTTCCTTTTCATAATTTTGAGAAATTCATTTACAACATAGAACATAAGAAAATATAACTACCTTCATGTAGAGTTTCATCCTTTAATAAGTTTCTACCCAAAACTAATCTTTTCTCCAAACGATGAGCATTCAAAACTACTTGGTCTCATCAAAACACAAGAATCATCTTTTAGATAATCACATAATCCACAAAAGATTAACTATCTATTTATTCTATCTTTAAACATTATCCCAAAAACAGAAAGGGTAATGTAAAACAACTCTTCAAAAAATGAAAGAATCTCATAGGAATGGAAACTACTTTTAAATCTTCAAAGTTACATGGTACTACCCAAAGTTCATCATAGACCATTCCATAAATAATGGTCCTTAAGATTCCTCCAAATAAACCAAACTAATATTGAAACCCAAATACAAGAAGGATTTGATAACATAGTCTTCCAAAATAAACTTCATTGTTCATCTCCAAACAACATCAACCACTCCTAACATCTTATAACAAAAGTATCTAACCTAAACATATTTTACCCAAGATAGGTTAATCATTCCCAAAAGTAACATAAATTACTATAAGGCCACCTTAAATTCATCAATTCTTCATAATATATGTCAACCTTACTCCTCAATGAAAATACCATAGTAATCTATTTACCTCAATCAAATAGGGTCACCAAAATAGTGAATGTCTTCCAAGATAATAATCATCTTTTAATCCCCTAATCATCTCTGTCATATTAATACGGCAATCATTGCATTTCCTATCACATTGTTTGTTGGGACACGTTCTTCTATTTCCCACCATTAACTAAGAAGAGAAAGTATAATTAGAGGCTTAAATACTTAACCAATAATCATGAAAAGAAACTTAAAGCATATAAGGATAACTTGTAGAAGAAACGTATACCCTAACTTGTGATCCCCTAGGTTCCAATATTGGTTATCCATGATCATATATTCATATGTGAATCTTTATTTTGTTTTATCCTTGTTCCTTTAATAATGGTTCAGACCAAGCTTATGAATTTACCAAAGCATATCCCCCGGGAGTTTCGTAACCAAGAGTGCAGCAAGGCCCGTTGTCGTGTACCAGTTCCCGTTCGAGTCTAGCTCAAAGCGGTGATTTCAGGTTTTACCCTTATGTACATCTGTGCCAGAGCCACCTCTACCTGCTCGTATCCAGACAGGGATGTATTTTCTTGGAAATCCCTTACTCAATACTCACCAAAATACCAGGAAGATTTCCTATATTTAAACTTTTGTATAGGGTTCTTCCTAGAGTTTTCATATCCTAATTTCCACAAATAACTAAACCATTTTTTGATACCAACTATATCATCCCGCCTTTTAATAACATAAACTTTCATTACATTACACAAAACTGAGGATCTTTAAGGTTTAGTGTCTTGGAAACCAGGAACATAATACATGAAAACAACATAAAACATTCTTCTTAAACACTTGAAAGTCTTCTTCTTAAGTTCATCCTAGGTTCATTACTGCATCTCATAACCTGGGGACATACATTAAAAGAAAGGGTGAGCATAAGGCCCAATAAGGGAAAAAAGTGAAACATTTTACATATGAACTTAAGATACATCAATAAAGTCATGAAAAGAACTTTAAGGCATGAGAATTAAATCATGAGGCATATCATAATAAAAATAACATTTTTCATAACATGAAGATGTGGCTACAACATTTAACATAGACAATCATGAACATATCACCAAGGTCCATCCCCAAGGTGTCATTTGAAAATTACCAAGGTTATTCACCAAGATATCGTGAAAATTGTAATCTCTAGTGGTTACATCATTACCCAATGCATTGGAGCGCTATCAGGGCACACCCTTAATTTGCCTATATTATCATGTGAGACACATATATCATCATAAATCATTTCATAAACAACCCATATATCATAAAATAAATGGGTTTCATTTCATAATCATAACGTTTTAAAAAACTGCTTTAAAGACATGATCTTAATGTCACTTTAAACCCACAGAAAGGGAAAGCAGGTTTCATGTACGTAAATCCCAGAATTTAAAATATAACATTTTGTTATATATGTGAATACAATTATAAAAGAGAGAGCTTTGAGTATTCACTTAAAAATAAATGAACTTCAGAAAAAGAGAGAGACATTTTGAGACGAAAATTCTGCAGCATAACGGCTATGTTATAGGGTTTTAGAAAACATTGAAGATGGAGGGTACATGGGCCAAACATTCATAAATGACCCATAAAACAGTAGAGGGACAGAATATAAGGGATATAAGAACATGGTAATGAAATTTGAAAATATACCATATGAAATGAACAACATGAAAGGAAGACAAAATAAGATTTCTCTTATGAAAATTCTGCAGCCTAACGGCGTCACATAAACTTCAACCAAAAATGAATTGATGAGATAAAATAGGGTCTCTCATCATATTAATATAAAATATAAGCATTATAGATATAGATATCATACCCCAACATAATATAAAGGATCTTTCAAGACTTTACATGGAATTAGAACATTGAAAAATGAGAAAGGTGAAAGAATCCCTTAAAAATTCGGCAGCCTAACGGCGCCACTTAAAACTTCAAAATACTGAATTGAAGAGATCAAATGAGGTCTCTCATCATATGATCATAAAATATCTGTATTATAGATATATATTTCATACCCCAAAATAATAAAAAGTAACTTGAAAGATTTGACCTGAAATTAGAACTTGAAAACGAAAAGGGTGGAAGAACCACTTAAAAAATTCGGCAGCCTAACAGCGCCACTTAAAACATCAAAATACTGAATTGAAGAGATAAAATTGGGTATCTCATCATATGATCATAAAGGATCAGTATGATAGATATATAGATCATACCCCAGCATAATAAAAAGGAACTTGAAAGACTTGACATGAAAGTAGAACTTTGAAAAATGAGAAGGGTGAAAGAATCCCTTAAAAATTCGACAGCCTAATGGCGCCACTTAAAACTTAAAAATACTGAATTGAAGAGATCAAATGGGGTATCTCATAATATGATCATAAAAGATCATTATGATTAATATAGATATCATACCCCAAAATAATAAAAAGTAACTTGAAAGACTTGACATGAAAGTAGAACTTTGAAAAATGAGAAGGGTGAAAGAATCCGTTACAAAAATTTCGGCAGCCTAACGACGCCACTTAAACTTTCATAAAATGAAATGATGAGAGTAAGAGAGGGTCTCTAATCATATGAAACTAAATGGAAAGTATAATGAATATAAAATATCATCCTCCAACATAAGAACATGGAGCATAAAAGAATTGACATAAAAGAGATCACTTGAAAAGAAAGAAAGGGGTCGGATCCCTTACCTTAAAATGTAACTCTTAAAACTCAAAGGTTTGGACCTTGAGGGCTTGGGGGAACCTTGGGAGGACTCCTTGGGAGGTAAGGAGACCAGAACTTTGTTTAGGATGGTTTTTGAGTCGAATGGATGAGAGGAGGTATTGGTATTTATAGGGAATGTGAGGGGACAAGGCATTAATGGCCAAGGGACACCTCAAAAGTGGTTTTCTCAAAACCATGTGCTCTCCCATGATATTTCCAATGAAGTTAGGCCAAATGGGGCCCCAATACAATAATTCATCACCTTTGTTCAGCCAACCCTTAAAATATCTCATGACATCATCATGACACAGTTATGATATCATTAAACATACCGAAACCCTAAAACTGTATTTTTATTATTCACTGAAAATTCAACTTTCTCAGAAAAATCCCAAAAGTTCACATTAACCAAATATCAATGCTCTGATTTCAAAAATGAACTCCATTTTATAAAAATAATTTTCTAAATATTTTTAATTTTATTTTTAAATAAATACACTATTCACTGAAAATTCCTTTTTTTCAGAAAAAACCCCAAAAATTACTATAACATAATATCGGTGCTCTGAGTTCAAAAATAAAATCCATTTTATAAAAATATTTTTCTAAATATTTTTAATTTAATTTTTAATTAAAAAACACTATTCACTTGAAAAAAACTAATACTTGAATAATAATTTATGAAACCGTTATTTAACCATTTTATTAAATCACATTACTTAATCAAGGTGCCTAGATTATATTAATACTTTATTTAAGTGAGATTACTAATCTATTTGGTCACATTACTAATCCTAAGCATAAAATCACTATTCATAATTTACTATTCATCGAAAATCATGTTGATCTTATTAGACTCTAAATTTCGTACTGAACATAATTGTAGAAGACCGTTTTTCAAAAATCATTACACATTTTTAATTATTTAATGTTTACATAAACATTTTTAAAATATCCATTTTCTAAAATTCATCAAATATATGCATACTATATTTATCCGGTCATTTAAAAATTCATAAACATTATCATAAGAAGAAAACCTAATTTTTATTTAAAACAAAGGATTACAAAAGGTAGTTACGGTCTCCTTAAATTTCCCCTTATCACGCCAGCATAGGACCTAAGTGTAAGGTGTGCTAAGGTGAGAGAATCTGAGGGAGGCTCGGCCATCATCGCACGAGTAGTAATTTCTATCAGGTTGAACTTCTCGCGAAGGAGATTCCATTCTAGCTTCACACGATGAAGTTCGGCTTGGGTATGGTCCAGAGCAAAGCCCAGTGGTGCTACCTCCTTCCCAAGTTCTGTTAGATGGGCTTCGATCCGTCCAAGACTACTAAGCGAGGCCATCAAATCTTCTTTCAATAATAATTAACCAAGATTACTTGTATTTAGAGACAAAAATCAAACGTTTAGTTTCCAACGGTCATATTGACCAATGGTCATATAATAGTCAAAACCCAACGGTCTCATTTTAATTATAATCATGTTATCAAATGAAACATTTTTGTTGAGTATAAAAATAAAATAAAATAACACATAAAATTAGGAAACAAGATTTATTCAAAATTTCGGGTCGTTACACTCCTACTTTTAGTGGTTCATCCGATCCCATGATCGCTGAACAATGGATCAACTCCATTGAAAAGATCTTTTCCATCCTCCAATGTTCTGAACAAGAGAAGGTTCTCTTGGATGCTTATCGTATGGAGGGTGAAGCTGATCAATGGTGGACGTTGATTAAAAATACGAAGCTTGAGGAGGAGATCGAGGCTTTGGAATGGAAGTAATTCCGGAAGATTTTTTTCAAAAAATATTTTCCGCGCACCCACCAGCTTAAGATAGAAAGGGACTTCCTTTCCCTCAAGCAAAAAGATGAAGAATCTGTTGAAGCGTACGAGGCAAACTTCAAAAGGCTTTCATGATACGCTTCTGGCTTTGTCGTTACCCCTAAATGCAAGGTTGACCACTTCTTTGGTGGGTTGAAGCCTAGCTTGCGGAAAGCATTAGCGATCTGTGACTTCGACAGCTATGAGAAAATTTTCCGATGTGCCCTCAAGGTTGAAATGGAGATCGGGGAATCACAGGGGTATCATGGGGACACGAAGCGTAAGGTGTACTTCAATTCTAGTGGTCCGATGGATAAATCCAACGGTGCTAAGAAGTTCTAGCACCCCACTTGCCAAAAGTGCGGAAAGAAGCACCCTGGAAATTGCCTTAAGGGGATGAGAAAATGCTTCAGGTGTGGAAGAGAGGGGCACCTAGCTGTTAACTGTCGACAAGAAGGACCTGCTGCTGTGACAGAGGAGAGGAATGCTCCGTTCGAACCTCAATGCGTTGTTCAATTCTACAAATTCAAAGAACCAGATCATTTTGCAAATCAGTGCCCTAATCCAAGGGTTATCGGAGGCAACCAGCAACCTCCAAGACAACAAGCAAGAGCTTTTGCAATCACTTTTGCCGAAGTGAACCCCAAAAACAAAGTGGTGATAGGTACGCTAGTTATTCATTCAAGAATAATGAACATACTTTTTGATTCAAGTTCTATGCATTCTTTTATAACTCGAAAGTTTAGTAGAACAATCCCAGCACCACCACAAATCATGGAAGTAAAGATGTCGGTGAGTACAGAAAATGTGGCAATCATTGAATCCCATGAATATAAGTCATCCCCTATTATAATCTGTGGATTGAATTTCCCGGTGAACCTTGTCATACTCCCTTTGGTGGAATTTGATGCAATTCTTGGCATGGATTGGCTTTCCTTATATATAGCCAACATAAATTGTCGGGAGAGGGAAATCACACTCCATATGGAGAATCTACCCCCTATTCTTTACAAGTGTTAGGAGGAAGATGAATCTTTTTTACCTCCATCATCTCAAGCATGGATATTACTGCCTTATGAGCACGCATATCAGGATCAGATGATTGGGTCCAAGGAAGAAACCATCCTTGAAGAAATGCCTATTGTGAGGGAATTCGCGGAAGTGTTTCCCAAGGAACTGCCTGGTCTTCCTCCAAGAAGAGATGTTGAGTTCTCAATTGAACTTATACCTGGGGCATTACCAATATCCAAGACTCCATATAGAATGGCTGTTGTTGATCTTGAAGAGTTGAAGAAACAACTACAGGAGAATCTAGATAAAGGATTTATACGCCCAAGTGCTTCACCATGGGATGCACCAGTCATCTTCGTCAAGAAGAAGGATGGGTCAATGCGGCTTTGCATCGATTATCGTGAACTTAACAAAATTACGATAAAGAACAAGTATCCTCTCCCAAGAATCGATGACTTGTTTGATCAGATGTGTGGAGCACAATACTTCTCCAAGGTGGATTTGCGCTCGGGATATTATCAAGTGAGGGTGAATAAGAAAGATGCCCCAAGACTGCATTTCGTACAAGATACGGGCACTATGAATTCATAGTAATGCCTTTCGAACTCACCAATGATCTAGAAATATTAATGGACTTGATGAATAGAGTCTTTAGAGATTACCTTGACAAATTTTTGGTAGTCTTTATAGATGATATTCTAATATACTCAAAAACCAAGGAGGATCATGAGGAGCATTTAAGAACTGTACTAGAGACATTGCACAAGGAGAAGCTCTATGCAAAGTAAAGAAAGTGTGAGTTCTGGTTAAAGGAGGTCTCATTCTTGGGCCATATCGTCACAAGAAATTGGATATCTATGGACCCCTTCAAAACAGATGCAATTGAGGGATGGTCGAGGCCAACATCGGTAACGGATGTCCGTAGCTTCTTGGGGTTAGCTGGATATTTTCGACGATTTGTGAGGAATTTATCACGATTGTCCAACCCTCTTACCAAGCTAACTCAAAAGGGGGTAATGTTTTCATGGAGTGATTAATGCGAAGAAAGCTTCAAGGAGTTGAAAAAGAAGGCTTATCACTGCACCCGTTCTCACTTTACCCACAAGTGGGGAACTTTTTGTGGTATTCGGTGATGCTTCGAAGAAGGGCTTAGGCTATGTGCTGATGGAAAATGATAAGGTTATATCCTATGCCTCAAGGCTGTTGAAAATCCATGAGCGAAACTATCCAATGCATGATCTGGAGTTGGTGACTGTGATCTTTGCCTTGAAAATCTGGAGGCATTATCTCTATGGAGAGAAATGTGAGATATATATTGACCCCAAGAGTCTTAAATATATATTCAAACAGAAAGATCTTAATATGCGTCAGAGAATATGGATAGAGCTCATCAAGGATTATGACTGTTCAATCCATTACCACCCTGGGAAAGCGAACAAGGTGGAAGATTCCCTAAGTAGAAAGGATCCAGCAATTCTATCAATGATGAGAATTGAGAAGGATCCAATCTTCTTAGACTTGATGAAGATGGACGTGGGAATCATAAAGAAGGGAACTTCATCAATCCTTTCACAAATGATTGATCAACCATATCTTTTAGAAAGGTTAAAGGATGCTCAAAAGGATGATGTAGGAATTTAAGAAAAAGTGGAAGCTATCAAAAAAGGGAAATCCTTGGAGTTTAATGTTAATGAAGAAGGAACTGTGCGGTTTGGGAAAACACTATGTGTTCCATAAAGTCCAGAGATGAAGAAGGAACTCTTGGATGATGCACATAGTTCAAATTTCTCTATTCACCCAGGGATCACAAAGATGTATCGAGATCTCTGAGAAAACATTTGGTGGGATAATATGAAGAAGGAGATCGCCGAATATACATCAAAGTGTCTGGTGTGTCAGCAAGTGAAGGCAGAGAGGCAGAAGTCTAAGGGGATGATGAAACCATTGCCCATACCAAAATGGAAATGGGAGAACATCACCATGGACTTTGTCATCGGGCTTCCAAGGACATCCAAAGGCAACAATGAAATCTGGGTTGTTGTGGATCTTCTTACAAAGACTGCACACTTCATTGCTATTCGGGAGGATTTCTCTTTGGATCAACTGGCATAGATATATATCAGGGAAGTGGTAAGGATGCATAGAGTACCACTATCTATTGTGTCCGACCGAGATCCAAGATTCAACTCTAAGTTTTGGAAGAGTATTCAACATGCTCTGAATACAGAACTGAACTTTAGTACGACCTATAATCCTAAAACTGATGGCCAATCAGAGAGGACTATCCAAACACTTGAGGATATGTTGAGAGCGTGCTCAATGGACTTTAAAGGAGGATGGGTTCAACATCTTCCTCTGGTTGAGTTCTCTTATAATAACAGTTTCCACTCAAGCATCCAAATGGCACCATATGAAGCCCTGTATGGGAAAAGGTGCAGAAAACTATCATGTTGGGATGAGGTCGATGAACGTAAGCTTCTTGGACCAGAAATGGTCAAAGAAATGGTGGAGAAGGTGAAAGCCATTCAGCCGCATATCAAGGCAGCACAGAGTCGACAGAAGAGTTATCCAAATAATCGTCGATGAGACCTTGAGTTTAAAGTTGGATACATGGTGTTTCTACACATATCTCCGTGGAAGAAGGTCATAAGGTTTGGAAAGAAAGTGAAGTTAAGTCCAAGGTACATCGGCCCCTTCGAGATTCTTGATCGTGTTGGGGCTGTGGCCTATCGACTAGCACTTCCACCTACCATGGCCAAGGTGCATGATTTCTTTCATGTATCCCTCTTAAGGTAGTACATACCAGACCCTTCACATATACTCTCTTCCGAGGTGGTACAATTTGAATATGATCTTTCTTATGAGGAGCAACCAGTGAAGATCTTAGATCGTAGAGAAAAAGTTCTATGAAATAAGACAATTCCCCTCATCAAGGTGTTTTGGAGAAACCACAAATTTGAAGAAGCGACTTGGGAGTCAGAGGATATGATGAAGCTGAGTTACCGACATTTATTTTAGTGTGGGAAAAGGAAAATTTCGAGGGCGAAATTTCTTAAGGGGGGAATATTGTAACGACCCAAAGTTTCATTAATGGAAAATTCCTCTTGATCCAGTTAATGTATCTTTATGAAAAATGTTTTTATAAGATGTAAACTTCTTTGGTTTTATGTTAAGAATTTTGACCGTTGTTAATATAGCCGTTGAACAGTGATCACATGATTAGTATAAATATAGGACCTTAACAAATCCAATTTACTCAGACAAAAGAAGCGATGGCCTCATCCAGTAGAATTGCTCCATACGAAGCCCATTTGTCAGAGCTCAGAAAAGAGGTGGCATCCTTGGGCTTCGCCCTTGACCAATCCCAAGCTAAGATTCACCATGTCAAGCTCGAATGGGGATTTCTATGGGAAAAGTGGAATTTCATAGAGATTACCACTCTAGCGATGTTATCCGAGCCACCCCAAGAGTCTGTCACCATCGCACACCTTACCCTTAGGACTTATGTGACTGTTTTAAGGGGTTATGTAACAAATAAGTAGTACTATGTTGATGTACATTATTTTTTTATATAATAATGAATATAATTTCTAGTCATTTTTGATACATTGTAAATAGTTTTTAAAGTACAAATGGTGTTTTTAGTTATTATTTAATTAAGAATTCTATTTTATTAAATTAAGGTATTTTTGAATTAAATAATATTTTAATAAAATAACAATATTATTATTAAATTAATTTTTATTAAATATAAATGATCTTATAATTTTATGAATGTAAATAAAAATTTTATTAAGGTTTGAAAGCCATTTCTGTCAAAACCCGTGAATTTTCAATAAATGTCGGTTTTTATTTTAAAAGTGAAAATTCACAAATTTATAAAATTATTTATATAAAATAAATTATATTTTTGGAATCAGGATGTCAAAATTATCCAACGGTAAATTTTTCATAATTTTCTGAGACAGTCAAATTTTTTGGGTAAAAATTAAATACCGTTTAAACATATAATGTGTTCTATGACATCATAATGACCCAATGGTGATGTAATAAAATACCATAATCCTTTTTTTCAGCCAATATATGTTTTAACATTAAAATAATGTGATTTTGGGTCTGTTTTACTTACTTTTCAAAGCATTAATGGACCCCTCAAGACATATTCAACGCTTTGTCTTTTTAAATTAATTTACAGGGGAGTGTGACTCACCTCCACATAATCAACCATATTATTTTAAGAAGTTCGGACTTGGGCCTTATAAAATTTTGTTTTGCTCTTCCCTTTTCCAAAAACCATGTGCAAAAACCATGGTATGGTTTGTGGTTTGGATTAATTTAATGTAAGGGGACCCAAACCTAAATAATAAAGAATTCCCTCACCTTTCCTATATAAACCCACCCAATCTCCCACTTACTCCTCACTAAAATCCCTTTTAGTTCGTCCAACCTCTGACCTACTCTCTCTAGAATCCTCCCAAGGTGTCCCAAGCTCCCAATAAGCCTCTCACAAGACTCTCTCTAGCCTTTGGAAGCACACTTTCAAGTAAGGCTGTTTTTCTTCCTTTCTCATTTTTGTCAATTTTATTTAAGTTGTAGTACCCTTTTAATTTCAATTATGAATGTTAGGGTATGGTTTCGCACCTCCCCCATACTGCCCTCTTATTGCTTGAATGATGGGATACCCCTTTCTCTCTCATTAAATGCCTCCCATGTACACCCGTTACTATACCGAAATTATGAAAGGAACTTCTCTCTCTTCATTTACATTCAAGAAATAATTTTGTATCATGAATCTATATTCCATCACAATTGTTGGGACATGTATCTATATGACCTCCTTACAATCCATTACATATAAATATTATGAGTAACCCCTTTCTCTCTCATCAACCATTTTCATGAATTCTTATGTCATGGCGTTACGCTGCCGAAATCGCACCGATTTTCTAAGCCAATGCCATTGTGTAGTGGATACCATGCCCATTTCTCCATCAAGGGTATCCACCTTTATGAAGATTTACATATTTATTATAAAGTTTCATGTATGAATTCCACATTCCTTTATCGTGGAATAAAGGATTATGTTTTATGAATCCATTTTTTATGATCCATGTGGCACACTTATGCATGAAATGAAATGTTTAAGAAGGGCGCGCCCTTATAGCGCTCCAATGAATTGGGTAAAGTATAGTATCATGATAAGTATTGTGCAATGAGTGTTGACTCATGCTAATTAAAGTTCAATGAGGTTTTACTCATGCTTCATGTGCAATGAGGGTTTACTCATGCTTTATGTGCAATGATCCTTGGCTCATGCTAATTCCATGTTAAGTGTTGTTGCCACATTTCCATGTTATGATTATCATGCTTTATCATGCCTTTATGTTCATGTTTCTTTTATGCGCTATTGATATGCCTATTTTCTAACATTATTGTACTCCTCATGTTATTCCATGTGTACTCCATTATTGGGATTTATAGCTCACCCTTTTTTATGCATGTCCTCAGGTTATCCCATGAAATGCTAAGTACGAGGGAATGTAGTGGTCATATAAAGGAAGTTTTCAATAAAGATGTTGTATTTCATGTTTTAAGTTTTTATGTAATGATCCTAATCCCCAAAGACACTAAACCTCTCGATCTTCTTTGTTGTATCAAGTGAACTTTTATGTAATAAATCATGTTTAAGTTTGTAATAAAAGCAGGGTTGTCATAGGCCACACGCCTTTTAAACTCTACGCTACATGGTAAATAGATAATAAATCCAAGTATGTGATACACAACTTGAAACTGAACCAAAGGGACTACACACCGTATCCAGTGGGCCACATGATGTGTAGTCCAATAGGCCATGATTGAGTCTATCCTGGTCAAAACCTGGTGTAATAATTAACTGCACCACATGTGATAAATACACATGGCTTGAGTAATTTCTGAATTAATCTTGATGCATTGAACAAAAATATACAGCGTTTATACCCAACTACTGGCGTGTACTCTTTTGTTATCTGTACATAACCATCAGTACCTCCTGATGAGATCCCCAATTTAATTTTATTAATAACATTATTCATTTCTATTAGACATGTTAGAAATGATAAGGGAGGAACAAATCTAAAAATTTAGATTAAAAAAACGATTAAACAAGAATTGTCAAACTAAATTATTAAAGCATAAATCATCAAAAAATTATTTAATTAATTATAAAGGAAAATATAACCTCCCACTAATACCACTTGTAGATTCCCGGTGCAGTAGAAGCACGAGATGGGAGTGTACCCAACTTTGTAAATTACCATAATCGATGATCAATCTAGGATCAATATGATGATGAATGCCAGTATCTACAGAACTGAATCAATGATTTAGACAAGGAGAGAATCCCAGAATCCAAAATAAAGGATAAAAATATTTTGTTTATAAATAATTTAATTAAATTATAGTATTACCTCCAAGGTGACTCTTTCTTCAATGATGCATCCGACCACGGGTCTGAGGTGTGGCTTCATTGTGTTGTGGAATCCAAAGATAGGAATCCTTTAGCGGTGATCCACACATGCTCCACGCATCTCTAGACGTCGCTAAAAGAGTCTCTGGGTGCTAGCAAGAAAGATCCCAATGCTTACGATGCTCGCCTTTGATCTCCTTGAGAATCGCTTCCAAAGCATTCTCTTTGATCCGATGCAGGAGGATCTCTCTCATTCTTGAAATCATTTTTAAAGAGAGAAGAGTTCTCAAGGCTCAAGATCTTTTCTACAAGGATTTTTTTGCACACAAAGATTTGTTAGCCAGTCAAATGACCCCTTGGATAATTTAGATAATAATAACATAATAGATAATTTAATTCACCAGTTAATAATAAATAATTAGCATAGGTGTTGTTGCTTAATTTATTATTCAATGTGAAACCCCATTTCAAATAATAATATAAATGGTACTATTTTCATGACATGTTCTTAACTTTCACGTCATATTTAAATATAATTTAACTAAATAATACTTAATATTATTTTTTCAAGGACCCATAACTTGGTCTGCCAATCTTGCTCAATATTTATAGGGTCTTGAATAATGACTATTTATTTATTAGAAAAATATAACAACATTATTCCCCGATAAATAAATATTTTGTTCGAAATATATTATCTTGAATAACTAGAGATAAAATAAATGCAATCAGGAATACTTGATTAATTATTAAACCACAATCGGGAATAATATTTATTCAACTTGTTAAATAAATAAATTATTTAACTGAGACACTGGCTACCCTTAGTGTGTGACCCTCTAGGCCTCTTTCTCATTGGAAATAGGTGGGATTTCATAAATTCCAAGATTATAAATGGGTCAAGGCAACCGAGAGAAAGAATTTGATGTTGCAATGACATGTCACCTCATATGAATGCTTACCGTGTAATATAGTCCCTTTGTCCTGATATCTCCAATCAAGCGGTTTGCATGAAAGTGCCATCAACCCATGTGATCAATTCCTCATTCTTTGACTTCGTAGAATTAAACTTTCATAGGGAACACCATGATCATGAATTTAGTTAGGTTATATCATTTTTATTAAAGGGCCTGAGATATCTACTAAAGTAGAAGTGAAAAATCCTTTCTCGAATTATTCATTAATGCAGTATTAATCATGATACACCCAACATATCCTACCACACCGTGGGCGTCTATCATCACAATATTTTTTAATACATCTAATTGCGTGAGTCATAATACCCATTATTAATAATCTTAAAGTATAAGGACCAATACACATGCCCGCATATGGAAAATTCCAATGAAACTTATGAATGCGGATTTTCTACTGGAAGGTCTTGTTGTCGTAATATCCTCCTAGATATTACCAAGGGAGCACACCATGAGAAGGTGCCTCAAATTTTCATGAGTCCCCACCCCTGATAGCCTATATCATTTGTGTCTCTTTAAATGATATCATTCATCCATAGAACATATATTCAAGAATAGTGTCATGGAACTTCCGGGTTCTCATCATAGTAGGGATCTATTGTGACCTTTTAATGCGACATCTATTTTTAGGTCATTATCACATTCTATGTCATGTAGAAGAACAATCATGATGTGATAAGTAATTTATTAATATTCAACCAATGAATATTAGTTTATCATAAAGTAAAGAGAAGTTGGTTTCTAGGGAACCAAATCTAACATTTATTAAATGGGAATATACCACAATAGTTTTAAGTCCCACCAAGTCAAATACTCTGTGATGGGGGGTGAATCAGGGTATGATAGATTAAAACCAATGCCCCTTTGGATCTTGTTTTTCTGTTAAAAAACACTCTTCTCTCTCTTTCCTATTCCAAAGTATGAATGGAATGTAAATAATACATGAGACACAAAAATTTTACTTGTTTCACCCTCATTGGGCTACGTCCAAGGAGCAAACACCAGCAATGTGCCAATGTACCAAATCCAATATAAGCACATTGTTGTTTACAAATTTTGGAGTGGACTCACTTTCCCGCCTAGTTTACAAAAAATAACAATTTAAATGCTCACTACTATCTCAACTGAAGTGTGCTCACTGCTCCTTGAGAAGATCCACTCATAGTTTATAGACTTGTAGGCCCCTTCATTATCTCAAATGAATGCATCCACCACTGTATGTAGATTCTATTTTGAAGTCTAACTTCCATTCACGGATGAACACCACATTAAAATAGTTCAAACGGAAATCACTTTTAAAGTCCTTTTAGAAAGCACATTTCTTTTGTGAAGCTCCATATTTCAAGAATCTCGTCTTAACCTTTGCGAACCTCATACCTTTTCATGAACCTCAAAATTTTGAAAAACTCAAACTAGCCTTCACAAAGTATACCTCTTTCAAAAATCTCATAAAAGCCTTCACAAAGTACACTTCTTTCAAGAATATTAATTAGTCATTTTGAAGCTCCTTCCTTTCACAAAGCTCAACTTGCCATCGTGAATTCTCTTACTTTTGCAATGCTCACTGCCTCTACAAACCTCCTTCATAATTCGAGATCCTTAAGATTTTCATTGAGACTCTATCCTATTCTGAAAGGGGTAGAGGTATATTTATATGAATTTCCCACTAACTCTATAACCTTCTGGTCCACATCAGTGCCACATAATCCCATTTTAGAGCGCTTCGATTTTTCTCTATAATGCTCTCTTTTTCACTAAGTTCCACAACAATTTTCAGTTCGCTGTGCTTGTTGTAGTCATAGATCCTTCTGTCAAAAATTTATCATTTCCACAATGATCCACTCATGATGTCTGTCATAGTCATAGAGTGTCCCATCAAAACTCTGTACCACTGTGATGTTCCACTCTCCAGGCTCTTCTCCTTTGTTGTTCGTGATGCTCATTATAATCATAGAGATCACCATCAACTTTCTTTAATCATTTGAGAAATATACTTCAAGAAGTACATATTTTATAAACTCCTACCTTTTCCATATTTTGATAATATCTTCAAGGAAATCCATATTTTTCAATGCTCACCAAACACTAAATTTTGAACCAAATTTTTTTTACAAACACTAGAAAACAATCCCACCTTGTATCTATTATTTTTATACCACCTCCAGATATTTTATTCATTTTTCATGGTTATTTGTCAAAAATATCTCTAGAACTCTAAAAACCACAATGGAAACTCTCTTTGTCAATAAAAAAACCCTTTTTTTCAACAAACACAATCACCTAAAAAATGTCTCAATGTTACCTTGAGGGATTTTTTCCCAATAATCTCCCCTTTGAGTTTGTTGACAACTCATTCATAATTTGATACCTCGTTGAAGATCCTTCCATCTTCAACAACCATTCTCCTCTTGTGATTCAAATAGAAATCAAAAATTTACTCAACACAAACTATAATCCCACATGAGCAATTCTCAGCATGAGAAACAAGAGTATATAGAAAATTTCATTAATGAATAATTTAATTCCTAACACCAATTCTTCAAACCAAACAACTAATTTCATCATGAACCTCAGATTCCATGATATGTCTTCTTTGATTTATCACTTCTGGAATCATCAGATTTTATGACTATTTCCTCATAACAATGAGGAATTTCCATCATGTTACTCCTCCAATCTGATTCTCACCCTATCTTGCTACTCACCATATCTCATTTCTCCACCTATCAACTTCCCCTTGTGTCTTGAAAAACACATTTTTTCCACTTTTCATAGCCACACTTTCTCCCCCCTTTAATAACAAACCTTTCTCTCCCTTTTTCAATGAACCCAAAGGTCACTCCTTTGTGGTTTTCTCAAGTTTGGGGAGACGACTGAACTCTTAGAGCTAGTCGATGCATCTCAAATGATTTTTTGGGTAAGTAATTTGTCAAAATGTCTACAACTTGTAGATCTATATGTACATAATCCAAATTCACAATCCCCTGTTCAAACTTTTCCTTAATAAAATGATACTTGATTTCAATGTTCTTTGTACTTGAGTGATGTACTGGATTTTTTCTAAGACTTATTGAACTTGAATTATCATAGTGAATTCCAGTCGGATACTACAATTCAACTCCCAAATCATCAAGTTGCTACTTCATCCAAAATAATTGTGTGCACACTTGAGTGGTTGCAATATATTCAGATTATATGGTGCTTAATGAAATACAATTTTGTTTTTTGATCATCCAAGAAATACATAATCTACCAAGGTAGAATGCACCACTTGAAGTTGACTTTCTATCATCTTTTGATCCAGAGCAATCTGCATCTATATATCCTAGTAGCTCTGACTGAGATTTTTAATTATAAATCAAGCTAAAATCTATAGTGCCCTTGATATACCAAAGTATTATTTTCACTGCAAGCATGTAAATTTATTTGGTATTTCTTTGATATATAACTTCTCAGAATGTGGAAAAAATAATATCAGGTCTTGTTTCTATTAAGTACAATAAAATTCCAATAATTTTCCTGTATTTTGTGATATTAACTGCCTTGTTATCATAAAATTTTGATAATTTCAACCGGGTAGCAACCAGATTCTTCATCTTCTTATAATTTTCCATTCCAAATCTTCTCAGAACCTCATTGGAATATTTGGATTAAGAAATGAAAGTTCCATTCCTTGTGTCACCTGTAAAGCAAGGAAAAACATCATCTCACCAATCATTGACATTTCGAACTCATTTTTCATGAATTCAGAATACTTTCTACACTATGTTTAATCTTATACACTAAATATTATTTCACAAATATATACCAGCACCATCATTATTTGATTATTGTCATTATTGAAATAGATATTGTAATAAATTGTACCATGCTGAAAGAAAAGTTTCTTCAAATACTGATCTAGTCTTGAATTCCATGCCCTTGGTGCTTGATTCAACCCATATAAAGCCTTCTTCATCCAAATTTTTTTTCTCCTTTTCATGAATGAGAAAACTATCTTGCATCTCAATATACACTTATTCTTTTAGAAACTCATTCAAAAATGAATATTAAACATCCATCTGGAAAACATTGAAATTTCTTTGAACAATTTGACCATAAATAATCTGATTGTCTCCTTCCTTTATATAGGTGTAAATGTATCATCAACATAGATGTCCTCTATCTAAAAATACCCTTTCCACATCGATCATACTTTGTTTCAAATAATTTGACCATCTTCATTCATCTTGTTGCGAAAGACTCATTTAGTCCTGATGACATTCTTATTTTTTGGCCTCAAAAAAATATCCCACATATAATTCTTCTCAATTTGGTATAGCTTTTCATTCATTGCCTGAACCCAGTTCTTATCTCCAGCTACATCAGCAAACCATTTAGGCTCTACCTGTGATTGAAAAGATGTCTACTGTAATGCATTCATACTTCTTGTTTGAACAGAAGTTTTATGATCACCAATGATATATTTTCTTTCAATTTCATCTCAACTCTTTGGCTTCTTTAAAGATACTGACTTGACTTATTCTTTCTCATCATCATTTTCTTTTTCTTTATTATCATCTCCCACTTCTTCTCCCCTTGTGTTGCTTAGTTCCTCATCACTTTTATCAGGAAAATTTTCACTGTGTTATTGAATATTATCTTCATTTTCCACTACAGTGACATCATTACTCTCAAATACTTTTCCCAACCAATTATTAAAGAATTTATATGCTTTTCTTTTTCTTGAGAAACCAAAGTATATCCTCTAATCTCTACATGACTCAAATTTCATGTGTTTATATTTTTTGAAAATAAAACACTTACTTCCAAATATTTGAAAGTATTTCAATGTTGGATTCTTTCCATACCACATCTCATATAGACTTTATACTTCTTTCAGACAAAATAAAGACCTGTTGAAAATTTATTCCGATTTCAAGACTACTTCCTTCCAAAATTCCTCTAATAGTCTTTTTTAAATAAGAATCATTATATTCATGTTGTTGATGATCTAATTTCTTCTTTCAACCTCTCCATTCTACAAGTGATTTCTCACTAAATAAATTTTATGTCTTATCCCATGTTTCTCAATATAGTCATTCACCTAAATATTTGTGATTTTCATACCATTATCAGTACAAAACATCATAATTTTATTCCCAAGTATATTTTTAGATTCACTCCAATACTGTTTTATACAACTGAACACATCAGAATTATGGGAATTGAAAAATAACCATATCATTTGGCTATAGTAATCAATGAAAAGAATATAATATCTCTTCTTGTTAATTTCTCTTGGTGAGATAGGTCTTCAAACATCAACATGCACCAATTCAAGCAGTCTTATTGATTTCTTTTCATTTTCCTCGTACGCCTTTATGATGATATTCCTTTATTGAAATGTATCACCCGTATGAGTACGATCACATGATAACTTATGAAGGTCTCATGCTGCATCACACTTTAACATATCTTCTAAGGATAGTTGGCATAGATGACTAAGTGTTTTATGAAACAACTTGTTTTCTTCCCTTCTAGACAAAAATCACATATATTCTTCACCACTTATAAGGTATTGATTTCCCTTTTTCATTTTTACAATAGAACAACTACACCATATCTTCCTTTAATTATATATATCTTCTTGTTAGATATTATAGAATTCCTTGAGTCACATAGCTAACTAACACTAAGCAAGTTGTCACTAAGACCTTCCACTATGAATACATCAGCACGTCTTATTTCTTTTCCCCAAACCTAGACTTTCCCAAGGTAATTATCTTTAAGATTTTATCATTTCCAAACTTGAAGAATTATTCTTTGTCATATTTTATTCCTATAACAAGATACTTATTTCCTTTCATATGGAATATGCACCCACTGTCAAGGATTCATACACCGAAATGGTCACTGCCTTCTCATATCACTTCTTCTTTATCCATGTTTTTGACTTCATACTCAGAATAGATTGGAAATATTAATCTTCCTCATAGTATGATGGACTGACATCATTTTACAAAGATTCAAATCGATTTTATGTTTTTAGTTCACTTTTTGATTCTATAATTTGATGCTTATGACCATTTGGGTTCTACTTTGGCACATTATTTTTGCATGGTTGATGTGAAATATCTATTCAAGTGTCCAAATCCTCCACACCAAAAAAAATTCCCTTGAAAACTGTTCTAGAGTACCATTATCTATTTGGATTCCACTGTTGTTGTTATGCCCTTCAGTGTATCTTGGATATAGAACACACATTTTTTGAATTTCCCATCTTTCAATAGAAATAACACCTGATGCAAGGTGCATTATTGTGTTTCACTTTTTCATCATTTTTTGTCCCTTAGGTCCTCTAAATATTCTGATTCTTCTTTGTACCCAAATAAATCTTCAATCTTGGAGCGGGTTCCTGCAGTCTGACTTCAACCATGGTCGCTTTTGGTTTACGATCAAGCCTTATACATTCCTTATCATTAAAATTTGTCTGTTTCTTTTGTTTTTTTGGACCTTTATGCTCCACTTCTAGCTTTTATACCTTCTGAGTGATCTAATTTTCTGATGTCACATTTGGAGTCAATATTTTTTCTTGATCCTTATGTTTTTGTCATCGACTGACAACTTCATCTCCAAGTTCATCGATACGTTTGATTTTATCCATTCCGGTGTCAATAAAACTATCAATTTCACTCATATATTCCCCAATATTGGGCTTATAATCATCAATATTTTCTGATATCTCTGGTGTTGAATACATAAGTTTTTCAATTTCTTCCACCAACTCAGACTTCTCTTCCTCCTACTACTACATGCATATTTTCACATCATGAACCACTTTGTTGGATTTCTAAATTTTAGCTCTCCAAACATCTATCTCTTCAAGGGTGGCTTCTAATTCAGCCTGGAAATCAACTCTTCCTTCAACTTCTTCTTTATCAATTTCAGTTTCTTCCCTTTTCTAGGTGCTACCTTCAACTTTAACCATAGCATTTTCTCTAGGGTTTTTGTATTTCTCTATCTCTTCAACCTCTTCAACCTCAGATTCATATGAACCATCACATTCTTATGAAATAATATTCTTTTTCTTAAATAAATTTCTCTTGAATTGTTTCTTTCCTTTTACATAGGCTGAATACTTATTCATAGTAATTTCGACCTCATCCTCATTATCTTATTGGAACTGTTTGTGACACCTTTCCACAAGATAAACAAAATTTCCACATCGAAAACATGCTAGTGGATATTTCCCCTTAATTTTTGTTCCTATTTTGAGATTTGAAGAAAGGAATGACATCACCTTATCTATCTCTTCTTATTCTTGAGAGAATTCAATGGTGAGCTTCTTCATGGACTTTAATGCTACCTCATTCAATTTCTCCTTTTCCATAGCATTATTATCATCATTTTTAATTTCATATACTATAAAGGTACTATACAAGTTATCTAGTGTGAGCTCTTTCATATCATTATATTCCAATATGAAAAGTTTTGTATTGAACTGTGGTGGAATTTTTCTCAAGATACACTTCACAATATTTATGTCTTTAATGACTTCTATAATACGACGCATGTCTTACACTATAATATTTACCCTATCAAAGAATGAATCAATAGAATCATTCAGGTTAATTCTTAGATCTTCATACTTGTTCCATAGAACCTACAGGTTTGCCTCTCTAGTCTTCGAATCACCTTCATATATATTCAAAATCTTTTCACATATAGCATGTTATGTTTTTCCTCACATCACCTTCATATATATTTCATTGAATATGGATCCCCCCTAAAGCATTAATTATCTTGGCATCAACATCCAATTATCTAGTTTCGGTTTCTGATAATGTGACAATATTAATATTGGTTGAAATACAATGTATTGCTACTATAAACACATCCATTCCCAATTATCATAAGTAGTGTTTCATCTTATTCTTCTATAGATGAAAATTATTCCCATCGAATATCATCATCCCTTTGTGATTGATAACCTACATTGAGAGAGAAACACTGATATTAACCTTTTCCTATGATACCAATTTTACGTCCCAAAAAATAAAATACCCTCAGAGGGGGATGAATCAGGATATAACAGATTAAAACCATTGCCCCTTTGGATTTTGTTTCATTCTTAAAAAAACACTCTTCTCTATCTTTCTCATTGTAAAGTATGAATGGAATGTAAAGAATGCATGAGACACATCAATTTTACTTGGTTCACCCTCACTGGGATACATTTAAGGAGAATACACAAACAACATTCTGATGTACCAAATCCACTATAAACACACTGATGTTTATAATGTTTGGTGTGGACTCACTTTTCCTCTTGGTTTATAACCAATCACAATTTCCAAGCTTACTCCTCTTTCATCTAATGTGTGCTCACTGCTCCTTCAGAAGATCCACTCATAGTTTTTAGACTTGTAGGTCCCTTCATTATCTCAAATGAATTCATCCTCCATTGTATGTAGATGCTCTATTGATGTCCAAATTTCATTCACTAATGAATACCACTGTACCATAGTTAACTGGGTAATCCCTTTTAAACTCTTTTCATAAAGCACGCTGCCTTCGCAAAGCTCCTACCTATTAGTGAAGCTCAAAATTTTGAAAATCTAAAACTATATTTCATGAATTACACCTCTTTCACAAATCTCGGACATGAATTTATAAAGTACATTTCTTTTATGAATCTTAATTAGCAACTACGAAGCTCTTTCATTTCAAAAAACCGGGTGGAGGTGAATTTCCAGGGTACTATAGTAGTACTGTAGCAGTACTGTAGAAGTTACTGCTCGGTACTGTTCGGTATTGTAGCAGCTGGAACTATTCACTCGATTTGGGCCTTTGGGGCACCAGTTTGGGGCTACATGTCTCCAGGGCCTTCGAGTCATCAAAGGACTTCGGGCCACAGGGCCTTCAAGTCACGTAGATCGTGGAGTAGCCCAGTTCACAAAGAACAAGCCTCAGAAGAGGATCAGAGCAAGAGGAGTAGCAGCCACCAGATGTAGAGCTAACCGGATTGGAAGAATGAGAGGGTATGGTAGTGGCCATCGGGACCAGGCACCGTGCATCTTTGTACGAGGCAATTCTAGCTGATCAACAATTCAAGGTGGATAGCTAGGAGATCAATGGCACAGAGAGCTGGGGTGGTGTAGTTCATGTGGGTTGGGCCTACGGGTCATGTATTCGGCATGGTATGCTTCTGGGCCTTCAGGTTATTTATTGCGGGTTTGTTGGGCCTTGTGCCTTGGGCCTATGGATCATATAAGGGTTCCCCTTAAACCCTTAAAAGGGTGATTTTCCATAATAAAACAAAAATAAGGCCTTCGGGCCATTCGAATGATGCTCACTACCTTCATGAACCTCCTTCGTGATTCGAGAGCCTTAAGATTTTCATTGAGTCTCTATACTTTTATGAAGTGGGTAGAAGCATATTTATAGGAATTTCCCACCGTCTTAAAAACCTTTCGAGCCATGTCAGTTCCACGTAAGCCCATTTCTTGGAGCTTTGATTTTTCTGCTGCAATGACCCCTTTTTCATGAAGCTCCATGAAAATTTTTAGTTCACAATTATTGTCATAACCGCAGATCCTTATATCAATAACTTCCCACAACCACAATTCTCCACTCGCAATGCTTGTCATAGTCGTAGAGCGGTCCATCAAAAATCTGCACCGCTATGATTTTCCACTCACCATGCTCCTTTACTTCGTTATTCGCGATGCTTGTTGTAATCACAAATATCATTGTAAACATTATTCAATCCTCCGTGAAATCTACTTTAAGAAGCATATCTTTTAAAAACTCATGTATTTTTCTTATTTTGATAAGATCTTCAAGGAAATCCACCTTGTATCTGTTTGTTTTGTACCAATTCCAGATCTTTAATTCATTTATCATAGTTCTTTGTCAACATGGATTATCAACAATATATTTGGAACACTACAACCCACCTTGAGAACCCTATTTTTCAAAAAACAAATAAAATTTGTAAATAAACACAATCACCTCAAAAATGCTTCAATGTTATGGTGAGGGACTTTTTCCCAACAAGAGTTCTGTAAATTTTCAAGTTTGGAAAATTTCAACCTCTCAAATATTGATCTTTATGGACAGATCCCCTCAACTTTTTTCAATCTACAAATCTTGGTAACTATTGATATATCTTACAATAACTTAGAATGATTGGTTCCTGGTATTCAAGATTTTCAAGATGGTTTCGATTGTTACAAAAATAATACAAGCTTATGTGGAACTTTTATAGGCTTGGAGGCATGCCCCTCCCAGCTTAGTAATTCTCATGTAGGGTATAATAAGGCAATTATCTTGATAGTCATCTCCATTTTAGTGTTTATGTTTTTTGTGATCATATTTATTGGGATATATAAATACATTCATCAAGAAAGGAGTGATTTAAATATCTAAATATGTGATGCTCATAATGAAAATCCATTTTTTCCATTGAATTTTGATGGGAAGATGGTGTATGAGAAAATAGTGAATGCAACAAATGAATTTGAATCCAGTTACTACATTGCTGTGGGAGGGCATGGCACAGTTTATAAAGTTGAGTTTCTTTTTTGTCCAAGTTTTTTCTCTAAATAAATTGCATAAAAAAATATAAAGATCTAAAAAGATTTGAAAATGAAGTTAGAGAATTGTGAAATTGAAACATTATGAGGATATATGGTTTTTTCTTACATACTAGACACTCAATTATTATTTATGAGTTCTTTGAAAGAGGAATTTTGAGAAATATACTATGGAATGTAGATTAAGAAATATAATTAGATTTAACGAAAAGGTTTAATGTTATAAAAGGTTTTTCTCATGCTATATATTACATGATTCATGATTTGATACCTTCATTAATTCATCGAGATATATCCAGCAACAACATTCTTCATGATAGTGATTACGAGGCTCATATCTCTAATTTTGGGACAACAAAATTTATAAAACCAGACTCATCCACTTTGGAATCAAGGATTTTTACTTTGAGATACGGAGCTCTAGGTAAACTCCTTTATAGTTGCATGATATTTTAGATAACTTATATTAAATTTTTATCATTATATCATTTTTCTTTAATATATTTTATCTTGAATATGTGCTTGGGGATTAATATTATGACTATATCGTGAAAAATTTTAGAGGGGTTAATTTATGTCAAATGTGATTTTAAATGTTTTCCTTAATCAAGATAAAAGTATTAAAATTAATTTTCAATATTCCTAAATGTTTATGTAATGATGTGATGTAATTTAAATGGATTGTTTTGGTTTCTCTTTCAGAATTATCCTATACAATGAAATCAAATGAGAAATGTGATGTCTATAGTTTTGGAATTTTATCAATGGAATAGATCATGGGGAGGCATCTGGGTGATCTCCTTTCATCATTCTATTCAATGGGATTATCATCATCATTAGTACCATCATTTGGCCATCAAAAAATGCTAAAAGATATGATAGATCAACATTTATCTAGGCCAACAAATCAGTCTACCATGAATGTTTTTTATCTCTTGAAGGCAGAAAATTCATGTTTACATCCTAATCCCAAGTCTCAGCCAACAATGCAACATGTATCTAGATTTCTATCGATTGACCATCATCCATCGATACTAAAATCATTCTCAGATATCACTTTCAATGATTTTTTAAACAATATTTAAATATGTTAAAAGGAACTCTGTAGACTGCTCAGTTCAATTTCTATTTTATCTTATTACTATGACACTCTAAATTTTTGGTTGTTTTCACATTTTAGGGAATTTTCTATTCTCAACAAATTTAGAGAAATTTAGGATGGTGGGGGATAAATAGTACTGCCAACATTTCTCACTTATACTCTTTAGATGCATGTTCTATCATGAAAATAAAACATTTGAAGTAATTATTTGCAGTAAAAATAAGTTATTTTATTGTCAGTTGTAGTCCTCCTGACCAGATCAATAGGAATGAGTTGACACTGACTCAATATACTATACCGTTTCAAATTATGATTAAAAGAAGACATTTGAATAACAAACGTAAGTGTTTCAATAAATTCTTATAAATGCGATGAAATCTAACTAACAGGACACTAATATATAATGAAATGGATGTAAATGGATGCCTTTTTGGCATTTTATTGGTTGTTAGATACCCATCTATGTTGTATTTTCATTGACTTTTGTGGAAGTGGGGTAGGAATAGTTCGTCGTGCTGGCATTGCAGGAGGGTGATGGGTGCAGACGCGATTGGGGCGGGGTAGATATGGCAGGTACGGAAGATGCGAATGGGTGCACTTATAATAATGCCTTCGGGTGTACTCTCAAATGTTATGGCTGTATTATTTTTTTAGAAAAAGATAATAGGTAAAATTATAAAGTATCAAATTGCATGATACAACACCATATAATAAGAATATATAAATTTTAATTCCACCTCATATAATTAAGGCATTATTATTCTTTTGAAAAAATATAATATGGAAAATTATAATGTATCAAATTTCAGGGGACATAACTATAGAAATTTGAATCCCACATCAAATAATTTGATGATAAAAAATGTAATTTGTTATCCCAATATATTGGTGGTATATGAGTAATGTATTCATCCATTTTTATTCTTCCAAGTATACCAATAATTATAATCTAAGATTATAGCAATGTAAAAAAAGTCATTTTTTGATATTCACTAGAGATATCATCATTAATTTGTTTTCTCTTTGTATATAAATAAAAAGGAAAACAAATCCATGCATTATTTATATAAAATTGAAAATGGAAATAGTAAATATTGCCCAGGAAAGAAGAAATTAATGGAAAAAATTAAATATGATGACAATTCAAACAATTTATGTTATATAGTAAATTTCAAATAGGATTAAATATTATATATATTTAAAACAAATTGTAACTTTAAGAAAAATATTATTCAGAATGTCATAATTTATCATCTTTTCCTCGTGGATCTAATAATCAATCATAAATGGTGGAATTAAATTTATATAGTTTTAGAAAAACACAAAATAATTTATTGAAAATAAAGAACACATCAAAATTTAGAGTAGAACTTTATGCCTCAACCATTTTTTCTATAAAAACCATAAAATAAAAAAATCACATACAATGTCAGAAGTGGCTATATTCAAAATAATAATGACTTCATGTAGTATGAAAAAACATTCATATGATTTTAAAAGTTATTTCCAATAAAAATATTTGAATTAAGTCACACACCAACAACAAATCACAATTTTCATGAAAAAAGATCCATAACTATAAATATAACAAGAAACTACAGTTGTTGGAATTTTCAATTCGAAAAAAATTTGGTGGTAGAAAACCAATTTGTTTTGTAATATAAATTTTGGATTTACAATTTCATTGATTATATTTGTTCTCATCTCATTAGCAGCTCGAGAAACTTGTTTTGAAATCATTTTCTATATGAAAATGGGAAAATCAGGTTTTAAGAGGGATCAAGCATAAGAAAACCAAAAAAAGGTGAAAAAGGATGAAATTTCACATAAGAGGTACATGACCGAATATCACTTATATGATCACATAACATTTATACAATTGTATATCACTTAAGTGATCACATAGTGTTGGGGGAAACATTGTTGTGGTTGTCCCCAAGAATTTTTGAGGACCCACTATTGTTTATTCTTGGGTTCCAAATTGAAATGATAAATTGGTTTTATCTGTTAGAGAAATACAAACTAGTTACTTCATGGTTGAAAATATGGATTACAATTAATAGGTAGAAAAAAGAAAACATAAAGGAAGAAATAAAATCAAGATATAAAGTGCTTCGAATCATGATGATCCTATGTGCACAGTGAGAACATCACCCTAGGTTATGAATTTTATTACTAAGAATGCATCCTGATAAAGAAATCCAAATAGATGTGATCGTGAAAGGATGATATTCATTGTATGAATAAAAGGTGTTAAAGAAAACATCAAGATCAGATCAAAGACCACCGTTGATGAAAGACATTCAAATCTGATGGAATTCACCAGTTGTAGGTATGAAAACCACTACTCAAACCCTATTTTCTCTGCACTCAAAATAAAAGAGCATCACTACATAAAAAAACATCCATATCACACACAAAAAATACATTTGCCTGTGAAAAACATAACCCTCTATCCTTATATCAATTTTTTTGGGTTTTTTAAATTGTCACATGAAGGGAAGTTGAGTATTAAACCCAACAACCCCCCCCCCTCTGACTCAACTAGGGATCCCTTAAAACCATATAATTAGTCAACAAATCTTAAATTTACCTCTGGGTGAACTCTTTGTCATCATGTCTGACCCATTTTCATCCGTGTGGATATTCTTGATCTCCAATTTTCTTGAATCAAGGACATCGTAGATCTAATGATACTGAACATTAATATGTTTCAACCTACCATGAAAAGTGAGATTTTTTCCCAAACAAATAGTACTTTGATTGTTATAAAATAAAAAATACATGTCCTGATTAATATTGCTCTCTCGAATAAAAGTTTCTATCCACAAAAATTATTTTCTTGCCTATATAGCTACAATAAACTCTTACCTAGTGGTAGATAAAGCTACACATATCTACAATCTAGACTTCCAAGATACAGTCTCCCTACAAAAGTGATCAAATATCTTAAAGTAGACTTTCTCAAATCCATATCTCCTACCATATATGAATATGTAATTCCAAAAATCATGGGTTCTCTATTTTAAAAAAATAATATCATATTAGAAGTACCATAAAGATAATAAAATATATACTTAACTATTTTCCAATGATCTCTTCATAGATTTGATAGAAAACAACTGACTACACCAACTGCATGAGCTATATCAGGTCTAGTACATAGCATCGTATAAATCAAACAACTAATGAAAAATGAATAAGGTATGTGATGCATATCCTCTCTCTATACATATATAGTGTTGGGACCACTTTTTGTGTAAGGTTGTATTTGTTGTCAATAGTTTTCAATGAAGATCAAAATGAGGGAGATCAATAAGTACTTCAATGAAATGGAGGAATGGAAATTCAGATGATTGTTGTATTGATCATAAGTTCAAAGAACTTATGTCCAAGGTGACACATTTTTTACAACAGTGATGAATGGTGAGGTGTAATCCATATGAGGATGATTAAAGAAGAATGGGGATTTTATGTAGACCATTAAATTCTTCATGATTGCATGAGAACCATGAAATATACTTCTTGATGAATAGAATCTCATGATTTGCAAGAAGTAGAGAATGATGGTTGAAGAAGAAGACAATGTGGAAGGGATTGGAATTCTGAGATGGTCATGCACTTCACATTGTATCAAAATATGATGATCCTAAATCTGATCTATCAAAGGATATATATCATGATAGTGGAGTTTGTGAAGAAAGAAGAAGAGTTGTTGAAGAATCCAAATCAAAGAAAAGAAGCATGAAGGTTATAGCCAAAGCATATATACTGAAGGTGGTGTTGTTTCCCAATTTTCTCCAAATTTTTGGGCTTAAAAATCAAAAAATGAAGACATGGGTGGTTTGAAAAAGTAGGTGCATGAAAAGAGGAAGTGGTGCGTGAAATAGGTGGATTTTGTGCAAAGTAGGAGAGTTGTGTGCGAAAAACAGCGTGGTGCGCGAAATTATGGAGCGAATTTTTTCGCGCAAGCAAGGTTTCCGAATCAGAACGTTGAAAAATGGTAATAGAATGGGCTGCGCGAAAAACCAGAGTTGTGCATGGAAAAATGGGAATGTGCATAGAAAAATGTTGTGCGCGGAATAGCTAGGTGAGTTTTTCGCGCAAGCAGTGTCTTAGATCAGAAATAATGAAAATCGGCAAAGACAAGAGGTGCGCAAAAAATCGAAGATGATTGCGCCATGTGTGCGGAAAATCAACCTTGTGCGTGAAAAGATGGTTGTGCACAAAATGTGGGTTTGATGTTTTATGTGAAAGAGAGGCTTCATGTTCAAAATGATGAAAAATGACAAATTCATGAGGTGCGTGAAAAATCCAGGAGGTACGCAAAAATAAAAGGAAGGCGCGCGTAATCTAAGGAACTTAGAGACAATTTTACGCGCAGGAAGGGGTTTTATGTGTAAGGTAAAAAATTACTATAAATATGAGGTGAAACCCTCTCATTAGGTGTGTCTCAACACTAAGAAAAATCCCAAGCTCTGACGCATGGAAAAATTGAGTTATAGAGTGGTGCGCGAAAATAAGAAGTGTTGCGTGAAAAAGAAGGTGTTGCGCGAAAAAGGGGAGTTCTGCGCGAAAAAGAAGAGTTGAATGAAAATCCATTTTCATGACAAAAATGTATTTTTACATGAAATGTTTAAATTTTATGCACAAGACACCAGGAAGGGTGCGTGAAAAATTTGGGGGTCCCGCAGGCCTTTGACAGGTGCTTAGCACTCTCAGATCTGCTTTGCGAAGATGGAAGAATAGTGAACCATTTGGTTTTACGAAGGGCAGTAGTATCACACACACATGATTGGTGTTTAACACTCTTGTTGTGATTTTTGAAGAGAGGAAGAACGATTCGCAAAGAAAAACTATGATCTGCACAGATAGAGGGAAATATAACGATACACTTAGGTGTCGGTATTGGGAATTGGAGGAAGAGAAGAAGAAAATTTAGGGCATTCAGTTATTGCACTAATGTAGAAGATTGATTACAAAAGAACATCAACTCGGGACTCAGATGCAAGTAGAGTCTCATGCTAAGAAGAGGCAAAGAATTCAGTGAAAATCTATTGAAGAGACCATCACGTCCATAAACTGAGGGTGACTTCACCAAGGGCAATGAGCCAGGGGGAGTCAATGAGGGTGACCCGAGGGATGTAGTGAGCTATCCCTAAACTTTTGTAAAGGCAGTGGTCCTAGGATAGTGTGACTGTGCCCAGACCATTATAATCCAAAACTAGTGAATAATAGTGGAATTAGGTACGACTGAAAACCTATCAGCATATGCTCTTTAGACATAGCCCTTAGTGGTGAACCAAGTAAAAGTGTTGTGTCAACTCATTGCATGTGAATGTTCGATTGCTGATCATATCCATCATACAAGTTTTACAAGTTCCTACCAATGTGGGGACAAGATCCATCACATTAAGAGAAAAAGTTGATACCCTGATTCACCCCTCCCCACTCAGGGTGTCCTGGGGTCTTACAAGTAGAAGGTAATTGGAATTGAACACTAAACGTAAAGTAAGAGGAGTACTAACCACTTTCTCTCTGTTCATAGAAAATATTTGAAGATCCTTCTTAATATATCTCTCATAATAAAACAATAATTTCTTATCCTTTCTATAATAAGAAATTGACATGTCAAGGATCTGTCATGATGGACCCATGTCTTTCCTCATGAAAGAGTGAAAAATATCTTTATTCGATCTGTCAATTCTAGAAGCATAGTGGCCAAAAATAAGAATATAATAAACATAAAGTAACAACATAATAAAATCATCATCATTAAATATCTAAAAAAACACAATGACCAGAAGATGTCTTCCTGAAACCCTGATGAAAAATAATAGATTCAAACTCATTATACCATTGGATCAGATCTTGCTTCAAACCATACGAACTCTTATTTAACCTAAAAACAAAATTATTTTTATATGTTTCAAGAAAACCCTTCGGTGACTTCATATAACTCTCTTCCTCTAAATCTCTATGGAGTAAAACTTTATTCAAACACATCTGCTCAATTTGTATATCCAAATTAGTATTCAAATCCAAACCAAGAATAACTCTAATGGAGAACATTTTGAAAATAGGTGAAAATTTTCATCAAAATCAATGCCTTTCTTTTGACAGAAGCCTTTTACAGCTAAACTTTCCTATTCTAATGGAACAGAATTAGATTTCATATTTTTAGTTCGATAAATCCACTTAGTTTTCAAAGCTATATTACTTGTAGGTAACATCAACCTCTCAAAAGTATAGTTATTATGAAATGATCTCATCTCATCATCCATTACCACAACCCATTTTCCCTTCTAATCACATTATATTACCTCATCAAAATATTCTGGTTCTCCCCCTTCAGTGAGAAGCACACAATCATTAGGTGAATACTAAGTAAAAATGTTTTGATGCCAAGACAATCTCATAAGTGTAACTACAGGTTCATTAATAACCCATGGATCTAGATCTTCAGAAAAAAAGGTGCATTGAAAATATCAACTCCAACCTATTCACCCAAAACATCATTCTGTACTACACAATCATTACAATCAAAAATATTAGGTAAATGTGACATAGAAACTAGCTCAAGACTAATAAATCCATTATAATTTGGATAAGTATATTTTTCTCCCTTATCAATATCTACGATAGTTCAATCTTCTTTAAACACTAAATTTTTTATTCTAACAAGTTTCATCAAATCAGGATCGTAGAACCATCACCCAAACTCATCAAGTCTATAGCCAACAAAAATACATTTTCATGACTTACCATCCATATTAGCTCTCTCATTTATAGGAACATTAACAAACTTCCATCCAAAAACACATAAATGATAATACTTGGTCTCTTTACCATACCAAAACCTTTCAAGAGTTTCTATATAAAAAGTTACATCATGTGATAAATTAATAATATAAGAAGCAGTATATAAAGTCTCACCCCAAAAATGTCCAGGAAACTTTCCTTATGAAATAAAACAATGAAGGTGACTTAGGAGGCATCCTCTGATGTCAAATACCTTCTTTCACACAATACTAATAAAATAGACCACAATACTCACCCCCATTTTTAGTGAAAGTATATTTTAACTTCTTACCAGATTCCCTCTTAGATGAAACCTAAAATTTATTAAAAACATCAAGGACCTGACTTTTGGAATTAAAAAATCATAAACCCAAATATTACATGAGTAATCATTAATAAATGGTAAAAAATAAATACTGCCACTAATGCTCTTATATTTCAAAGGACCACACATGTCAGAATGTATTAATTCAAGAACCTATGACTTCCTGTATAAAAGATGATTACTAAAACTCACTCTGTTAGGTTTTTTGACCAAACAGTGATTGCATGTGTCCAATTTGGCACACATCAAACTTGGAAGGATATTTCTATTAGGAAAACAACAAAACCCCCTTCTCACTAATGTGCTTGAGTCGCTTATGATAGATATTGGATGGATCACTTCACTCAACAATGTATGAAGTATCATAAGAAATATAAGCTATAGTCCAATACAAACCTAACTTATTCTTGCATCAATCCACAATCAAGGAACCTTTGGAAATATTCCATTGGACATCACCAAAAGTACTAATAAAAACCTCATATTAAAAAACACTGGTATAAATAAGATTCAGATGAACCTTAGGTGCATGTCAACCATTCCCCAAAATTATCTTACTTCCCATGATGGTCTCCAAACAAACAGTCTTGATACCTACAATATCAGCATAACCATTTTTACCTATATTTAAAATCCCAAAATTTCATGGGCTATAAGATATAAATAACTCCTTCCATGATCTCATTTGAAAACAAGAACCTCTTTTAACAACCAAATAAGAATCATCATAAGTAAGATTAATGGAGTCATAAACAATAACAAGATCACCCCCTACAGTAGTGGCGACATGATCATCTCCATAACCATTTTTATTTTGGTGATTTTCCTTAATTTTGTTTTCTATTTTTAGCTCATAGAAAAACTTATTAACACGTCCTTTATAACCACAATGATGACATTCAAACTCTCTCATATTCGACCTGGATTTGATTCCACCTCTACTCTTTTCTTGGGATACACTATCCCTGATTGATTTCCCAACTTCTCACCCAATTCATTATGACTAAATGATAAGAAGAAGACTTCTACTGAGTATGTATCCTGGACTCTTAATTAAAAATAGAAAACATAATAAAACTAAATGTCATAGCACCATTAGAATCATAACCGATTAGAGTAACACAAAAATTATCCTAAGAATCTGGTAGAGTACTAAGTAGCTAAAGTACTAAAACCTCATCCTAAAAAGTAATACCCATACAATACAACTAATCAAATCACCCATGAAATTTACTCAAATAGTTAGAAATATATGTACCTTATTTGTATCTAAAATTCATCACTTTTTTTAGGAAATAATATTTATTATTTCCAGTCATAGAAGCATAGGTAGTCTCAATCCTCTCCAATTTGTTTTTGGCATGAGATATGTTGACAATATGGTTCATCAAGTTTTCTTCAACCTTCTGAATAATGAAACCAAAAAAAATATCATTCTCAAACTCACATTCTTCATTAGAATTTTTTATGGTTTCTGAGCATGAAACATCAAAAAATACATTCATTTGACAAAAAGGAAATCCTTCATTTTTAATCATCACATATAGTAGT
This sequence comes from Viscum album, assembly GCA_963277665.1. Lineage (NCBI taxonomy): Eukaryota > Viridiplantae > Streptophyta > Magnoliopsida > Santalales > Viscaceae > Viscum > Viscum album. The sequence continues at coordinate 1,807,051,147 of OY728130.1, read as the reverse complement.
TAGAACCATTCAAAAGAATCATCTAACTGTAATTGGATTCCATAATTTATATGAATAAAAACCAAACCCGTTTATAATAGATATTTGGAAAGACAGAAACAGAAGAATGAGAAAATGAACACCAAAGTGAATTCACAACGAAAATAAATTTTGTTTACCTTCAAAAAAGCCTAAAAAATAAAAGCAGATGTGTAATGACCAAATATATGTGCAGAAAATAAATGATGGAACTGGAAATTTTTAATGTGGAAAACTCAAAATATAATAACTACGGGACTTAATCTAGAAATTAGGATCCACTAAAAATCAGTATTATAAGTTAGAGTCACTCAAAGATAATCGGGATCTTAAAAATAATACTCAAATAAAATAGAGGATCAAAGTAAAAAAGTATATGTAGTCTGAAGGCAGCTTAAAATGAAGAACACATCTTGATAGAGAAATCCAAATAGATGTGGCTGTGTAGAGCAGCTGTTTGTTTACACATTCATCTCTTTTCAACTTTCACAACACCTACGTGCTTGGTGAAAACACCACCCTAGGTTATGTGTTTTATTACTAAGTGGAAATAATAATGGAAAAACAAACTTGAGAGAAAAAGAGATAATTAGAGAAACTATCCAAGGAGGATGGCCTCGTTGAACTAGGTGGTAGTGATGAAACTGGTCATATAGAACCAACACCATCCAGTCCTAGATAGACTCACACACACAACCATAAAATATACAATATCAATCATGGATAGGAAAGAAAGTAAATTTTTTATAGATCAATGTTCTAACATCAAATCCTGGTTAAGATGGAATGGTGTCAAGATCTAATACTTTGTTCAGGTGCACAATTGTCTTAGTCCCAATATCCAACCTTATTTTTCCAAGTCTCCACCAGAACAGAGCACCGATTTGAAGGATTAGCACAACACTAAAAGAATTTCATATATTTGTGATAGGGAATTTGTGATGGAAAAATTCCCCATCTCAAATAGTTCTTGTGTGTAGACTATTTGCAACAAATGTAGGATTTCATCATAAATAGTAATTATTGTGACATAATTCTCAATCCATCACAAATAGTTTTGGCAAGGTTTTCTACTGCCAATCACGAAAAACAATCACGATGGGAATTTGCGATAGACTAAGTAGTCCATCAAATATATCTTTCAAGTCGAGATTATTTGTGACGAAATTAAATGTCTGTCGCAAATAATTCTGATCAAACAACTTTTTCCGACATAATTAATTATGTCACAATTACTCTATCACAAAAAGTATCATGTTTTAAAAGCACAAAACTCCTTTTTATTCTTCCACTCTTCCTCTCTTCTCTCCTCCTCTATCCCAAACTGTGACAGAACCCTACGGCAACCCCACTTTGTGCAGCCCTAGAAACATCTGTTTCTTCTAATTTTTTATTGATTTCACATCACATCTGCATGGTATGAACTCTGCTTCTATCCTATGTCAGTTTTTTTTTACATATTTTGGTTAGATGTTATAAATACTAGTTTCAAAAAACCTAGGTTTAGAAATTTACCCTATTTTGATGATTTATTTGACATGTAGGGTTTATCTAAATTTATTATTATAGAATTAAATGTCTTGATTATGCACAAGTTTTTTTAATTTGATTTACAGTATTTTTCACATTGTTTGATCTTTAAACTTAATAGATTTTTTTGGTGTTTAGGGTTGATGAAATGTTATTATTTTAAATTATTATTTGAAATATGATTAGTATTGAAATATGTCAGAAGTTTGTATCTGTTTTCAAATATGTTGGTTACGTCAACATTTAGATTTATTTTAATTTTCTTAGTGTTTTAGGGTTTTTTAAAATTTATTATAATTTTACCCGTTCTTTATTTCTTATAGTTTTTTTGGTTTTTTTTATTTGATTTATTTATGTCCCGATAATATTTTTCTTGTGTGTGCGTGTATGTATGTCTAAATATTAGTTACGTTAATTTTTTTTTATAAAAGTGTTATAATGAATTTGATGTTAATTGACTTGATTAAAAAATTATTATATATATATATATATATAACATTTGAAATGAACAGAATTGATTGGTTTTTAATAATGATGATAAAAATAATTTAAGAAAAACATTTTAATAAAACATTATTTAGAGAATTTTTTTACAAAAAAAACATATAAAATTGGTTCAATGAAAAAAATGACAATTTAAAATATGTAATATTTATTAAAAATTTGTTTAATAATATTTAAGATAAATTATTGTACGTTTGTAAAAAATATAACAAATAAATAAGAATTATTATAAATTCATAAAAAATATTAATTACAAAAAATGTAGTATTAATTTAAATAATTAGTAAAATTGATAAAGAATTTATAATATGTAATTATTAATGAGTCTTTATTAATAATAAATTGTAAATATTTGTGATAATTATAAAATAATGATATTTTTTAAAAAAATATAATAAAATATAACAACTTTTATAAATTCATAATAATTTATATAAACATTGTTTTAATTAAAATAGTTATTATCAATATTTTGTGTAAATGTTTTAAAAACACCGGACTCACTGAACTATTATAATACAGCTTTGGAAAAAAATATTAATTCTAATTAATTATGAATTAAAATTAATTATTAATTCAAAAAAATAAACTCAAATTTATTTATAAATTATTTATATAAATAATAAATTCAAGGTAATCAAATTTATATATAATCAAAATTAACCATAAGTAAAAATATTTATAATACGTGTGTGTGTGTGTGTGTAGATTTGATATCTGTATATTTGTTTAAAAATAAGTTAGAATATATTTGATGTATTTATATTAATTAAGAAATTGTGATGTATATATAGTAAATATTAATATTGTAATAATAACTTAAATAAATTTGTAATAATCATTACATGATTTACAATAATTTAAATAATTTACGAAATTGTAATAATATTAATAATCATTACATTATAAAATTGTAATAATAAAATTGCAATAATAATTTAAGAAATTTCGATATATATATATATAATCATTAGATAATTTATAATAATTTAAATAATTAATAATAATCATTACAAAATTAATAATATACATTACATAATTTATAACAAATTGTGATATATATAGTAATTATTAATTAATTAATAATTATTTCATCTAAATGTTTAATTAATTAAAATAATCCACATTAATAAGTTGAATAAATATGGTAATATATATTTATATTTAAATATAAATAATTATATAAATAATATTAATAAAAGATTAAAAATGACACCGTCGCGTGCAATGTAAAGAAACACTCGACGCTAACAAATGTTATAACACGCCTAGGGTAAACCCCACATCCCAAACCTAACAGTGGTCACTGATTTTTCATACAATAAATAGTTTTTGAGATATTTTAAATTTTAATAGTAAATTATAATAAAAATATTAAAAGAATTACCTTCGCATGCATTCTAATGAAACACTCGACGCAAACCAATATTATGTCACACCTATGGTAAAACCCACATATCAAAACCAACACTGGTCTCCAATTTTTCATACGATAAATAGTTTGGGAGATACTTTATATTTTAATAATAAATTATAATAAAAATATTAAATAAATTACCATCGCATGCAATCTAAGAAAACACTCGACACTCACAAATGTTATGTCACTCGTAGGGTAAACCACACATTCTGTGCCCAATGGTGGTCTCTGATTTTCCATACGATAAATAGTTTGGAAGATACTTTAAATTTTAATAATAATTTATATTAAAAATACTAAATGAATTATTCTCTCATGCAATTATTATGTCGTGCTTAGGGTAAACCCCACATCTCAGACCCAACGATGATCTCTAATTTCTTATATGAGACATCATTAAGGAGATATTATATTATCTTCAAATAAAATGTGTGTCTTATATAATATATTTTATATTTTTATTCTATATGAAGTGATCCTCTACGAGCATCGTAATCTAGTCCTAACTTAGCACCTCACTCTGATTATACTTCATAGAATTTTTCAAGGTGTTAATATATAAATATAGTTTTCACCTAGTCAAAGTGATTGGTAATAATTATTCTTATTTCTATTGTTTTATTAGATAACTATGGACTCAGTAAGTAGACACCAGTTTCTATTACACGATCATGATTGGATAAATCATCTCAAAAAACCAAACGGATCTGGTATAAATCCTGTGTGCAATGAAGGTGTTGAAACCTTTATATTATTTACATTGTCAAATTATGATTTTGTGTCTAAATATAAATTCAATGTCCATGTTAGAAATGTGATCTTAGGATATTCAAAATATTTTACAATGTTTCACTTCATCTTTTATGTTTTATTTTTCAGAATGATTATATTTTTTGGTATCAATATGATGAAAATAATTTCGTTTAAAATATAATTTTTTTGGTTTTGGATCCATCATTTTAGAATTTAGTTCATGAGGTTGTTGGTTGCTTTATTCCTAAAAAAACTCTGAATGTTATTCCAATTCCTGAATCAGAACCCTCCCAATTTTACAATTGGTTGAAATCTTCTGAGGAGACCTTATATCAGGGATGCTAGATGAGAAAACATGAAGCTGTTAGAAGATGTTGGCTATTAAATCAGATTTTGAAATATCAAATAGTTGTTTTGATCAGATTTTATCATTTTTTAAATCATTATTTCCTAATGTAAATACATTACCTGCAAGTTTCCATGAAGGAAATAGGTTGGTTCATAATTTGGGTCTTAGATATTAAAAAATTCATACATGTTCAAATGATCGAATCTTTTATTATGGTGATTATGAATCCTTGGTTAATTATACAACATGTAGAGAATTGATGTATAAAGATTTAAAACATATAAAATCTAGAGTTCTTGTGAAACAGTTGAGTTATTTTCTAATTACACCTCATTTACTGCGTTTATTTATGTATCTCAAAACAACTAGATTGATGACATAGTATAAATCAAATATTTCCATCATTAATAGATTAAATCATCCATGTGATGGGGATTCATGGGATCACTTTGATCAGACACATCCTTCTTTTGCTTCAGAACCTTGTAACATATGAATGTGACTTTCTACTGAAGGTTTTTTTTTTCATTTGGTGCTTACCAGAGCCAATATTCTTGTTGACCTATTTTCATTACTCCTTACAACTTACCTACATGAATATTGATGAAGGAACCATATATATATTTAGCGCTATTAATTATAGAACATCCAAAGAAGAATATTGATGTTTATTTGAGGCCACTAATTGATTAGTTAGTTTAATTATGGAATAATAGTGTGACTACATTTGATATAGTTGCATATCAGAATTTTATAATGAAAGTTGCATTATTATGGATGATCAATGACTTTTTAGTGTATGTTATGTTATCTAGATGGAGAACACATGGTATAAAATCATGTTCATACTTCATGGCTGAGAATAAAGTGTTTATTCTAGGTAATGGGAGAAAGGATAGTTATTTTTATTATCATTGGAGATTTCTTCCTGCAGATAACCCTTTTCAAAGGAACAAATATAATTTTTCAAAAGGAAAAATTGAAACAGAAGAACCTCTAGTAGTTCTCTTATGTAATCAGGTAAAATCTATTCTCTATGAATTACCTCCTATTACTTTTGGAACAATCATAAACAAAAAAATGGTTTTGGGATAGATCATAATTTGATAAAGCGGAGTGTTTTTGGGATATGTCATTTTGGTCTGATTTGTTGGTTCATCACATGTTAGATATAATTCATATTGAGAATAATTTTTTTAATAACATATTTTATTCCATGTTGGACACACCTGGTAAGACCAAAGATAATGTAAAGTCATAGTTAGATCTTGCCTAGATTTTTAGACATCCTAAACTTCAATTATTTGAATATTAATGATCCCACAAATTAATGAATCCAAAAGAAGATTAATCAATTACTAAAGAAAACAATTTAGTATTATTTCTATAAATTATATATTTGAGGTTACCAGATGGTTATACTTCTAATTTTCCACATTGTGTCAAAAATGGGCATATTACCAGGTTAAAAATTCATGACTATCATGTCATATTTGAAATATTATTACCTATTGGTCTTATAAGACTATTGAATTCTTCAATCTGGGACATGTTGATCGAAATATCATATTTTTTCGAAGATATTTGTGATGAAACATAATATTATGATTCATTGAGTTTGTTGGAAAAATATATTGTTTTCATTTTTTGTAAATTGGAGAAAATATTCCATCCGAGCTTCTTTGATTCCAAGGAACATTTAATATTGCATTTTTCACATGAAGCTAAATGTGGAGGGCCGGTACAATTCTAATGGATGTATCCATTTGAGATATGTATATAAAAATTGAAGAATAAATTATGTAAGGAATCATTAGTTGAAGGGTCAATTATAGAATCTTACTTACATGAGAAAATATCAAATTTTTGCTCTTATTACTTGAAGTCGAAATATCTTTCAAAACATAATAACATGGGTCACAATTAAGGAAATGTAGATGACATCATAGACCATAAGTTGTCAGTTTTTAATCAACCTAAGATTGGTTTTTATTGTTATTATGAATGATGGCTTACTAATTAAGAAATACACTGAGCTCATATATATGTTCTACCAAATTATGAATAAATGACATGATTTTTTCAGTAAGTACATATTTTTTATTTTTTTGTTAAATATTTATAAAATATTCTTTTATTTAAATTAACTTTTTTTAGACTATGTGATGACCATATCAAAAAACATTTTATAAAAATTACAAATGCTGCTCTTGAAGAACGCCATCAACAATATTTTCTATGTTAGTTTCAAAGGCTTTTACGTAATATTTCTTTTGATAGAATACAAAATAAATTTTACAATTATATTTATTATTAATACTTTTTATTTTTTAAAATAAACCCAATATTAAAATAAAATAGATTTTCAATTATATGTCCTAAAAAACCCTTCATTGAAATTGGTCAAATATTATAATGGGCATGTGGTTAATGGATTTTGATTTTATATATGCATATATAGTGACTCAAAGAAATCAATGAATAATGGTGTTTTATTGAAAGGACACCATCATAAAGAAAGTGAAGTTGAATTTGATGGTATACTGGAATAAATAATTGAGTTATGCTATTTGAGAACAAATTATATAACAATGTTTAATTTTCATTGGTTTGATATTGATCGAGGGTTGCGAGTTTATCCACGACATGGAGTTGTTGAAATTAAATATAATAGGATTATTGAATAAAATGAACCATTTATGTTAGCAAATCAATCACATCAAATTCATTATGAAAATTACTATACAGTTTCTAGATTCGAGATATTTGAAGGACTAGTGGAGTGTAATAAAAATGAAATCATGTAACAATCAATTAACTAAAAATAATGGTTTTGTGGAAGTGAAACATATTGAAAATTTTCAAGAAACATCCCAAAATATTTCTCTTACCCGATGAGATATAAATATCAATGATGAGACCCGTCAGTTAAGAGATGATGATATAGATAATGTTGATGAAGTAATAAGGGATAATAAAAATAAAATTCATATGGAAGTTGAAGATGATGAAGATGATGATGAAGAAATTGATCTTGATGAAAATTATGAAGAAGGGGATGATTGATGTATTATATTCAAGTCTTTAGTTACATGTAACTATTATACTCTAATATTTATTATTGTTATTTTATATTTTATATTTTTATTAATAATTTTTTATAGGTATGATTATTATGTTCTGGTATTTATTAGTTTTTTATATTTGATATCATTATTAATGATTTCTTACATGTAATAATATTTATTTTAGATGGCTGGAGATGATTCTAATGATCTATTTTGTTCTGTCACTGATGTTGGACTTCCTACTGATGAGCCTAATTTAGTTGAGCCTTAGGATGATGCGCCTATTAGGATGGGGCACGGTCTTTCTCGATTGAGGATTCCAGATCCTGTTCCAGAGAGATGACTATCTATTGATTTTGATCCTCATTTACAAATGTATGTTTATTTATCTATGATATTTATTTTATATTTACTTTGTGTATTAATTTTGGGAATAAATTTATGATTATTTGTTTTTATTTGTACAGGTTTTCGCATTTAGCTGTTGGGTAGGCTGGTGCGATTCTATGAAATTATTTTTTCGAGCTATGGATGTTAGGGGACCTGGTTCTCATCACTATGCATCACCAGATGTTCGACCACTAGAATGCTAATATTTAATTTTTGGAATATATTTAAATAAAAGCACATTTCTTCAATAGTTTTATAGAATTTATTTTCTTTGATTTCTGAAATCCAAAGAGGTCCTATCTAAGATGCATCAGATATTTTTATAAGTGAGGGATTTCATCAGTTTCTATACAACCTTAGAAAGAGAGTTATGGAAAAATCTTGTGCTAATTTTTTTTGACCAGTCTTGTGTCTCTCATCGACCCGACTATATCTCATCTCAAGTGTGGGATGGATTATTCTTCTTCTCGATATGAGATACTTTTAAGAGGAGGTCATTATATGGACGTCAGATCCGGGGGAGGCAAGATTTCACACATAAGAACAAAATTCAAACATTTGGAATACATCGATGACATATGGTAAGTAAAATTATTTATTAGTGTATATATATATATATATAATTTAACTACAACATGTTTTTTATATTATACATGCCACTACTGACCTATCTATTATGGAGTTTAAAGTGTATAAGATGTATACTGATCCCTGTATAAGAGAAGTTTTCAGTGACCAACAGTTCCATATTTTGGTTAATATTTTTTAAAATTTCATGGATATTAATTTTATAATTATTCTAATTTGAAATTATATTTAAAGGAAACATATGAGACTATGACTTCTCAATCACGTGAGACTCAAGGAGAGAGTGAACTAGATGTCACTGGTGATTTGGGTTTTGATGAGAGCACTTGGATACAAGTGACTTGGGTGTTGATAAAGGTTGGGTGATTGTTATTGGTACTCGACTGAAACCTACAAGTTATTATGGTACTTCTGTGATGGCATTAGTGAGAGAGAAGGGAGCTCATGGAGAGTCGTCATCAGTGTCGTCATCCGCTATACTTTAGGAGGAGTGGTTGAGAGCTCAGGATGAGATGATAAAGTAAATACAGAAAGAGAGGGAGGAGGATCTTGAGCATCAATGTGTGAGAGATGAGCAAATGTTGGAGTAAATTTAGCGACTTGTGTGTGGCGTCAGTGCAGAGTTTCTTCAACCTAGTTCTTTGAGTTATCCTCTCCCTGGTCCTTTGAGTGATCTTCCACCACCTGATGATAATTGATTATTTTTTAGGTTTTATAACTATTTTGTAATTTGATATGATAAACATATCATCTTTGAAAAGAAGTGTTACTTTTATGCCTATTTTAGTTTTTTTTTAATTTTTGTTTTAATTTTTTTAATTTTTTTTAATGATTTCTAAATATTAGGCAATTTAATAATAAATTTTAAATATTTTCACTTTTTTTAATTAATTTTATTTAATATAATTTTTTTAAATAAAATTATTTTGTTAATTTTGTTATTTTTTTAAAAATATATTTAAATTTTTTAATTAATTATAATATTTTAATTTTATTTAATTATTTTTATGAATATTTATTTTTTAATTAATTTAAATTTTTAATAAATTTTTAATAATTTTTAAAGATATATATTTTTTTATAATTTTATAATTAATTTACATTAATTTTAAAATTCTAATTTTTTTTCATTTTTTTGGAAAACTATTATTTGAGATGGATTAATAGTTTGTCACAAATACTTAATTGTGATGGCCCATTAAAATTGCCTATTTAAAACTATTACGACACTTATTTGTGATGGATGGATGATCTGTCACAAATAATTACTTTTTATGATGGTTTGTCATAAAAAAACTACAATTGTGACCCCATTTTTTGCAACATAGTATTCGTGACGGACTCCCGTCAAAAATGAATTTTTGCAATGGTCATCCATCTCTAATACTCTATCACATATAGTCAAATTTCCAATAGTGCACAAGGGATTTTGGAGATTACATATGGCCAAGAAACCTCAATATCTCTCTTCTTCTTCGACCTCTCACCTTCAAAATCTCTCAAAAAACCTTTGGGAACTCTTAGGAACATACTAGAAAATCACCAAAATAAACAAGAGATCCAATAACTCAAACCTAAGAAACAAAGCACCATGATGTCCTTTTAAGAGGTTTCAAGAAACATCGATAGAAGCAATGAGATGAATGCCAAGTGGAAAACCCATATCACAGAGGCGGTTCACCTATCAGAAGGCGACATAGCTAGGAAAACAGATGGAATTATAAGAGTTTCCATGAAAGGGGCGATGCAGATCTGAGTCAAGGAAAACAAACACACTGAGGAGTAGCGATGGCTGTTGGATTAGAAAGATCCACAACCCATACTAAAACTGCTAAAAAGTAAACAAAACCAAATACAACGAGTAAAATAAATGCATGGAAATTAGAAAACGAATCAAGATATGTATACAGTGTCCATGCACTTGAAGAATCCATGAAAATAGTGAAGAAAACACAACAAAGAAAAGTATGGATAGGTAGATGAAAATAAAAAAAATTAAATGCAACACATATTTGGTGGTATAAAATAAAAAATATTCACCTTGTAATTAAATAAATTTAAGCATGGTGTTCTCACAACATAAAGTATAGAATTGGGACCAAATTCAACAATTGCAAACAATGTGCGAATTTAGAAAATGGGATAACTTCCGTCAAACTATCAGCTAGATTGTCTCCAGTGGGTATCTTTATGACACTCACTATCTCGGATTCTATAATATCCCTAACAAAATTTAGTCTAATGTCAATGTGTTTCAATATACCATGACATACAAAGTTTTTAGACAAATGAAATGCAAATTGGATATCATAGTGAACTACAATTATATTAGATGATAATGATAACTCAATAATAAAACCTCATAACCAAATAGCTTCCTTGATTGCTTCTATCAAGGATATATACTCTTCCTTATTAGTGGAGAGGGAAACCACTGATTTCATTTTTCATTTCCAGGAGACTGGTCCTATATATTCCATAAATATAAAACCAGTGAGTGATTTATGAGTATCAAAATTTGACACATAATCTGATTCAACAAAACCAACAATGTCATCATTAAAACTATCATTCCTTCCATAAATAATGCATAATTTAGAAGACATAGAAAAATACCCAAAGAGCCGCTTCAAAGAATGCCAATGAGGTTCACTAGGTTTCTCCATAAACATGTTCAAAGTACACATAGAAAATTAAATGTCGAGTCTATATAAGACCATGGCATACATAATACTCCCTTCAATACCAGCTTCAAGGATCTCATTCATGAAGGCATCATTTTCATCATTTTTAGGAGATTGTTCCATGGAAAATTTAAATTGTTTTCAGAAAGTAATTATAATAGGTTTATTGTGTTTAAAGAGGCACCTTTTTGACACATTCTTTGAATAAGAATACTGGGATATATACACGGTTCGATCATTTCAATCATTAATTATATTTATACCCAGAATTAGATTAGTATCTCCCAAATCCTTCATCTCAAATACAATGTTCAATTGGGTCTTGACATAATATACAATCCTCGTATTTTTACATATTAAAAGTATGTTATCAACATATAACAGTAGGTAAAAAGCTCATGTTTTACTGATTTAAAGCAGACACATGCATAATAAATGAATCAAACCTTTTAAAATATTTCCTAGAAAACTGTTTGAGTCCATATAAATAATTTTTATGAATACATACATTATTAGGTTTAAAAATATTTTAAAAACCATCAAGAGGAGTTCAATAAATTGTTTCTTCAAGAGTACCATGTAAAAAAGTAGTTTTACATCTAATTATTCAATATGTAAATAAAATTTGGTAGAAAAATTAAGAATAATCATAACAGATAAACTCTTACCAACTTGGGAGAAGATCTCACTTTCATCAATACCTTCATGTTGATGGAACCATTTAGCTACCACTTAGTATTTATAATTTATTTTAGCTTCTAGAATATTGTTAACATTTTTCATTAATTTCCAATTAGAAACTATAATTTTTTTATTATTAGGTTTGTCTATGGAAACCTTGGTTTTATTGTTAATTAGATAATTCATATCAACTTGTATAGAATCTAGCCAATGCCTATATTATTTGGACATAACACCTTCCTTATACATTTTTGGTTTTTCACCAAACATTTCTTAAGAAACATTAAAATAATAGACAACCACATCAACTTGGATGAACTGGGATATAGGCCTTATCATTCTTCTCTCTCTATCTTGCATAAACTAGTCTCTTTAATACTATATTTCTATTTAGTTTTAGGTTTAGAATCTGAATCAGTATCATATTAAACTTGAGTCTGGGGAAGAGGAGGGGTCGAGTCTACCCTTGATTTGGGAATATAATTAGGTTTTAAAGGAATTTCAACACCTATAGGTGAAATATTTTTATCAACAGACTCGTCATCCTTGCCTGAAGACCCTACAGATTGTATCCTTATTTCCTTAAAGAGACCAGACTCTTGAAACACTCCATCTAGGATACCAATTCACTTCTGATAACCTGGTTTATCTATCTACAAACAATAATCATTAAATGTAACAACCTAATAAATGATATTCATTTAACAAAAGATATCTTTCCTCTAAATAACCTTTTATTAGTTATTATAATAAAATCACATAAGAAAACTTTTAATTTTTATAATAATTTACACATGAAGTATTGATATGAACTAGTACAACTAAGAATACCAAATGGATAAAAAAAACATACTAGAAACCAAAACATTATTTCATTATTTAAGAATGTCACATTGAGTCTAAAAAAACACCCAATAACATAACAAATATTACCATGGGAATAAAAATTGAGGATAAATAAAGTGAAATATAAAAATTTGGACTTCTTCAATCCTTTATAATCATTTCACCCATGAACATCACTATGGTAGAGGAAAAAATAGTTCGTGATATAATATTAAATTTATAAATGATATCGAACCTTGATTGAAAATAAGTGACTGATGAAGTGTAAGAATGATGGTGTATTTATAAGGAAATATCACCATCTTTATTTATTTTTGTTGGATAATAAAATTGATTGACATTATTACCATAAGTCCAGAAAATAGTTAGTCATTATTGTTGGTTACATTGATGCATTTTAAGTGATCGTCAGGATTGTTTAATGATATAATAAAAATTTTATTATTTTTGGGGATTATAAACATAATCTATTAAAAATATATTTTATGATAAATTTATATGTTTTAGATAAAATTTATTTTCATTAAATAATCTTATGAAACACTTATTAAAGTTGAGTTTCCTATTGGTCGTGTTCTTTCTATGAATAAATATCATGTGAACAAATATGAAGATTTAGGATGCTTTGAACATGAGGTCGAAGCATTAATATAAATGTAACATTGCAACATTGTCAAGTTTTATAGTTTTTTCTTACATGTTAGACACTCCCTTTTGATTTATGAGTTTTTAGAAACAGGATGTTTGAGAAATACACTAATAAATTTAGACGAGGCCAAGGAATTTGATTGGATGAAAAGGGTAAATGTTATTGAAGGTGTTTCCCATGGCTTATATTACATGCATCAAGATTTTATACCACCAATAATTCATCAAGATATATCATGCAACAAAATTCTTCTTGATGGTGAGTATGAATCTCATATCTCTGATTTTGGGATAGAAAAATTTCTAAACTAGGACTCATCAACATTGACATCAATGATTGGGACATTGGGATACAACACTTCTGGTAATCTCAGTCATAGTCATATTTCATTTTTTCTATTATATCCTTTACCATTATATTTACTTTTTTCATGTCACCATGTCACTTATTAATTTTTTTTCACATTTTAATATTTTATTTTTATTCAACTAGTTTAGTTTGAATAAGTGTTTGTGGATTAATTTTATAAATACATCATGTAAATTTTAAAAAGGGTTAATTTACATCTAATTCAATTTTAAATGTTTTCCTAAAAAAAGGTAATGAAATAGCCTCAATTTTTCAAAATGTTGAAGTAATGAATATATTAAAAATGTTTGTTGGCTGAATTCACAATTTTAGTTTCTCTTCTAGAATTACCTTATATAATGAATTCCAATGGGAAATGTGATGTCTATAGTTTTGGAATTTTATCAATGGAAGTGCTGATGGAGAGTCATCTGAGTAATATCCTTCCACCATTGCATTCAATTTTATCATCATCAACATCAATGCCATCATTTAGATATCAAAAATTCCAAAAATATGTGTTATATCAATGTTTATCTATGCCAATGAATCAGTCAATGAATGTTTTCTATCTCTTTAAATGCATGTTTACATCCTAATATCAAGTCTCATCCAATAATACAACATGTATCTCAATTTATATTGGTTGAACATCATCCATATATGACAAATTCATTCTCAAATATCATCCTTGGTTATTGTTTTGAAGAAAATATTTAAATAGGTAAAGAGGAACTCCATGGACAACTCACTTCAATTATCAATTTTATCTTATTACTATGGCACTCTAATTTTTTGGTTTTTTTAACCAGGACTCCCAACATCACTCTCTTGTACTCTTAATATGTGTGTTCCATTATGTAAATATTTTTTGGGAATAATGATTTATTTCATTATTAGTTGTAGTCCTCCACTTAGGATCAATATGAACTATTTGACACTAACTCATTATACTATAGAATTGTAAATTCAGATGAAAAGAAAACACTTGAATAATAAATTGTTGGATAAAAAATAAGTTTTCCTTGGTCTGTGCCTACCCCACTGTTAGTATAGAGTCAATATAAATTCTTCTTGACGTGTGTTGATCTGGTGGCTTGGACGACATCTACTCTGCTGACTTTTACTTGTATCTATTTTTCATTTGGTTTTGGTGTGTGGTTTGTGGTGATATAAATATGTATATCATGTGTGTTGTATTAAATTATAAGAAAGAATAAATAAAAACATATGTTTCCTCTAGTTCTATTTTTATTCCTGTAAAATTATCAAGATCACCTCCGATGATCTGATTCTACGTGCATCTTGTGTTTTTCATAAGAAGATTGTCCATCAATGGTATTAGAGGAGGATTGAAGATTCCACTACCAAAAAACACCATCAATGGTATCATATATGGGTTGATGGTGAGGTGTTTTGAGAGAGATCACTAGATCTATGATTTATTCAAACACCTGAGGAAGAAGATAAATAGTATGGGTTTACATTTCATATCATGAGATTTCCATCATCTTTGTTTTTTTCAAATTGTCAAAAGTTTTTTTATTATATTTCACACATGACAATACCATGTGAGTTTGTCTCCCAAATGATATCACTTTCCATTAGATAAGGCATCTATTTTCCATTGTCTACACACCTCCTCTACTTCTCCCTATGAGAGTTTTTCATTTTATGTGGGCACTTTGTGTCCTCACCTATCATTGTCTTAAATAAAAAAAAATCCATTTTGACCCTTTGTCTCCCACAACTATCTTTCCTTAAAAAACACCCCATTTACTTCTATCATTCCCTCTCCTTCCATATTTCATTTCATTGCACAAATAAAAAATAATAAAAATTCTCACCATATGTATTACACAAAATATAGTGTGCGATTAAAAAAAATCACTATCTGTAATCTAAAAAAATAGTTTCATGATCAAAAAATTGTTATGGTCCTCCAATAAAAAAAATCAATCCAACTATCCAAAAACATATTTGGAAACTTGCACTGCTAAACCAAAAAAGCATCTATTGCAGTGTCAACTATGAAAAAAATACACTGCTCATCTAGATATCTGCATCTAGTTTTCATAAAAAAATAGTTTATCACTATGGAGAACTTATTTTCACAAGCTATGATTCTGATGTTGGCAAAAAAAATTAGGTAAATTAGTGCATCCAAATGTGCGAACACATTATCACTCAAGATTTCATGGACATCAAGGAGGATAGATACACCGAACCAGAATCCAAAACAACGAAGGCTAAGCTTTAGAATGCTCAAAAGGATACTCTACGAGAAGAATGGAAGTGGGACTGCATGGAAAAATCCTACATTTATCAAGACCTTGCTGAAGCAAATTTTGAAATAATAGCTTCATCAAAATCATGAAAGGATATATAGGATACTCTTTAAAAATAATTCTAAGGCACTAACAATGTAAAGAGGATTCATCTTCAATCTTTGTGAGGTATGTTTGAATTCCTATTTATGAATTATTCTGGAATTGTTGTTTAGTATCATACTCGTGTAATGGTGGTGGTAAACCAACTACAATAAAATGGAGAATATATTTCTTACATGTGGGTATGTGAGAAATTTTTTTGATCCCTCAATCCAAAATTTGATTACATATTAATTTCTATGTATGAAACAAAAGACATGGATAATATCTCTATCGAAGAACTCATGGGATCTCTAAAATACCATAACCAGAAGTTGAACCGCCAGAGTGAAACGAATGAATTTGAGCATGCCCTACAATCAAAGTTGTATCTCAACAACTCTGATAAGGAGCTAGGGGGATGTCTCAAAGACCAAGAGGTAGTGGATTCCATGTAAAACAATTTGTTCCAAGAATATAAGGATGAGGGGGATGTGGTGGGAGAATCCCGACTCGAGGAGGTCGAGAATATCAAAATTATACCACATGAGAACATGAAAGAGGAAGAAGGGGAGGATTCGACAATCTCGAACCATAAAAAAGAAATATTCAAAGATATAATTGCCAAAATATGAGCATTATAGAATTGAATGTTGGTATAAGCAACCCATAGAGAATGACACCGAAGAGGAACATATCATCGAAGCAGAAGATCCTTTTGGCAAGTCCCATGTGTTGATGGCACAAAAATCAACACACAATCAAGGTATGTGGTATCTTATCTTTGGAGCAAGCAACCACATGATAGGGCACAAATACTTTTTTATGAATATGAATGAATGGGTTTTAGGAGATATTTAATTTGGTGATCTCTCAATAATATTTGTTTATGGAAGAAGAGATATTTTGATCAAGAAAAAAGATGGAAATAATGCTCTTATCTCCGATGTATACTACATACCCGACATGAAGACCAACATATTGAGTGTCAGGATGTTATTGGAAAAAGTCATTCACATAATCCTTAAAAATAAACAAATGGTGATTTCTAATGACAGAGGAAGGTTGATCACAAAAGTACCGATGGTGAAGAACCGCATGTTTCCACTTATAATCCAATCCGATGTACCACAATTTTTGTCGACAATACATGATGATAAATACTAGATATGGAGTCTCATGTTCAGGAATTTATTCTGAATTACCCGAAGGCCATGATTTTTATTGATTTTTGATCCCCCCCCCCTTCAAGGGATGAGGGGGAACCGTTACACGTCCCATAGGCTTAGAGATTACATGGCCCATAGGCTTAAGAGACATTACATGACCTGAAGGTCTTAGGGAAATAAACCAGACTATAAATACAAGGAACTTACCCTCCGCAGCATTTTCATCGTAATTTTATGTCTCTACCTTTTGCATGGCTATCTGGATAAGCTTCCTATGCAAGCATAGGCTGGTCCCGATGGCATGTCCATACCCTCTAATGTGTGTGGTTTATTGAATCCAAAACTATATGGATAAATTAGTTATTTTTAACATTTATCGATGATTATAGAATGAAAACATAGATATATTTTCTCAAGATTTGTCAAAAGTGTTTAGCGTCTTCAAAAAATTTTAAGTTTCTTGTGGGAAATTAAAGTAAGAATCGCATACAAACATTGTGATTTGATCGAGGTGGGGAGTACACCTCTGATGTTTTTCAAGCTTACATCAAGTAGAATATAATTCAGCACTAGCTGATGCCAGATTGCACACCCCAACTCAATGGAGTAGCCAAGAGGAAAAATCACATCATTTTCAATATGGCAAGAAGCATGTTGAAAGGAAAAGGACTGACAATGACATTCTGGGATGAAGCGGCATTGTGTGAAATGTATCTACTCAATAGATTCCCCAAAAAAATCTCAATGAAAAGATAAAACATGAAGCATTAAGTACTCACAAGGAAAGTGTGATTCATCTTAGAGATTTTGGTTATATTTTCTATGTCAGGATCCCAAAGGAAAAACGAACAAAGCTTGAGGACAAAGGATTAAAGTGTGTTCTTATGGGATATGGAGATTGAGAAATTAGATATAGATTGTATAACCCCATCAATATGAAGATTATTTTCAGCAGAAATGTTATCTTTGATGAAAAGGAGACATAGAAGTGGAATCAAGATGATGATCTAAAGGAGGTACAACTCACTCTAGAAGTTGATTAAATAGTTGAACAATTACCATTGTAGGAATGAAGAACTAAAGAAAAAATGACGCCATCAGCACATACTCATACATATAAAGACATTAAACGAGAAAGTTCTCATATACATCCTCAAAATGTTCGAAGTCTTGTAGATATATATGATAGAATATAACCAATGGAAGAGTATGTAAATTTGTAATGTATCTTGTCGAATTATAATCCAGTTAGCTATGAGGAAGCTAAAACTGATGACATGTGGAAGAAAGTGATAGATGAAGAAATTCATTCCATCGACGCCACCAAAGGATACAAGAAAAATGAGGACTTTGACTATAGTGAAGTCGTTACACCAGTTATACAGCCTCCCGAATATGATACAAAATCATGGATCATAAGGAAAACATGTCTAAGTGGGGATGTTGGATAATAAATAGGTTTTACTTGGTCTGTGACTACCTCACGGTAGTAATGGAGGCATAACAAAATATTATTGATGTGTGTTGATCAGGTGTCTTGGTTGACATCAACACTTTTGACTTTTACTTATCTCTCTTGTTTTGTTTGGTTTGGTGTGTGTTTTGTAGTGATATAAATACGTATGTTGTGTGTGTGGTATTTCATTAGAATATAGAAGAAATAAAAACATTTTTTTCCACTCATGCTATTTTTATTCCCATAAAATTATCAAGATCAACTCCAGTGATCTGATTTTTCTTGCATCTTGTGTTCACCACTCTGAGAAGTGATCTTATTCTACATGGGTCTTGTGTTTTCCACTGAGATATCCTCCATCATAAACATAAATGTTTAAATAAATTCTTACGAATGTGATGAAATCTAACCAACAACAGACTAACATGTTATGGAAGGAAAGGAACTGGTTTTTTATGTCTGGCATTTTCTCAAGGCTTTGATCCCCAACTATGTTGTATATTCGGAGAATTTTCATAGGTTTTGTGGAAGGGAGTTATTATGGTTGGGTGATGGGTATAGATGTGAATGGGACGGTGACTACGGTGCATCAGGATAATGTGGATGGGTGCAAACATGGGTGGGCATGTAGGCTATTGTGCTTCAAGGTGACGCAGATAGAGGGTGCAACCACAGTCGGACGAAACACGGATGGGTGGGAGAATACATGGATGATCGAGCGGGCGATGTATAGTTTGACCTTATGGTTCATGACACTAATGGGCCAAGAAGGCCTCTTCTTTCAATGGGACTTAGAGCTTATACAAGTGTGGGTCTTTGGTCTCTATTCATCATATACATTCAAGATTTTCAAAATATATTCCTTCAAATGTAATAAATACTTCTAGAACTCTCAAATATTGAGGATTTCTTTTTTTTAAATAGTAGACAAATTTATAATGTACGAAATTGTATGAGACAATACCATAGAAAATTATCATCCCAAATAATTTTATAATAAAAAAATTTCCACCTAAAATAATTTTATGATGAAAAATGCACTTTTTTTCTAATACATTGATGGTATATGATTAATATATTTATCAATTTTTATCCATTGAAGTAAACCAATAACATACAACCATCCATTTTAAGGCTATGAAGACTACATTACCAAAATCTGTAATGTTTTTATATTTACTATAGATTAAATTATTATAGTAAGTCCTGGGTGGGGTACAAAGTTAAGAAATTTTACAGAATGAGGTTCGAAAAAAGGACCTTCTCAACTCACTAGGATAGGTATAGTAGGGATGGAACCACTGAACAATGCCCCATGGGGCATACTATAGAATCAATTATCATCGATGTTTTGTTATATATTCATATGTGAAGAAAAAGACAAATGAATCCACAAATTATTTGTAAAAAAATAAAAATGAAAACAATGGATATCACTAAGTAAATGATAAAAATAATAAATTAATTTAGAAAAATTAAATTATGGTGATGAATCAAAATGTAAGATCTCATTTTAAGATTCATATTTGATCACAAATTAAATATTTCATAACTCCTTGAAGATTTATGTCAATTAAATAATGAAAAGGTATTATCCAAAATGATCTAATTTATCATCTTTTTTCCATGGATTGAATTTATAAATGTCGGAAATAAATTAATGGAGTTTTTGAAAACCATAAAATACCATGTTTACAACAAAGAACACATCAAAATTTTGAGTAAAATTTAATGTCCCAATTGGTTTTCATTAAAATTGACATTGAAAGTCAAGTAAGATGTCTTTCAATGTTAGTTTTATATAAAAACAATGTTGAAATCCCTCTTTATGTTCTATTTTAGAATTCCTTTCAATTTCATTTTATACAAATCGATGTTAAAATTTCAATTTTTACACCGTATATATTAAATTAGCTTTTAAACCGATGTTTAAAGGCCAAAACCAGCATTAAATGTGTTTTCTTCACTAGTTTTAGGTTGATGTGGTCCTGTCTTAATTTATTGAGTGAGATCACACAATTCATGAAACATGTAGGTAGTTAATATAATAACGACGCATTAATAAAAATCACCGTAAAAATAATAGACTTAGTAAAGTCAAGGTCTCCTACCACTACTAGAAAAATGGGTTATTACCATGGGCCAAGAACATGACTATAACCCTTCTAATTGTGACTATATGTTATAGCCATGGTCAGGCTACCCTTGGTGGATATTGGGATGGCTATATCCCTTAGGGATATATCAACAATCATGGATCATGGCTAACTCCCAAGGTTATAGAATTTTATGTGGAACCGTGTCCACATCTACAACCTATAACCATAGTCAAATGCAAGTGAATATAGTACTAACCTATAGTCATGGGAAAACACCCATGTATATATGGTAGGAACAAAATTAAACCTCACTAGGTTTCGAACCCAAATCTCATGCCAATAGACTAAGAGTTTCCACCACTTCACTGAAAAAGTTATTGTGTACGTTTGTAAGAATTTATAAAAATATCTTGTGTTAATATTTAATTAATTAGTGGGTTTTTTTGGTGCGATCTCTATAGTCCACCCTCACGGTTTATCCCCTCTAGGCTATGACAGAGGCCTTTCCTAAAAGGGCCATGTTATGGTGTGGGCCCAGAGTTGTGTCACAACCACCTACGAAAGGGAAGAGTGCCTAACCCCAACCCCCTATGTGGCTCCAAGATACTACACCATAGTTCCCTCCACTGCGTCATGGCCTTCTACCTTTTCCCTACACGACACAACAATGCCCCCAGTTACAACATGACCCTCTTCCAAGATACATAGTTCTATTCTCTATTGTCGGAGAACCCACTCTGGGAATTCTCTCACTGAACTAACACTCTTGAACTATCTCTTAAATCATTCAAAGCATGATTAAAACTCCTGATCCTTAATCCAAATAAAAAATGAATTCACCTTGAGGTCCAAAAACCCATAACAAAAATTCTTGCTATAATAATTATCATCCTCAAGAAGCTGCATAATTCCTTTGATTATACCTCCCAACCTACCATGGTTATCAATTCTCTGCTAGCGCACTGTGTTCCATCACCGAGCACCCATTGTGATTCTGTTGTGAAACAATATACACCAAGAACAATATTCACTGAAATTCAAGATACCTACTCACTGAGATACCCACAACACTATCCAAGACTGCTACCACATCCCTAGAATTTTTCCACTCTAATTTGTTGATAACCACTCCCGATGAAAGTTCCACCTAAACGCATCCACTTCCATGAAACAACACTAGTTGGTCCTTCTCTGTCCCACTTTTATTGAAACTCTCACAATCACCTACCTATGTACCTATACATTTCCTGATCATGGAACCTTAATCCCAAGATGAATCAAAAAATCATACAACACCCACACTGAAGTCCAAACTTAGCACTCAATCTGATTCCAAGGTTAGATCCCTGATCAACCAAAATTGTCGTCATACACCACCCACGAGCATCGATGTTTCTCTAATCAAAATCACTCTCAGATTCCACTTCATCCATGAACCTAACTAATCTGACAATTATTCTCCTCTCCATATGATTATTCTTATCTTTATCTTATTAAACCTAAACGTCCAGTCTAGGCAGCTCATGTCTTATCTATTACCGAGAACAATGACTTGATGTGGCCTCCACAGTCATACTCAAGTGCCAAAATGAAATATCAATAGCCAAAAATAACATAGTGTTAAACCACAGCTATATACCCCAAGACATAGAAGCGATAACACCCAATTCATCCTAAGTCTTATGGTTCTCCACTCATAGAGGCTAGTTTTCACTAATGGTGCTCCCACCATAGGAATCCCCAAGTAAAAACTAAAATCAACTGGTCCAAACAATAGAACCAATCTAAAATCACATATGGATACTCAATATCAACATCAATAATCCATTTGATGTGACTAAAACACATTGAACTCCCAAAATAACAGTGGCATACCCATCGAAGGCATAAGTCAAACACCTCGGTCATGTTGTGAAAGTGGTCTCCCTCAATTAGAGTTGAACAGTACTTTTCAATTACCATATTATGTATATAGAGATTTATGCATGATGTTATCTTACAATAATAGTGTTAATAATTCTAAATACACTATTTATATGTTAATATCCTTAGATTATTTTTTGTATCAAAATTTTATTGCATTCCCCAGCTATATTGAGAACCTTGAGATACTAAGACAGTAATCATGAACATACGTCACATTGTCTAGATACATAATACTGATAGGATACTGATAATGTTTGACTATCAGGTGTTGGGGGATTATAAACATTGAGACTTCTTCTCATGAATTTTTCACCTAGTGATCTCAAGCAGAGGATATCATGAGGATTGACCCAACAATAGGAACACCACATGTTTTAGGTGTCATTGGATGTTCTATCCTACGAACATGGGTATTGGTCTCTCGACTTGAGTTCATTATTAATTTTTATAATTTGTTATCATACTTTGACATAAGACAAAAAACATGAAATTTATGTTTGTGACAAGGTAGATCATGTCAGGTGCGTCATTATTGGAATGGAATTGGTTAAATGATCAAGCCAAAAAAATCACTTCTTAGTAGAGGAATATATGTCTCGATCCCAGTTGACTAGGATAGTTGTACCTTTATTAAATCCATTTCCATGGTTAAATAATGTAAGTTTGTCTAGAATAGTCATTAAAAGAATAAATTAAGAAATTAATAATAGTTACACGAGTGATGTATCATAATTTATTATATATTAAGAGACAAGTAGATTATATTAAACAGAATGTGTTTGTAGGAGGTTGTCATTATTATAACTAAACCTTATCTATTTTGGGGCCATGATGTGTTGCTAGATACAACTCTTGGTCTATGAGTATAACTCATTTCTATCAAGATAGGGACATATATGGTCACAAAAAAATTATTCAGAAGCTAGACCAATTCTAATGAATTGGATTATTAATATAGTAGACCCTATGACAGGGGTCAGGTAATGTACAAGTTTGAATGATCATGAGAAAAAAAATCAATATAATTAAAGAGTATAAAAATATGTGTTGAATTTATTTTCTCATTGTATTCACAAGTTATTAAATTTAAACACGGAAAAATTATTTTACGAATTAATAATTAATTATTCATGCTTTGTTAAATATTTTTGGGAGAGAAGATTTGAATTAATGACTCAAATTTTTTCTTGTATCATTATTTTAATTTTACATGTATGTGATAAAAAATTTATGATGTTTTTTATTTTATTACCATGCCACTGGTTTTTTTTATGTAGTTGGGGTCCAGCTTAGTGGTTGGCACCCCATAATCCTACATTAAAATCCCATGATGAAATTATGTCAGAACCCCAATAATTGGGGGAGATAGAATTTTGATCTCCATTGGGGGTTGTGCTTGATCATTAAATTGTGTGGGAGGTGGGTCCTCCAATATCATGCATCAATGACATGAGTAGTAGTGCCCACATTGATGAGATGGGTTAGCGGTAGTAAAGATCATCTCAGCTACGATGGGTCTCATTAAATAGAAGCACATTCGTGCATCGAACGAGCAACCGAAGGTGGTTGGATCAGGAAGCGGAGTACTCAACGGTGAGTAATGTTAGTGGAAATGGGATTGCATGAAAAAATATAGGTTAGATCAACTGTAGTAGGACTCGATTGATGGTGGTGTGTTCTTGGGAGCAGCCAATGGTGGTCAGCTCAGCTAGAGATGACAACAAAAGATGGATCAAAGATATCGATGATAAAAAATCATGAGCCTCAATATACCTCTTGTGCAGATATAGGATAGGCTTCAGACAACAACACCGAGATTTACAAGACTATCGGATTGGAGTAATGATAGGTTATGACATCTGTCCTTGGTACCAGGCATTGTGCATCTTTTCATGGGGAAGTGCTAGCTGGGTAGTCATGCAAAGGTTGGGTTCATAGTTAATTTTATAAAAATATTCTAGGGAAGGACTATTCAAATGGTGTCAGGTCTTTAGGTCCTTCAGGGTCATGTATTAGGACATAATCCTACCAGAACTATAGGTCATGTAAGGTTACCCTCAACCTAATTAAAAAGGGTATTATCCAAAAATAAATAAATAAAAATGTAAGGCCTTTAGGATTTCAGGAAGGCGAGTGTCATTTATGGCTTATTTAAAAGGTTATATTTATTTGGGGCACTAAAGCATAATTTGTAGGATCGTAAGAGTAATCATTTTAAAAATAATAGGGGGATGGATTTTAGTTTATAAAATAAAACATAAAATTTAATTAATCTATTTTAATAGGTTATCAGACAAACTCTCTGTCTGATTTAGAAAAGTAATTAGATAGAATTGATACATTATAATTTTAGGGTTAGGAAAATTTTATAACAACACTAAAATTTCCTAATATTTTTCTTCATATAAAAAAATAGAATTGCAAAAACAAGTAAAGTAAACTTTATAAAATAGGTAATAAGAACTTACCTAACTTTTATAACAAAGATATCCACTCTTTAACCTTAAGAGTTAAAGAAGTCATGAATCCTGACATTGGGTATCTATAATATTCACCTAAATGTAAAGTTATATCTTTATTATAGTAATAAATCCCTAAATACAATGATTGGACACATCTATGTCTTCTTATCCCCAAAATCTCTCAATAGGAAAGATTGAACACAACTCAATCTTCCTATCCCTGAAATCACCCAATCAGTAAGATTAGACTTAACAATTACAAAATACAAAATATACTAAGGAATTTAAATATCCTCACGTAGATTCATTTAGGTAAAAACTCTCTAAACATTACAATAGATCACATGAGTAACAAGATGTTACAAAAGTTTAAAATTAACTTCAGATCATAAATGATGAAAAAGCTTCCTCCTCGTCGAATTTTGCCCTTATTTATAGGCAATTTCCCAATGGTTATATCCATAAATATCAAAGGTGGTTACAATATCCTAAAAAACTAATTTTTTTACTTTAAAGGAATTAACTCAACATTTTCATCCAATGTTCATAAGTTTCTGCACCATTATAGTTTATTTTCATTCTGTCTGGTTGGAATAGAGATTGTTTGTTTGGTGAAATGATATTTCTTCATCTAATGGATTTTATAATTTTTTTACAAAAATCATGTATACCTCCTTTGGATATAGTTCATCGAATGGAATTGATATAAATTTATCTCAGGGACTTCATTATATTTTTACTTCAAGACTTTTGTAAATCTTCATCCAAGGAAATATGTAATCAGCCATCTTATGTATCAAAAAATGTACGTCTGATTATAGAAAAAAATTTAATATGATAAATGGTATTTCCCAATCCATAAAATGATTTTTATTCAAAAACATACTTAGAACTTGTGAATTAAAAAAATTACTAAAATATAAAATTTTATATAAATGTATTGTGACTTTAAAAATAAGTTTTGAATTTTTAAAAAGATATTATTTCAATGAAAAAATTAACCCATTTTTTGAAAATCATGAAACATAAATTTTTAAAGAGAAAAACTAAATAAAAAAACGTACCCCACCTACCTCAAATAATATCCCATTTTACTTATTTTTACATTGTTACTTTATCCCCCTTTTTTTAGAATTTAGAAACTTCCTTTCATACCACTATTCAAGAATCTTTAGACTTTTTTCTCAAAAAGTTATAGACCTTTATCCCCCTTTGTTATTTTCAAAAAGAAGGATTTATAAGATTAATAAAGTGTATCTAAAATGTTAGGGAAAGAAATTCAACACGTAACAAAATATATAAAATTTTCCAAAAAATTAAGAAAGACATTCAACCATATAGAAATACATTTAACCAATAAAATTGTAAACATCCAACCAAAAAATATTAGAAACAACGTCCATCTGAAAATATAAAAAAATACACTTGAGTTATTAAAAAAAGGTTTTCAAGAGTTTTGGAAAAAAAATATCATTCTTTCTTTATGAGGTTTTTATGATCATCTTCATCTTATTCACATCAAGTTGATATTTTTCTATCTCTGATATCACTGAATTCAACATTCAAACATAATCTTTAAGAACTTAAATCTTCTTTTTTATATTCTTTGGATTCAAGATCATTTATTCTAAAGCTAGAAATTTAGAAATTTCACTCTAGTTCTCTTAAAAAAATGGATATTGTCTTCTTTATATTTAATTCTTCATCCTCTAAATCTCAGGCTTTGATACTTTCACCATGACCAACTTCTTGAAAAAGAAATATTTTCTTCAACTTAGCAGCTTCATCTTGAAAATCTTGAATATTATTTATTTTTTTCAAAAAATTTATCATCTGGACTCATAAAAAGAAACATAAGATTATCTATTATCTTTGTTGTGTTAGAGACTTCATCAATCATACTCCTTGAAAACTCTGTTTTTAATTTTTTTTGTTACTAAAATTCCCTCTACTTGTTCATCAAAAAACATCAAATCTTCTTCCATGTTTCTTATACATCAGATAATCTCTTTCAACTTCCCAGATTGTTGTTTTTATCTCCATTTAAAAACATTGAATTCAGCCTCATTTGGAATACCAATCTCAGTAATATGTTTCAAAGAAATTGAATTTTTCAATATATCAATATTACCTTACATGTGATTACACCTAACTTGAATATTAGGGAAAATTTCTAAAATTCCATCTAGCTAATGAATTAATTCATTGAGGTAATTTACCTTCATTTATATTTGGTTTAAACTATTTCTTGGAGGATAATTTGTAAAATAAAAGAATCACTTGGTACTGATGGCCCTGATGACCTTGAAGGTCTAGTTTTTGTAACAACATAATCATAATATAAAACTCTTATGACTTAAATATCTTTATCACCATCATCGAATGGTGGTTTTTCCCAAGTATAATATTTGAAAATTTATTTATTTTCTTCTTCTAAGGAAACTTCCTTGTCTAGGTTTCTCAATGAAACACTTTTTTCAAATTTGATTGATAATGAAATTGTGTAGGATTCTAATAAATATTCAAGATTGAAATGCTCTTTAAACTCTTCAACTATTTGAGAATTTTTATTCAACCTTTTATTTATAGGAAAAAGAGTTAAATATTTTGAAGTAGAGTAATATGCAAGGCCTTTGTTTTTATTTTTCAACTTTCTCTTGAGCTACAACTACAACATACAAATGTTTATCCACCACCAATGGTTCAATAGAAATAGGGGAAGATTTTCATTAAAATTTATTGTAAAAAGGTTCTTCCAAATGATCAGACATAGAAACGTTTAGCTTTTTATAGCTTTGACTCTTAATTGAATCATCTCTATTCATTTAACGAAATAATTATTAAATTTTTGTTACTTTTCCTTTTTATCCTGTCTCTTCTTCTTCTCTTCCTCTTGAATATTCTAATAAGTTTTTCTCTTAGGTGTTAAGGCCTAAATCTTATCCAACCCAAAGAATGGATCATCTTGATTTTTCTCTTCATTATTGTTCATAAAAGCAATAAAAGCATTATCTGAAGTTTTATTTTTCATTTTACTTGGTACTGCATAAGATTTTTTAAATTTTTTTCTCTTATAAATATTCGCTTTGATTTATTTAATATGAGATATAGGTGTAGATTTTTCTATTTTTCCATAAAATTATTTTTAGAAGAATCATAAATCAATTTATACTTATTTATTTTATCCTATCCAAT
The DNA here is from genome assembly GCA_963277665.1 of Viscum album. Classification (NCBI taxonomy): domain Eukaryota; kingdom Viridiplantae; phylum Streptophyta; class Magnoliopsida; order Santalales; family Viscaceae; genus Viscum; species Viscum album. The sequence goes on along the minus strand of OY728130.1, from coordinate 1,807,022,643 downwards.
AATATAAATTTTATCTCTCATAGTAGTAGCTTGATTCTTGATATTTTAAATATTCATGAAATTTACCAACATCTTGTAGATAAAATTTGGGTAAATAATAATTTTTACTTTGAGCGTTCTTACTTTTAATGCTTCAAATACATTGAATATATACCTCACCAAGTTAAATTTTCTTATATTGAAAAATAATTCCATGACATGTTAAATTTTTACTTTTAATGTGTCTGTGTCTCCTTTTCTAGGAATGAGAAAATTCTAAACCTAGATTACAATAATTCTAGATTTCTAACTAAGATGAAAAACATTCATAACTTTTTAAAATGATGAAAACATAAAGGTTTCAACATCTGACTTAGGTTCCAAGATTTTCGGGTAGCTAATAAGTTTCTAAGTTAGTTTATCATTCCAAAGTAATTCGAGCTAACTCAATTTTTTTTATATTCCGTGTATATGAATTTCCAAATAACTGAAAATATACAACCTTAAGACCATCATCTTAAATTAATTATGATGAAGTGTAGAGATATCTTATCAACATAGGATAGTGTAAATCAAATTATTCTTTTTCTACATAGATAGAATCTTATCCTTAAAATAATAGTATAAATTTCATAAAATAATCAAATATTTTATAGAAAGATTTTTCTATTATACATTATATTATTTCAATTCTATTGGATAAGTCCCTAGAAGAATACATTTATCTTGAATCGAATGAACCTAGGATCAGATGAACTGGGAAAGGATCTAATGGAGGAGAAAAAAATATCCAGGAGGTATTCTCTAAAGGAAAAGATGAGAATTGAGATATATCCCACTGGTCCTATATATAGGATTTAGGAGAGAGGCATTTAATATTCCAAAAATATGAATACTTAGGAAGAAACCAAAATCTAGATCAGAGACTCACAACAATCCTTAAAAGACGAAAAGACTGTTTTTGAACTTCTGAATTTTTATTAAATTTTATATATGTTTTATTGGTCGAACACTTAATCCAAAAAAACATTAATTGTTTAAAATTTTTATAAGGAGTATAAATTACATAAATTTAACCCAAAAAAAGATAGACAAAAATATAATAATCATAATTTACCTTTTGGGGATAAATTTATCAACATTCTTCTAAAATCTTTTTCAGAAATATGAACTTCTTGGTTTTTTTGAAAAATTTTAAATCTATAAAAAAAATTCCTGATGAAAAAAATTTTGTTCACAAAAATTATAACAAAAATTTTGTGTAGAATATTTTTAAAAAAAGTTTTTCTGAATTTTAAGAAAAGTTTAATTTAAATAAAATATGTAATCCCCATTTTTAAAGGAGCTCATTACTATAAGGAGGTAGCTTAAACAATAATTAGATATGAATGGTCATTATATATCGACCATTCCTAGATTATGTTTAATGAATAAAAAACTATCAAAATTTAGAGTTTTTTAAAAAATATCCACACGTTTTTCTTGTGTTCTAATAAATTTTAAAATGATATCTTCTTTTTATGCATGATCCTAAAATAAATGATGTCTTATATATACGTTATTATCTTTTGAGTGATGTGATTTATTTTTAATTAAACCTATGGAATTGGTGTTATCAACCAAAATAAGAGATTTTCTAAAACTCATGCCAAAATTAGTGAGTGTGTATTGCTTCCACAACACTTGAGCACAAAAACATCCAACTACTATATATTCAGCATCAGTAGTTTAAAGTGATATAAAATTTTTTTCCTTATAAGACCATGAAACTAAATCCTATAATAAGAAATAAAAAGTTCAACATATAATTTTTCTATCCATTCTAAATCCGCCAAATCCAGCATCTGAAAAAAAATTATGTTTGAAATCATTTCCAAAAGAATAGAATAATCCAAGACCTATAATTCCCTTATGGTAACGAAAAACTAATTTTATAGCATTATGGTGGTACTCTTTAGTACTTTCTTGGATTCTTACAAATAGGAATATTGAAATCATTAAATATTTTTGACTAGCTGTAAGGTATAGTTGATGCACTTGTATGCATGTATTATATTCACATCTAATGTAACATTGGAAATGTTTGTTAATCTTAAATGTTATGTATTTATATCCTTTTCATGTATTTATTGGTGACAATTAGTTATCCAATGAAGAGTTGATAGGATTTAGTACAAATAGGGAATTTCGTAGGGAAATTATAGGCATTTAGACCCATTTTCCAAGTTGTAGAGTTTATTATAGGTCACAAAAATCATGCACCCTAGCCCAAGAAATCATGTAAGATATGTATAATTAGAATAGAACCATGCACATGGGATTCACATGGATCACTAGACTTTACAGAATCACCAGGAGACTGTGTAAGATGATTTTGGAGGAGGATAGTGGTAGCCACATGCTTTTCACATGGTTAATCAAACCATGTGAACTAGCCAAGAAGTCGTGCAAGGAGTTACGCCAAATGATATATAACTATTCACCCCAAATCTAGAAGAATAGAATAAAAATTATGATTGGTTCATGGTTAAACTAACCATGTGCCTTGGCCATACACCATCTAATAGAAAACCACTTACCTCCCATCTACCTCTATAACCAACCTTTGACATTGGATTAGAACCCCTAACCACTCTTGAACACTTGGGGTCAACAATTTAATGATCCTCTAACCATTTAGGAATTGGGGATCATCCTAGAGGTAATTAACCTTAGAGGGAAAATCTTGAAAAGTATTCAAATTCATTTTTGAGAGATCTATTTAGTGATGGATTGTAATTTATTATCCCCTTCCTTATCGTAATGAACATTTGAGATAGTAAGAGATTGTTTTTTGATATTAACTCAATGTGTAGCTAATTTCCCTTAGCATGGTGGGGTTTTGGATAATGAAAAACATTATAGGTAATTGATTTATTCTTGTTGTGTTTGTGTTTCTTCTTTAATTTTCCACTGTTCTCTTGATCTTTTTCAATTTTAATCACTAGTTACACTGTATCAGGTTAAGAATGGTGTCTATAGGGATCTATAATGGAATTACATCAAATAATACCTTGAACATTGGGTGTATTTTTCATCAGTAATAAGTTTTATTTCATAAATCTTTTCAAAAATTAATTATAGAACCAAGAAGTTGAGTTTTGTAAACTTAAATGAAGCTTTCCTGATCAAGGAGGTTTTGACACAATTGAATCATAGATGTGAGATTTATTATGAATAATACAAGACAATAAGAATATTTATTTCTAGCAATCCTTATCAAAATCCATAGCGTCAATGCATTTCTTTTATTGAGTTTCAAATTCTATTTCTTTATGTGTTCTATTTTAAGTAACAAAAACCATTAAATAATATTTAGAAGCAAAGAAAGTAATATTTTTGAATGAACCATACAACCATAAAATAATGATTTTGAATTTAGTAAATCTTCCATTGGAAAACCAAGAACTCAAATCAACAAACACACCAATTATCCCTATGGATCAACCCCATCCTTTCACTATACTCATTAAAAAGTTAGGAAATATTCAATTTAAGCCACTGAAAGTAACCCTTCATAAAAAATGACATTAAATTATGCCTTTTTTGTTAGGGATTCATTTAAACAGTGTTACAACAATTTGAGTTTAGGTTGATTAAGTGGAAAAAAACCAAAAAAATCCATAAAAATTCATCCTTTCACACCATTTTTGTTTTTGGTTACTTTTAGTATTCCATTTTATGCATGGTGTTTTTTGGTGTTGTATAGGACTATAGGTGCATGTGAAATCGTATTACTCATTCCAAGAGTGCCGAGCTAGTGGATTCAATTATATTTAACCTTGAAATTGAATGAATGACATCAAGATGATGTCGAGATATTATGGTTGAGCAGATCAAAAACTCTCCCATGTCAAACTTGGAATCAGAAGATCTTGTTGTTGTCTACACAGTTCGACAAATTTTATGCTTGAAGGGAATCTGAACCAACAACTTCTAACTGATTGAGAACAAATGTAGCTTCCACTAGATAATTTTATGGAGTATGTTCTAAGAAACCATCAATGACCACTGGATCGATTTCTGTCAGGATACTAGAAAAAATTACCACAGTGGTATCTTCTACAAGAGACACAAAAGTTCATGCCTCCAAACTAATTAGCTTATTTCCCACAAGAGAAACAATATATGCTTCAACATCCTTAATAACAACCACCACCACACCACACTCTTAAAGAGTATGGACTACCATCGATTTATGCAGTTAATATAGAAATTTTTCTTCCATGGGTTCAAGAAAAAAACTTTGAGATTAATCCTTCAATCATGTATCTCATTTAAAATATAGTTTAATTTAGGTGATTTCCAAGTGAAGATTTTAATGCTTATCTATTTAATGTCTTTGAGATATGTGGCATTATTTGTTATCATAGAGTGTCAGAATATGTCATCATACTCTATATATTTCCCTTTTAATTAATTGATAAAGCAAAGGACTTGATAAAGGGGCTACCACAATGTTTCATCCACAAGTGGGAAGGTTAGGCCCAGGCTTTATTGGCAAAATATTTCCCCATCCAAGAAGGTGACACTGAGGAATAAAATCCAAAAATTCCAACAACATGAGTCAAAATACTTATATGAATAATGGGATCAATTCAAAGACATGTTTACAAAATTCCCCCACTATAGAATTCAGTTATGGATGAAAGTGCAAAAAGTTTATGGAGTTCTTATAAAAAACACTAAGTATGTAGTTGATGTAGAGGCTGGAAGGGACTTTCATGAGGAAATCCCCTATAAATCAATTTTATCTCTTGGGGTAAATGTCAGAAAATATAATCTAGTGGAATTATGAGTGAGGAACTCAGAAAAGAGGGATGCATAATATTGATTCCACCACAATGATGTTTTCTCAATTAAATGAAATGTCAAAGAATATCGATGCTCTTAATTTGAATTTTGGTACTCAAGTTCAAGTGGTTAACCATCAGGCTTGTAGTGAGTTTGGTGAAAACCACATCATGGGTGAATGACCAAGGAAAATATATGGCCCCTCCATTAGCAAAGTAAAATACATCTCTAAATATCAAGATCTAAAAAATATTACAACAATATCATAACCTTATGCAGCAGGACAATGCAAATTCTGGTTGGGGATAACAACAATAAAATCCTCAACTAAGGCCTCAAAATCCACTAGGGTATGGCCAGCCTCAATATTATAAAATTTACGTAGGACAATAATAAATAAATCAGTACCATCAGGGTTCATATCATCCACAAGGGTATCAAAACCCCAATCTAAAACAACCCCCTTATCAAAAATGAAAAGTGGATATTTCTATAATTTATATGCCTTATCTAAAATTAACAGAGATTATGTCACTTTTTTCAAGAATTCTAACGACAAGATTATGGGATTTGGATCTATTGGAGATCCAGGTTCAGTCCTCTTCAATAAAGTTCTATATGTGGAAGGATCAAATCAGAATCTGATAAGTATTTACAAACTTTGTAATGAAAGTAATTATTTGTAATTGACCAGTGAAAGTACATAATTTTCATTACATTTTAATTAATTTTTAAGTGATTCATTATTTATAAAATCTTTAGTTAATTAATTTTACTATTTTAATACCAATTTTCATTATTTGTGCTATTCATGTTTAAAATATATTAATCTCATCCCATATTTCATCAGATTTTGGAACACTCTATATTCACTATTTTAATTTTAATTTTCAGTATCATGAGTATAATTATACTAGGAACATTTTTTTTCTTTGATAAATTTTAGATTCACAAAGGTATATGATCATATTTGGCCTTAGACATAGAAATTTTTTTAAAAGCACATTTCACATCATCCCATTAAAATGGATGTGAAGCACAAGATTTAACTCCATTAAAGATTAACTTTTAATGATATATTTATAAATCTATTTCTAACATTTATTTAAATTATTTTTTAGGATAATTTAGTAATTTATATAGATATATTGGTGGATTAAGTTGAAGATGAAATTTTGGGCCAGATTCTATTGTCCAAAATGACAACCCACCATTTCGATCATATCTCCAAAACAAAAAAAACCAATTGGGATTAAATTTCACAAGATTTAGAGTAAATCCCAAGATTATTTTTCTTCTTCTATGGTCTACCCAAATTCATCCATCTAGAACCTCATTTTTGTGAAACTGTCAGAGGAATTCAAGATGGATCCTATTTTAGTCCAAGGGTGGAAATGTCCACATTCCACAAACATTACATCACCATGTCCTACCATAATCGAGTGGGATGACTTGTAATATTAGAGTCTCAACCTAAGTATTAAAAAATTAATATTTTAGGTAGTGGTGTTAATTGGTTTATGAGACGTTTTGTATGTTTTCATTGTAATGTGATGCTTCTAATTTGATATTTTAATAAAATTTCTTTAACAATAATTTTCTCAAATCACCCTGGTTTATTAATAAAATTTATTATTCTTATAATTTTCTTTTATTTTTGTAACACATTAATTTTGTTTCATTATGGTGTGAATTTAATGTCACATTGAAGATATTCATCTTTCACACAATGGTGGAGTGTTTGTTATTGTTTTATTTTCTCTTCTTCAATACCATTTTTTAAGTCAACTTCCACCTTCCATTGAGAGATCTGAATTAAATGATAAACCTATTATGGATAGATTTAAGAGAGTTTGTTGGGGTTGTATTGTAAGTTATTTGATATGCTTAAATTAATAAATTTTTTCTTTATTTTGAGCCTTCTTCATCGACTTTAACAACTACACATTTTGAGTGCTAGTATGATCTTATTCTTTAGAGTGATCATTAAATTTATCCTATACGTAAATTTATGATTAGAATTGGAATTTTTTATGGATTAAATTGTTGAATGTTGTTGGGGACTTTTCTCATTGATTGGAAACCTCTTAAACTCTCAGGAAAAAATTTTCTAAGAAAATAATTTCACTCATTCTAGCCTGAGTGAGAAGCTAGGATTGACCCATATATATTGATTATTTTTGTTCAATTTTTTTTTATACCTTTAAACCATATCCTTATTTCTTATAATCAAATAAAAAAATTAGTTAGCCACTTTATAAACAAACCCCTCATCATGTTGATTTTTCAAATAATGCATGTTCTATTTTCAAATGTAAAATCCTTAAATTTAACTCACCTAGAACTAAACAATTCTATACATTAGATCTTAATTATTTGTGTATGAAAAATTGAAATATTTAAATTTTGAAACAAATGAATCTTGTTTTTTACATAGAAGACTGGTTCATTTTAATTTTTATTCTTTCTAGAAAATTTCCAAAGAGTAATTTCATTTTGAATTTTCCTAAACATAAATTGAAAAAAGAGAAAATATGTGATGCATTCAAAATGGGAAAGAATCATAAGTCGTGTTTTAAATAAATTAAAGAGGTTGATATATGTAGAACTCTAGAAATTATCCACATGTATTTTTTGGGCCATCAAGAATGGTAATCCCAAGAGGAAAATATTTTTTTTTATTTTGGTTTATGATTTTTATAGATTTAATTGGGTTTTCCTAATAAGTGTTAAAATTGATGTTTGTTCCATTTTCATATTTTTTTGTAAATTGGTTAAAAAAGAGAGAGATTATAAAATTATTACTTTAATGAGTGACCATAAGGGTGAATCTTAAGACCATGAGTTCAATTATTATTGTTCAAAATAAGAAATCAAACATACTTTTTCTTCCCCTAGGATACCTCAACAAAATGGTGTTGTTAGAAGGAGGAATAGAACCCTACAAGAAAATTCTAGAGAAATGTTATGTGAATATAACCTTCCAAATCATTTTTGGGATTAATCTTTAAATGTAGCAAGTTTTTCATAAATAGAGTTCTAATTAGGCCTATTTTAAAGAAAACACTCTATGAGAAATGAAAAAATAGAAATCCAAAAGCTGGATACTTCAAAGTATTTGTATACAAAGTTTACATTCTGAATACCAAGGATAATATTGATAAATTTTATCCAAATTATGATGAAGGAATATTTATTGGATATTCTACCACTTCCAATGATTATAGAGTTTTTTAAAAAAAGGTCAAATATTGTTGAAGAATCAACTCATGTGTAATTTTATGAAACTGATCTATTTGATCAAAAAAGTAACCAAATTGATGAGTTAATTAATTATTTTCAAAACATGAGATGTGAACCTCTTTTTTAAAATATAAAAGATGATTTGGAACTTGTTTTTGGTGAACCAAATCCTGAAAGGATGGATACTTGTGAACCTACAAGTATCTTTCCTAGAAAATTTAGAAAATTGAAAACTATCTCTTAAAAACTATTATAGAAAGCTTGTATAAAGTGATTATGACAAGAATAAGTGTAATAAACCTTGTATATTTTTTTATTTTTTTTATCAAAATTAGATCCCAAATCTATATAAGAATTTTTAGTTAATGATTGTTGGGGTTTAGATATGAAAGAAGTGTTGAAAAAGTTCAAAAGGAACAATGTATGAGAATTAGTTTATAGAACCTATGATTACCCTGTTATAAGAACAAAATGAGATTTTAGAAATAATCATTATTTTCATGGTGTGATTACAAGAAACATGGATAAACTAGTAGCTAAAGGCTATAACCTATAACAAGGGATAGATTATAATGACACCTTTTCACCAGTAGCTATATTAGAATCCATTAGGATTATCCTAGCCTATGCATCATATGTGAATTTCAAACTATATCATATGGATGTGAAATATAAATTTTTAAATATTTTTCTAATGGAGGACTTTTATGTTGAACAATTTATTAGGTTTGGAAATATCTATTTTCCAAATTTAGTTTTCGAACTTACTGAATCTCTTTATGGCCTTAAACAAGAACCTAGATCTTGGTATGAATGATTAAGTTTTTTTATTTTATCAATTGGATTCTTATCAAGAGTGGAAGATCATACTATTTTAAAGAAAACTTTATCTTTAGATATTTTTTGTTCAAATATATGTTGATGATGTGATTTTTGGTTCTATAAATAAATAAAATTGTAATAATATTTCCAAACTCATGCAATTTTTTTTTGAAATGATCATGATCAGTGAGGTAAATTAATTTTTTGGTTTTCATATTTATCAAAAATACATTGATAATGTTCCAAATAAAAGTAATTACATACTTAACTCATGTAAGATATTTTTAATCAAAAATTGTAAAGTACATGAAACTCCAATGAGTTAAAATGAAAATTTTGATTTGGATGAAGCAAAGAAACTAGTTGAAAACAAGATATATAGAGGAATAATTTAGAGCCTATTGTATTTGACTACAATCTGACCATACATTATGTTTTTAGTATTCTTATGTAATAGATTCCAAGCTAATTCCAAGTAATCTCATTCATAAGTTTCAAGAATAATTTTAAGTTATTTATAAGGAATGATTTCTCTTTCCTTATTTTTTCCAAAAACCTATGATTTTAATAGGAATTCATTTTCTAATTTTAAATTTGGTGATTCTAGACTAGATAGAAGAGTAATTCAAGAACCTTCCATTTTCTAGGAAAATCATTGGTATCTTGTTCTAGTAAGAACCAACACTCGGTTGCATTCTCTACTATTAAGGTAGAATATATTGCTATTGGTAGTTTTTTGTGAAAAAAGTTTTATGGATGAAACAAACCTTATACATATCAACATTTCAAATAATCCAATAAATCATTCAAGGACAAATTATATAAATTCAAGGCATCATTTGTTGAGAGGTAATGTTCAAAAAATGAGATATCTCTCTTGAATTTATCTCTATTGAAAATCAATTAAAGAATATATTTACCAAGTCCTTTATATGTGAACATTTTGATTTTATCAAGGAGGAATTAGGTTTATTTGAATTTAAATTATTTTAATTTATTTTATTCCGTATTTTTTTTAATTTCTTTATTTATTTTTAATGTCTTTATATTTTAATGAATTATAGAAATTGAATGAATTTATTTTTGTATTATATTTATTTGTGCCTCATTAAGTTTTAGAAAATAAATTTAATTTCCTTTAAAAAAATAGTTTGTTTTATGTTATAATATTTTATTTATTTATTTTATTTTATTTCCTTTATTTTTAAGTTGGATTGACCCCTAAAATATAATTAGATACATGACCCTTTCACAAATTAGGTACGTAAAATAAAATCCAAATTATGCCACTCCTCATGGGCCATTCGCTTTCATCATTTCATTTATAAAGTTGAAACATCACTACTTTCCCTAAACCTTCTATTAAACGCTGTTCGATATTATTGAAATGAGAAATTATAGAAATAATTGTAGTTCTAGATATTCTAAGAAAACAAAGACAAGTAGCATTCCATGTTGATTTCTTGCACAAAAAACAATAGATATGTCTTGGATAAAAGGAACAGAAATGATGTTGAAGAAAATTTTCCAATTCCAAGTATGGTAATTCATTTTTTATGAGAATAAATCAGGTTTTTTGTTTATGTATGAGGTAAGTGAGTACATGTGAAATTCCGAGTTTCAATTTGAAAAAATAGAGGATGTTCTTTCATTGAATTTAAATGGGAAACCTATGGTAGTTTTGTCTAAAATATAATTATCTTATTTCAAAAAGGGTGTATCTGTAGGAAAAAGTGTATTTTTTGTTGGTAAAATATTTTACCAGCACAAATTGTCCTATCACTAAATTGTTGGTAAAAAATCTATCACTAAATGTTATTGAAACAGATAAAATAGTTCTATTTTAATTATAATAATTCCAATAGATAATATATATATTGGTTAAACTTTTAGCAATAGGTTCATATGATTGATTTATCTTTTAATATTATTATTAACAACATTTATAAGCAATGACAACAATTAATATCTTTAAATAAATTTTTAAATAAAATATTATGATTTTATATTCCAATATTTATTTCTAAAATTTTATTTTATATTTATTAACATAATTATATATAATATATTTATTATATAATAATTATGAAATTATCTTATATGAAACTCATAAAAACTATGCATAATTTGAAAAAACTTATTCAAATATAATATAGAAACTTGTTCAAACCCCCAAAAAACTAACTCCAGGAAACATGATCTATAAATTCATTTTTTTATAAATGTGGTCACAATTACAAACCAAATATAACCAAAACAATTTTTCATCATTAGTCATCAAAAGATGAAGCAATGCTTGATTGAAAATTAGTACACAAATTTTCCGCTTGATGAGCAAGTGAGATCTCTACTAAAAACATCCACACAATTTTCTTTATAGTTTTCCCATTCATCTTTGGCCGCACTGTAAGGGAATTTCTGAGTTGAATGATCCATATTTAACTCTTCACTGAGGATACCAACTCATTTCATCGTGAGAAGTGATGAGATATAGGTAGGGGGATTATCCTCTAGGACAACTTCATCCACACCAATCTGAATCTATGCAGCCTCGACTTAGATCTGAGCAGCCCTGGCTGGCAGTGGCACATACTCTTCAACATTGTAGTCACTAGAAATGGGAGAATCTTGCTTTGAGGAACACCCATCACCAACTTCCCACAAAGCATGGATAAAGTAAAACCTGGAAATTCCCTACTGCTGAATCCAGTATGTCAAATCCCTTGAAACTTTTAACACTAGAAAAAAACTCAATCATGAGATAGAGGTGGGGCTTTAAACTATTAATAATAAAATATGAGATATGTGCACAATAAAACAAAGAGAAGATTAGTCTCCTCATTAGTTATGACAGGGGAATACCCAATAAACACATGTATATAAATCAAAAGTATATTCATATACATTTCCATAATGACACTCAAAAATCAAACTCTAATACACTTAAAGTAATAATTCTAGAAATATTTATAAGGGAATCACCAAACATCTTGAAAAATCCATGTCAGATGCTAAATCAAAAATGTAATTATTACATTAGTCATGGGAAAGGATAAACAAATGGAAACCCTATCTAATTGTGCCTAGAGAGACTCAAAATTGAGACCTCCCTAAACACCACTACTAAATCAAATATTTAATTAAATTGTAGGATGAAATTTTACCTAGGAATCTTTTTCTTGAAATATTTTTCAATTTTGCATAGACCATGCTTGCACCATTATCCCAACTATTTAATTAAGAAAATTGTTTGAGAACTAGGAGCAACATGTTTTTATGAAGGCAATGAATAATTTTTTTATTTGTCAAAAAATACAATAATGTCACATGAATAAATAAATTTAATGTATGAAATTTATTTGTATAGATGTACATGCTAAATTTTAAGTAAACAACAACAAAAAGTTGAAATTCCATTATATACAACATCAAAATAAATATATATAAATGCATGAAAATTGATAAATATGTAATGTAAGGGAAATACTAAAAAATATGTTATATGGTACATATATGACACTTGATTCCCTCAAATTGTGTTAAATGTAATATAAAACTTATATATACTCTAAAATGAAAGATTATCTAATTATAGGATAAATGCCACCAGCTTCTACATCTAGAGAATTTTACTACCAATGTTTTTCTATGAAAATATTTTTCATTCAGTGCATGACTTGTATCATCATGCAAAACAATATATATTATCTAGAAACTCTGAAATAAAATAAAAATAAAATAAAATCCAGACATTACCCTATGGGGTCAAAAACATATAACATGTTATGAGGGGTCCAACACATTAAATAATTATAATATTTTCGTCGCCTTGGTGTGTATCATATTCCAGCAGACTACAATTATTTATTAATTGAAATTATCCTACAACATGAATAAATAGATCTATATATTCAGAGGAATTAGAAAGTGTGAATATTTAGAAAAATCCAAAAACTGAGGTAACAATTTTTCTTTTAAAAATATAAAGATAAATAAAAATGCACAAATAAGAAAACTTGCCTAAAAATAAGTCAATCTACACACCTAAACTGGAAATCAAAGTATTGGAACAAATTTCTTGAACTCAACCCCAACAAAGAATAGCCTAAAAACTAGGGAAAACAAGAGGGGAGTTCCAAGTTTATGGTATGAGTAAGCTCAATATGCACCCAACCTGTTCATCCATGTCTGAACACATCGTGACTCTACATAATGCACAAAACAAATAAAAATGTGGTCATTATTATTCTATATTATGAGTAGTCATTTTAAATATAAAAACTATTGAGAATGGTTGTCTAAATACTGGTATAGTGATTTATATTAAAGAAGCAGTGGAAGATGTAATGGAAATATAAAAGGAAAGTTAGGTAAATGAGAAAAATTTTGTGGATGCTAATGTGGAGGCTGAATTAGAGGAGAAAACTAATCGACAAATAAATATGAGATTAATGGTATTAATGAATAAAAAATTATTCAAGTGAAAGAAGGAATTTAAGATGAAAATGATAAGGGTAATCAGAATGATGACTTGGAGGAATTTGAGATGAAAATGATGTTGGTTTTGAAAATGTAGAAGTTACAACTATATAGAGAGAAAAAGTGGTAATAGGTAATGAAATTCCATTACCAACTACTGAACATAAAAATCATGATTTTGATGAAAATATAAAAAAGTTTTCTACAAGGATATTTTCTGATTTCCAGAATTTACAAAAAGAAACAAAAGACATGAAAGGAGGCTTGAATGATTTAAATGAAGAGATGAATAAGTAGAAGGAAACAACAGTTTCCAAAGAAGAAATTAAAGTGTTCAAATCATCAATGGATTCAAAGTCAAACTTTGATGAGTTAAAACAATTTATGATAGTTGAAATATGAATTTTTTAAAGTTTTTAAACATGTGATATATGTATGAATTAAGAATTTAAAAATGATATTCAAGATATTCTAAAATCCCAATCAGATTTACTAAAGGAAAAATAATCAGTAATTATTGGTGTTATTGAATCTCTTATGGTGTAGATGAAGTCTATTATGTATTAGTTAGTTGCATTAAATTCAAATCTAGTTCTATCAATAGTAAAATATAGAATATCTAAATTACAATCTGATACCACAAAATTTTATAAATTTTAAGAGTTCAAAAAGGAATTGATTGTTAAATCCATAAAATTCAAGACTTAGGAACTCAATTATAACAATTTTATATATTTTTTGGAATGTATTTAGATTTACTAATGTTCTATTATGATGTTAATACGAAACATGATCATCATGAACATGATTTAAAATATGTTAGTGAAAAGTTCAGAAAACCACGACATGATGTAGTATCCAAAAAATAATTATCTAATGATGGAAATGTTTAAAATATGGTTGTAGATATTTAAGGTATTAAGAAATAGTTTTATGTTATCCATGAGTTGTTACTTCATTATCATGACGTTTTTCATGGGGCATGTAAGATTCTTAAAATTATTCCAAATTATTTCAATGAGCAAGAGTAAACTTCATCTGAGATATTAGAAAATGATACTGAAGATATGAAATGAAAGGAAAATGTTATTTACAAATATGAAACTTTGTCTGCATCAATGCACCTTCCCAAAGCAACGTGATTTCATAAAAAATTAGTAAATGTTCAAAAAGATTTTGAAATTTATTATAAGTTGATGGAGGAATGTAAGAACATCCTAGAAACTAAAAATAGTGTATTTAGTATTATCTATATAATGGTTCATATAATTAGAAACATTGAGATGATCTATCAGAGAAAATCTCAACCAAATGGGAATACAAAATTGACCAGTTTTATGCTAATTATATTCATAGAGATGATATGATTAAAATTTAAAAAGAATATGGTTACATTATAAATCAAGGATATCAATTATTTCTAGAGTACAATATAGATAAAATCATTTCAACATTTCACATCTTTGGCAAGAATTTTATGCGCTCAAAGGAAAGTAGAGCCTTGGTACAGTTCCACTAACTATGCTTCCCATTTAAAGAGCTCAATAAAATAAGATATCTGTGATCAAATAGTTTTCTCAAGATAAGTGTGTAATTTGAATTCTAAAATGACCCAAAAAAGAAGACCAAGAATAAGATGTCTGGTTTCATTATAATTTCACTAAAACCCTAACTAGAATTTAATTTAAACCCTAGATGCACACAATTTTAGGTGCTTAAAACATCAATAGTTGAATTGAATACCTGATAAAAGGTTGAATCATCAACTGATTTAATGTGAAATGGTTTTTTTACCATTCCCCTCCTGGAACCTCGTCTATATAGTTATAAGAGGAAAAATGAAATTGAATATCAGTAGATGAAGGTGTGAGAAATGGTAGATAATCAAGGCTATGGATGTGGGTTTAGTCAATGGTGATGAACCAGGAGGGTCGGTGTAGGTGGAGATCACCACTGGGCAGGTGACGAAGATTGAGAGGTGACTGGGGAAGAGGGGAGATGTTGGGAGAAAGTTCATAATGAGGTCGTACCCTATTTTAATTTTAATTTTAATTTTATCTTTTTATTTTTTATAATTACTCAATGTTAAATATGAATCATCATATTTATTTTAAGTTTATTTGAATGGTTTTTAAAATTCCATATAATTATTTATTTAAAATAAAACATACTTAAAATACCAATCTGATTTTGTTTCAAATCGGGTGTCTCATATTCTGAATATGTATCAAAATATTTTTGTTAACATCAATATAAATTTTTTAGTAAAATGTTAAATTGATAGTGATAAAAAATATTCTTAAATGATTTGTTTGTAGTGAATACATATTAGGAACAATTGAATATGTTGAAAAAACTATTAGTAATAATAATTAATTAAAATAGATTCATTTGTTGGTAAAAAAGTGTCGGTACTAATTAGATAAAACAAAAATAATAATTATTGGTAAACTATATGTTGGTATTAAAAAAATAATAATAACACACACACACAGATATATATATATATATATTGGTAAAAAATGTTGGTACTTGAATTTAATACCAATAAAACTTAATTTCTATTTAATTTCTTGTTAATATCTATTGGAAATGGGGTCTAAGTTCATCACCATTGCAAAAACAATGTTTCATAACCAAGAGGAACCCATCTGAATCCTTGAAAAATAGATTAGGAAGCTATCCAATCAACTCTCTATGAGGAAACCCGGTACACTATTAGGTAATATTGAAAAAATACTCAATAGGAAATGATGGGAGTGATCTTTAGGGGTGGAAGAAGGTCCTTCAATGATCAAAAAGAAATAAAAATACATTTTAATCCAAGTAACAAGATAAATCTTAACAATATATAGATAAATAATCTAAATCAAAAGTGATATCATCACAGAAGGAGTCATCTAAAGGAAAAGAGATTATGAAATATAGAGAAAGGGAAATGATAAAACCTTATATGCCATCCTTTCCCTTCCTAGAGAGAATGAAGCAAAGGATTTGGATAAGTGTTTTGGTAAATTTATGGAGGTATTTTGAAAACTCCACATTAACATCACCTTTAGTGATATATTAACTCAAATTCCCACTTACAAAATGTTCATAAAGTAAATTCTCTCATAGAAAAAAAAGATGGAGGATTTAGGCATCATTCATCTAAATAAGTAATGCTTCATAGTAGTCCAACAATTGATCCCACCCAAGATTTAAGATCCTAGAAGATTTTTAGTCCCATGAATGATCAGATCATGAAAGTTTGATAAGGGTATTTTTATTAGGGAGCTAGTGTCAACTTTATGCCTTTTGGAGTATTCAAGAAGTTGGGGCTTAATGAATTGAATCCTACCTATGTGGTGCAGTAATTAGATAATTATTCCATAAAATATTCCAAGGGTCTCCTAGAATATGTTTCAATGAAGGTTGGGGGTTTAATTCATCCATTTGAATTCATTATACTCAACAAAGAGGAGGACATTGATGTGCCATTGATTTTTGGAAGACCATTTTTTCTACCAAAAAGTTTCTATTCGATGTTCATCAAGGGAAACTAATCTTCTGAGTAAGATATGAAAAGCTATCCAACAACACACTCAAAGATTTTAAACAATAATAGTTTTTGGAATATGAGGAGTGTTATTCTTTATCCACACTATAAAATTGAATGGACTATACAAAACTACATATGGGCAGTTATCTATTAATTGATTAACTGAATACTCAGACATAAGAAAGAACAGATCCAATATATTTCAATCAATTGTGCTCATTATTGGTAGTTGGAAGTTGTTTTGAATACATTGGAAAGAAAAAGATGAATCCCATGGTTCTACCAATTTTAAGGCACCGTAGTTAGAATTGAAACCTCTTCTATCATCTCTCAATTATGTTTATTTGGGAGAGGACACACTACCCATCATTCTAAACTCCTGACTCATAGATAATCAAGAAACTGAATTTTTATAGCTTCTCAAAAGACAAAATAAAGTTATTAGGTGGAAAATGGATGATCATAAGGGAATCAATTCTAGAATTTATACACTCAATGTGATTCTATAAGAAGTTACAAAACTATCTTGACAACTGCAATGATGGATCAACCCTCTGATGAAGGATGTTGTGAAGAAATAAGTTATTAAATTGTTATATGTTGGAATCATAAACACTATTTTAGATAGTTCATGGGTCTTTTATTTTCAAGTGGTAAAAAAGGTGGTATTACCATTATATCAAATGATAAGAATGATCTTATTCCTACTTAGATGGTCATAGGTAGGTGTGTAAGCATGCACTACCACAAATTGAATGAGTCCACCTAGAAAGACCACTTCATACTTCCCTTTTTGGATAAAATTTTAGATCGGCTCTTAGGAAATGATTTTTTTGCTTCATAGATAGTTATTCAGGATATAACCATATCATGATCACTCAGGATGACCAATAAAATAGAACCTTTACATGCTTGTATGGTACATTTTCTTTCCATTGCATGTCTTTCAGGATGTATAATGATCCAGCTACTTCCAATGTTGTGTGTTGGCTATTTTCCATGACATTCTGGAGTATATTATGGAAGTATTCATAAATAGTTTCACTATCTATGATAAGTAATTTAACACATTCTTGAGAAATCTAGAGCTGGTTTTAGGATGGTTTTAGAAAATAAATATGGTTTTGAACTAAGAAAAGTTCCATTTTATGGTACAACATGGTATCATATTAGGCAACAAGATATATGGAATAAGGATTTAATTTTATTCCAAAATGATCAAAGTCATATACAACATACCCCTCCCTACTTTGGTCTAATCAATACATAGTTTCCTTGGGCATATGGGATTTTATCAATTATTTGTGTGAGATATTCTAAAAATTTCTCAACCACTAACAAATATCCTTTAAAAAGATATCCTCTTTGAATTTGATGAGGATTATAATAGGTTATTTTATCTTTTAAAATATATATTAGTTAAATCCCTAGTTATGATTTCTTCAGACTAGAATGATAAATTTGAATTATTATGCATCGCTAGTGATTATGATGTGGGAGAAGTTCTTGGACAGTGAGTAAACCATGTCTTTTGGTTGATCTATTATGCAATTTGTGTTTTGAATGAATCCCAACTCAATTATACTACAAATGAAAATGATATATTGGTAATAGTGTTTTCATTAAATGTATTTCAATCATACATAGTGCTGTAAAAGGTTATTTTGTACATAGATCACTCAACAATCAAATACCTTTTAAACAAGAAAGATGTTGAGCTGCGATTGATTCACCGAGTACTCTTACTATAGGAATTTGACTTATAAAATTGTGATAAAAAGGGGAGTGAGATCCTTGTTTATGGTCATCTATCTCGATTAGAGTTACCCCACCTAGAATAAGATAAATATAGAGATATCCAAGAATATTTCCCAATTGAATACTATTTTTTCTATGATGGTTGCACCTAGACTATGGTTTGTAGATATTTCAAACTACCTGGCCAAAGAAGTAATCCACCCTGATCACTCTTTATAATAAAAGAAATAGTTTTAGTTAAAGGGAAAACTTTATTTCTAGGAATAACCCTTACCAATTCAAATCATGTGGAGATGGTATAATATGGTGTTGTGTACTTGAAGAATAAATATACGGAATTTTAGAATTTTGTATATCTTTTCCCTCTAAAGGACTCCATGGATCATATTGTACAATTTATAAGGCCCTCTAATTTGTATTTTTTCCCCCAACATGAAAAAAGATACCCAAAAATTCATGGGATGGTGAGATAGGTGTCACCACATGGGAAATATTATGTGCATAGAAGAAATTACACAGCATCCAATACTAGAAGTAGAAGTATTTGATGTACGAGGTATCGATTTTAAAATCCCATTTACACCATCTTATGGAAACACCTAAATTGTAGTTTATGTTGAATATGTCTCCATGTAGGTGGAAAATACCACAATAGCCCACAACATAGAAAATGTTATTATTCCCTTTATTATGAAGAACATTTGTAGTAGGTTTGGAGTTCCTCAGATTCTAGTTAGTGATTGGGGAAATCACTTTGATACCATAATGCTGAAAATTTTATTATTGAAGTGTGGGGTAAAATACAGTATACAAACACCATACTGTCCCTCTTCAGGTGTGAAAATATAATTGTTAAACCGTGAACTCAAGAAAATTCTAGAAAAAATAGTTGGAGGGTATATAAAAGTTTGTTCTAAAAATCTTGACGATGCTCTATGGGCATACCAAATGGCCTTTAAGGCTCTACTAGGCATGTCTCATTTTCACTTAGTTTATAGAAAACCATGCCATTTGATCATAGAGCATAAAAAATCATATTGGTAAAAAATCATTAAATTTAAATCTTAAAGCTACTAAGGAAAAGCATAAAATTCAGTTATTAGAAATTGATGAGATCATAAGGGGGAATATGATAATTCCAATATCTGTAAAGAGAAGAAACAAGTGATTCATGACCACATGATTTCTAGAAAAATATTTCTTCTCGGTGGCTAGGTACTACTTTTCAACCCAAGATTGTGATTTATTCCATGAAAGATGAAGTCCTGATGGTATGGCTCATTTAAAGAGTTCAAATTTTTCACCATGATGTGGTTGAAGTTTTTGAAAAAGATGGAACGTTGTTCGAGGTCAATGGAAAATGCCTAAAATCATATTATTAAATGGAAGAATTGGATAGAACAATCTACACTATATAATTTTGTTTAGAAATAGTCTCATGTATATCAATATCAAGACATTAAATATAACACTGACCAGAAGGTAACCCGACATTTTATAAAAATTCATATTTTTTTTTCTTGATTGTGTGTTTCCTATGAACCATGACTAGTGTGTTTTTAATTTGGTATGTTATAGTTATATGATAAATAAAAAGTGATGGATTATGATTGAAGTTAAATTATATATATCTTTATAAATTTTATGATAGCCCACAATCTCTTTTTAAATTTTTTGGGGAAGATATGGTCTCATTAAATGGGAAAGAATTAATCTCAAGGAGGGGACCAAAATATTTTAAAGATAGACCCATATTCATGGTTTAAAAATGGTTAAACTAACTCTATACATTAAATTTTTGTGGTGGGAACTCTTTCTAGAAGTAAAAAAAGGTCTTTCATAGTTAAAAATCCCATTCATTTCAACCATGCAAAGGGTGAACACCCATTATAGTTGTATGATCATGGTTATCAAACAGTTAATTAAACTGTGCATAGTAACCATGTTATTTTTTTAAACCTTGTTTTTTTTAATCCAAATGAAATCCTCCCTAAATTTTTTCCCCAACTCCTTCCCATGCCAAGAACACCCTCCCCTCTTCCCTCTCCTCTCTTCATACCTCTCTTTTACATCATCATATTCCCCTACTTCAGTTCCCTAAGGTATGTTCTTTTTCTTATTATTATTATTCTTATTCCTCTCCATTCGTCTATTCTATTCTCCCCCTTTAATTCTTATTCATTCCTTCCCTTAGGTTAGGGTATCCAAATGATTTTCCCCTCCCCATTTCAATTTTTGTTTTTGATTTTTGTGCTTTTTTTCTTTGAAACCCTTTTTTACATTTAAATACTTCCAAAACCGTAATCTTTATTCATAAATAACCATGCTATTAAAGATTGCTTGAAATGTATTTAAGATATATATAATTTAAATCCCATTATATGTATTTAAATTTATAATTTATGTACAATATATGTGTCTTTTTACTACCTAAAAAATACCCCAACCTCTTCATGGCCTCCTTTAAGCATGCACATGAATCCAGTTCTGATAACCTTCCTGACCCTCACTTAGAATTATCTAAGAAGAAGGATGAAATAGGTATTGAGTTCTTACCATTTATAAGGATTAGTCCCCATTGGTTTTTTGTGTCCTTAAACCTTGAACCACTTTTCATTGAAAATGATTTAAGAGGCCTCATTGCTAATGGCCACCTTACCGAGGTCATCACCATGCATGAACCGACTTATAAAGAGATCATGTTTGAGTTTATATCCACATTCCACTATTGAGACCACTATACCACAGATTATGAGAGAGAATTGATAGAGGTGGTATGTGAAATATCATTCCACCTTCTACAGAAATCCTATAATTATGAACTGGGACAATTTTTTGTTTTGGTCAGCATTTATGACAATGATTATGTGAATAGCTTAGAATATTCCATGGCTTCCCTCACTTAGGAACCTCATGTCACCAGATACTTTAAGTCACTATAGTGAAAAAATGGATAACTTAGGTTCCCTAGATATAAAAGGCCTCAAAATTGATTAACCCATCCCACCATATCCTCCATTGGATTCTAACCACATGTTTCACAACCTGGTTAGATAGTGAAGGAAACATGAGCCTCCATAAATTATTTCTAATTTATTATTTTATTTTAGGGAACACCATAAACTTGGAATATATATTCACCGAGTACCTCATGAACATGTTCACAAAACCTTAAGCGGGTATATTTGGAATCCCTTACATCATACACTTGATTGAGCATCTCAGGATCAGTTTTGACAAAGAGGCCTTCATAGTGATTTCCCTGCCTCTCCAATTTGATATCATGTTGGTGAGGCATATTAGGATGTTGGAATATGGTGGAAAATGATTTCATTTTCAAGGAACCCAAGAAGATACCCTAGAGGTTTCCCAAAAATTCCCCTACCCAATTGAAGCTTCCCATCTTACCCCAGCCCCTAAGGAGGCATACCACACTCCATCTACCATACCACCAGCCATCCCTCCAGCCCAGTCATGTTCATTCCTCCACCCCTTATTCCATCTACTCCACCCACCACAATTATGAGGGAACCCCCTATAGAAATACAAACTTACAATGGATGTAGGGCTAGGATTTATATTCCATGTTTGACTAGTAAGTTGAGTTTTATTAGCAACAGATGGAATGTGTCAGCTTGTAGGACCTCCCTGCCCCAACCTCTACCGACCCCTATCCAACCAACCCCCTTACCACTTCTTTATAATGGTGATTCATCCCATATTTTTATATCACGGGCTTCACATCCAACCGTTGATACTATAGATATAATTCAGTAGGATCCTTCACATTCATAGGGAATGGACTATGAGCAGGCTGTTGTAGATCTGATGTAGGATAAGGCTTCCCACACACAATTCCAAGACTCATTTAGCATCATCCCTCCCACAGGATTAAACAAATTTCTTTCTTCTCCCCATGAATTTACATTATGAACTCCATCCTCTTCCTACATTTTTATCCTTATGATTATGTTTGGGATTTTTGTTTTAATAGTTGTTTATTATGTTTTGATCTGTGGTGTGATTGTGTGCTCCCATATGTCCCATACTGCTACTATTATTTTATTACTTCACTTTTCCTTGTTTCTTTATTTGATATAGTAGGTGTATTAATTCTTTATCTCCCATCGCACACTTCCTCCCCATGGGATTTTTCACACCCCCAACTTCCTTATTATATTTCTTGAACTTACTCCAGGATAGTTTTTCTATCCTTTACCTTTTCTCATTCTTTGAACTGTTTTTATTTATACATCCCCTTTCACTTTTCCCCACCCACCCTTCTCCACCTACCCATAATCCCTGTAGACCATGATCGGTTTTAGGTGTGGGGGGATCCTAATTTATGCACCCCATTTAGTCCTTACCTTCACATTTCTAATAATAACATGTTATTCTTAGAGATCACTGAAGGGCTGGTATAGATGTCACACATTTATATTAACTAAATAAAAATGGATTTTGGGGATTCTTTTTGGAATTCCTTATATGTTCATATTGATAAGTCTATTTTTCTATGAATGAAAATTGGAACACTTAAATAGAATTCTGTAAATCTTTATTCTTAATTTCTTTTAAGATACATTTGGTGATGGAGTAGTTTGAACTAAGGAACCTTTTGAAATGGAATTAAATTTATGCATAAGGTGAATTGAATCATCAAAATTGTGTGTAAATAAATATTAACATGGTGTAGCATGAAATAAAATCCATAAAATAATTTTAATTCATTAAAAAAAATTCATAAAAATCCAGGGTGTTACCTCTCTACTCTTTAACCTTAAGAGTTAAGGAAGTCACAAACCCTGTCTTTGGGTATCCATGATTTTCACCTATCCATAATGTTTTGTCTTTCTTATAGAAAAAAGTCCCCCAATACAATGATCTAACATGGCTATGTCTTCCAATCCCAGGAATCCCTTGATCAATAAGATTGTACACGACACTGTCTTATTATCCCCAAAATACCTTGAACAACAAGATCAGAATAAAAAATTATGAAACACAAAAGATATTATGGAATTTTCAATCCTCACATAGATTCTTTAAGATAGAAACTCTCTAAATATTACAATATACCACATGAGTAACAAGACGTTATAAAATCTTCAAGGTAACTTCATATCATCAGTGGTGCAAAAGCTTTCTCCACCTCAAATGCAACCAATATTTATAGACAAGCTTCCAATGGTCATATCTAAAAATTTTGGATGTGGTTTTAACAGACTGAGAAAAAATCATTTTTTACTTGAAAGTATTCAGTTCAGCATGTTCTTATAATGATTGTATGTTTCTATACTATTATAGTGTATCTTGATTTTATCTAGTTGGAATAGAGATTGTTCATCCAATGAAATGATATTTCTTCATCCAATGGATTTAACAAATGTTCATCTAGAAATCATGTTTTACTCCTTCTAATGAACTTTATATGATTGTATTGATATAAATATTTATGATGTAATACATTATATTTTGACTTCTAGACTTTTTTAAATCTTCATATGATGAAATAAGTAATCATCTATCTGATGTATCAAAACTTATATGTTTGACTATAGAAAAGAATTTCATCTGATAAACTATATTTCTCCATCTATAAAATAGTAATTCTACAAAAACATACATTTAAATTAAGATGTAAAAAAGTTAGTAAAATAAAAACTTTTAAGTTAATGCATTGTGATTTTTAAAATAAGGTTAGAAAGTGTTAAAATATATTCATTCAACTCAAAAAATTTATGGTAAGTATTATTATGTTTATTTAATATAAATAAATCCCAAATTCTTGGTACTATTCATTCCATAAATTTTAGAGCTCGTCTCTCTCACATCCTAGAGAGAGAAGGAGTTTTTTTAAGTATCCCAATCTATGCTCTGCTTCCTAGATCAATGAAATGGTGTTATGAAGATAAAAAGTATGTCAAATGAGTCAAAAATTATTTTCACCATCAACCATAAATTGATTATTGATATACAAATAGGCTTTCAGACTATGTGTGGATGATCTAAAGTGATAAAACTTTGATTCCATCGAGAAGTGATCACCAGCGACGAGAGAAACATGAATTAAATCAAAATTGAATGAGGTAATAGTTCAGTTTTAATTTTATTGCTTAACCTTAATTACAAAAAATCTTTGGTTTGATTACCAAGTTGTGATTCACTAAATATGACATCATGATGTTCTATCCGGTGATAAAATTTTAACTTCTTATTTTTTTTACTCATGTTGTGTGCATAGTACTAACAATTGGTATGTGATTTTTAATTTACATAAAAAAATTTCTCTGTATTATTTTTTATTACTACTGCATTTTGTTAGTTAATTTTCTCAAATTATTTTCATTTATGAAGCATCTTCTCATTTTATTTTGGGTGTCACACCCAGACATTACACTTCGGTCATGGTTTTAATTTTAATTTCTTAGTTGGTTTAAGTTTTAAAGTTTATTTTATTTTATTTTATCTTACTTCTATTTCATTTTATTTTTTAATTTTATTTCCCATTTCTTTTCTATTTTTTCCCTCTCTTCCTCCCCCTCATTTCTGTCGCACTACACCCCTACCTCCTAGGTCTGTTGCGTGCATGAGCTCTTTCCCCTGAACCCTACCCGCAGTCGGACTCTATCCACCCTATCCTTCACCTGCAAGCCACACCTCCCATTGTTCTCTTCTTTCAGTGGTCCAAACCAGTATCCCTCCTCCCTTATAGCTCACCTCAGTGCCTAGTGCATTGCCTCACAACACCTCTACTCATCGCACCTCCTCCCTCACCCAATGCCCCTTCTCTTATTTGGTCAAACCTCCAACAGCACCCTCTTTTCTAGCATAGTGCAGCTTCAGAATCCCCAAATTCTACTCGTCCGGCCTTCGTCTCCCTTGTCGCATGTGCATGCTACACTGGTGGGTGTTTTCTTACATTAAAGGTTTTCCAAGGTTTGGGTCCTAGGTTTTTTTAGGGTACAACTGGGATATGTTTGGTTCAATTCTTGAATTAGGATATATTTGAGTTTAGTTGCGGTGAGATTGAAGTGTGGTGGAATTTTAACACCAATTTTTCAGTGTTGGTCTATACAAAGGTAGGTGTTTCCACGTATAACCATTATTTTAAAAAATAATTTTCTTATTTAATTAATTTATTATGTTTAATAGTTAGTTTTTTTGTGCAAATTTGATTTTTCTTTATATTAAATACATTTTTTGATGTGTTTATTAGTGTGTTTATATGTTATGAGTTTGATTGTTTTTGTGAAAAACCCATGTCGAACATTTTATCGCTATTTTATAAACTATTATGTTAGTTTATTTTATTGTGCAAGGGCTGTGAATTCTATTTTGACATGAAAGTAGTGTGTGTTTGTACATAAAAGAGAATTTTGGGTGGGCTTTTGTGTTCAAAGTATTTTGATACCTCTTAGAGTTGTTTCATAATTTTTTTAAGTGGTTTATTAAATATTATAAAGTGTGTGGGTCATGTTTGGATATTGTTTTGGTGTGCGTATGTTTTGAAAAGTGGGGTGAGTAAGAAAATGGAGTTTCTATGTGTGTTCTTGGTTGTCATTTTCTTCAATATGTATTGTAAATGATTTTAAAACATTGAAAGTATGTTTTATTGTCTCTTTGTTTTAATTTTGGATTTAAAGTAGCTTTTCCTACTTGAAGTTGAGTGTGTTATTGGTGTAAACCCTTGATGTGTTATTTTGAAATGTTTTGTTGTTTTTTTAAGTGTTTAATTGTTTTATTAAATTATATGTGTTGTGTGTTGGACCTCACTACGATGATTTTGGGCTGTGGGTGTTGAAGATTCATACATGTACATGCATAGGGTAAGGCGCATATATATATATATATATATATATATATATATTCCTTCTTTGTGTATATCCCCTCATGGCGCAGGGAGTATGTGAAATGCATCTAGGTGTGTGTATATATATATATGTGTATAAATGCATGTGCATGTATATGCCAATGGTTGGTTCGAGTGGTCATCGACAAGTAGTGTCATGTTTGAAGTAGGTTTCCAAATTAATTAGCCTTTAAATTAAAGAATTATGGATTTCTTGTTTTTTTCACTTGTAGCTGATGATTGTTAGTAATTTAGGGATTTTGGAATAGTTTTTTGTCGTGAAATAAAGTAAGACCCTTTCTATTTGAATGTCATGAATTTTTTTTAAATGTTCTTACTAAGTGTTTAAAGAAATGCCCATTTGACCTTTATAAATGTAATTTGGATTTAAAGTGGTTAATTGAGTTTCTTAAATGGGTTTCCAAGTGAATTTTTTATTTTCAAAGTAATTTCGCGTGTTTCTTCTTTTGTAAAAGATTTAGTGTTAAATGATTACTTGAGGCTCGTTTGGTACTTTTGTAAAATTAATTATTTGAGAAACCTCTTTGGGATACAACTCTTTCCTTGTTCGATGTTGATGGAAATGGGTGGTCCTCGGATGGTACTTCTTTGGTGTGTTTATGGTGTAAGATGAAAATGCATGTATTGGATTTATTGGTTAGTATTTGTTGACTCACCCCCTTGTTAGTCAGAATATGGAAACCTAGCATAGCGAGTGAATTTTTGGTTAACAATTGTTGTACTAGTTTAGATAATGCACTGGATAGTGGATCATAGTAGAGTATGATACTCTGTTATTATTATTGATATGGGATTGGGGCCCTTGGCCAGGCCAATTAGGGTGACTGTCAAGCGTTAGGAAGTTATGATGTCATTGAGTAGGGCATGCCTTCGGAATGACTCACATGTATAGTGATTTATAGACTATTCACAAGCTTTTAGTTTTCACCCATGTCCACTGGCATGAATTTTTTGATGCATTGTTGTCTAGATGCTCTTGTGTTTTATTTCTCATTTCCCTTGTTGTATGATTGTTGAGCTTACTTCTTGAATAATTTGGATTATAGATAAAATGATAAATTGTTTTCAAATGGTTATAGA
Source organism: Viscum album (assembly GCA_963277665.1). NCBI lineage: Eukaryota > Viridiplantae > Streptophyta > Magnoliopsida > Santalales > Viscaceae > Viscum > Viscum album. Next base: position 1,806,995,035 of record OY728130.1, on the reverse strand, counting down.
GAAAAGGTCTTAGAAATGTTTTATACTCACTCGATCCTTTATAAATGAAATTTCATCTCTCCTTTAAAATGTATATGGATCCTTCTTGTTGAAGAATATGGTTTTGAATGGTAAAAAGGGAAATGGACTTTGATTTTCTTTAAATGGTAAAATGTGTGAAAAACTTGATTTTATTTATGGTAGTTCAAACCTGAAATTGATGTTTATTTTGTTAAATGGAAATGCATTTGGGTGTAGATTACTTGGGTAGGCCTACTGAGTTTTATTACTCATGCCTATACTTCATTCTTGTTTTTCGTCTTAAGTTCAAGTTTCAGTTTGATCTCTATCACCGTGGGTGATGTTGAGTCTTTAGATCGGATAAAGACCCATAGGGTCACATGGAGTTTAGTGGTCATCATTTCTAATAATTTTTCTTTTCAGTACTTGATTATTTGTTTTGTTCAGTTTATTTTTTTGGGTTTCTTTATTATTATTCTATTGCTTCAGTTTGTTTATATTGGGTAAAATTGTTCCCATCGTCACTCTGTTGATGAACTTGGTGCTTGTGGCTAGCCCGAGATGATAGGGAACACCTCTCAGGCTTTGCTGTTGGCCAACTAGGGTGACTGGTTCAGGGTTAACCTAGGTTGGTTCGTGAAAAAATGGTATCAGAGGAAAGTTTGGTTCTGATTATTTGGGGTTTCAGGTAGATGGAAGATAATATTTTCAATCCTCGAGTGGTAGGTGTGGGAAAAACATAACAAACTATTTCTTATTCTAATCCTTGAGTAACTAGGGGTGGTTCGAGATTTATGTTTTTTTCTTTGGTCTATGTGGATGGGGGATGATAGTAGGAGTAAACTAGTACTGCGTGTGGTCTCACATGGAGTAGTGACCCATGTGATGCCTGAGAGTATAGTTCGACACTCCTAGTTTTTGGCACCTGCCTAGGGAATGGTCTGATAAACTATGTAACTGGGTTAGGCATGAAAACTAGTTCTTCTTCTAGGTTCTTTAATGTTAGTGATGTCTTGGTTAAGGTTTTGGTTGGTGTGAATAGGTTTTTTTAAAGGAAATCAGACTTTGGGGTTGCTCTTATTTTATCTTACTGTTAGTTTGACATGACTCTTGGGGTGTGTTTCTTTTGAAACTTGTTTCCATAATTTGGCATTTGATTTTTCAAAGTCTAATTTCTAAAATAATGTCTTGGTTTATTTGAAATTGATGTGAGTTATTTTGAAAATGGAAATCATTTTGAAAATTTTTCTTGAATTTTTAAAATCGTTCTGGAAAAATGTATTTTCAAAATATTGAGAATGTTTTGTTTTTAAAGTGGAAGAGCCTTGTTTTGTATAGTGGCATACCTATAGGTTCTCTCGTTTTCATGTGGACATGATTAATGGAAAGTTGGTATATTTCGTTGATGGGTGCCTAAGTGGCCTGAAAATGCATATTTGTGAGGCATCATGGAATATCAGTGGTGAGTGATTGATTTCTAAGGATACTTCTTGTTTCCTAAAAAGTGTGTTGTTGTCTAAAATGGGTTTTTGTTCTTAAATGGTTTTGGAAGTTGGAAAATGGTTTTGAGTCTGGAGTGAAAGCAATGGGTTCAAAAGACTTGTTGGGATTTGTTGTACTATGATTGTTTTTTCATGAAGGTGTTTTTATTTGAAAAAGGATTGATGTTTTAAATTGGAAATAATGGATTTATGTTTTTAATGCAGATGTTTATTTGGTGAGATGCTTTGTTTTTTGGAAGTCGTGTTTTTTGTTTCGTTTTTAGGATATTCCCCCTAGAAAGGACCCATGGGTTTCCAATAGGTATCTCAGTTCTTGGATTAGCCCAAACTCCCACTAGAGTGGTGGAGTTGGGTTCTGCTCGGTTGTGTCGACTGTTTATAGATGTTAAAGTAGGTTGAATATTTTTGAGTGCTTTGGGAAATTTAGAAGTGTCTCCGATTTTAGAGGGAATCCAAAAGTTGTGTGGGTTTAAGTTGTCTGAAGTACGTCTCATGGAGCGGGACTAGATTGGTAAACGATTGTTGTTCTGTTTTAGTTTCAAATGGGGATGTCTAGAGCATTCCTCAAGACAAACCTCACTCCATGGTCATACCTAAGGAGGTGAAGGTGAGGTAAAGTGGTGGATCTCATAGGGTCTCGACCAGTCAATAGGTGGAGAAGGAGGTGTGTTGACCTTTTTGATGTGCTAGTTTCATGTTCCCCAGAGGTTGTGTGGAACAATTAGTTTAAATCTTGTAATAGTTTTTAGTATTGTTCATATTATGGTAAGTTTTGGTTCCTCATCCTATAAGGTGTGTGAACCAAATGGACATGTTATTGGAGTGCTCTATCCTTCAGTTTTCATCGCGTGTTTGAAAGACTGCTCAATATCCTTTCTCTAGTGTGTTCATTTTGGAACTCTAAGTTATTATCTACAATTCTCAGTGGGTATGTTGAAGAAGTGGATACTTGGGAAATGAGGACAAGTATGTTGTTTTCTTTTCCAGTGGAGGAAGTTCCAGTCAGAGGTGGTCAACTTATGACTTCGAGGCAGTAGATGCTTCAGACATTAGGACCCCAACCATAGGTCTCAAGGTGAAGCATGTGTGCAGTCAAAACTCGATGGACATGGGATGAGATAGGTCCAACTTATGTCTGTTGTGACAGGATGGGGATGACTTAAATTTACCTATTATGGTATCACCTCCAAAAGATTATTTTTTAGGGTTATGAAGTCCTTGTATCTTTGTTGTGGTCTTAATTTATGGGATTTCCTCTTTGTCCTTAAAGAGGTTCAAAGAATCTAGATTCTTGTAAATACAATGGGTGTGCTATGTGAACCTTCTTCTAGTTGGTTATGGATCGAAATTGCATTCCTTTCAAAGATTCTCTTTCCTTGTGGGATTGACGTGCACCTGCCCATTTTCCCATTAGTTTAGGGGTTTCCGCTATCAAAACCATCTCATGTGGTGGAGTTTTGTCCACTGTGGGAATTTTCTGTGTAAGTTGGCTTGGGTTGGTGGGTTTGTGATGAGGAGTTCTATCTGTATCACTCAAAATAAAAGGGGAATGTCGTGTGGATGTTATGGTTTTAGGAAAGTTCTAAAATGGTGGGGAGACCCACTGTGGGTCTCACCGGCATCCTCTTTTGTGTTGGTTTGGTTAAAATTAGGGATCTTGTAGGGTCAATCTAGTGTTACAGGTTGTCTGGGTTTGTGATTCGTTCTTGTTTGGAGAACCAATGTTTGAAAAGAATCCAAATATGGTGGGGAGACCCCCATAGGAAGTACTTATGGAAAACTCTATCGTTAAAGTGTTCTGGCCAGGGCAATCCCTTTATTCTTCTCTATTTGACCCTAACTGTGGTAACCAGTTAGCTCAGGGTCTTCCATGTTGTAGTTGTGTTTGGAGGAGAATTATTTACCGTTGGTAATATTTCTTGGACATTCTAGTTTTGATCTCTATGGAGTTTCAAGTTATGGGTTTTTTTAATGCTGGTTCGTCGGGCGATTGAGGTTTTATTTTAAGTTTATTTGTGGTATCACATAGAACCGTTGGTTGACCTGGTCTTTTATGACTTTCTAGGGGGTAGAAAGTGTCATGGTGGGGATAATTATCACACCTAGACATCGCAAATCAGTAATTATTTTTATTTTTATTTTTTTTAGTTCGTTTAAGTTTTATGGTTTATTTTATTTTACTTCATATTTCATTTTCTTTTTTTATTTTATTTTCCATTTATTTTCTCTTTTTTCCATTCTTTTTTCCCACTTATCTTCCTCACCTATAATTTCTGTCACACCACACCCCTCCCCCCCTTGTTCTGTTGCATGCAGGAGCTCTTTCCCCCTAACCGTACCTACACCTGCACTATCTTACCCATCTCTTTCACCTGCGAGACGCACCTTCCCTTGCTCTCTTCTTCTAGCGGTCCAGACCGGCATCCCTCCTCCCTTCTATCTCCTCTTGTATCACCTTGGTGCCCATCACACCACCTCATAACACCCATTCTCCTCGTACCTCTCCCCTCAACCAGCACCCCTTCTTCTATTCGGCTGAACCTCTGATGACACCCTCTCTTCCGATGTGGCACACCTCCAAAAGACCCTCATTCTACTCGACTAGCCTTCCTCTCCCTTTCCACAGGTGTGTGATACATTGATGGGTGTTTTCTTCCATTGGAAGTTTTTTGGTGTTAGAGTTCCATGTTTTTTAGGGTCCAATTATGATATGTTTGGTTCAATTCTTGAATTAAGATATATTTGAGGTTGGTTTCAGTGCGATTGAAGTGTGGTGGACTTTGCGCTCCATTTTTTTGGTATTGGTCTATACTGAGGTAGGTGTTTTCATGTATAACCATTACTTGAAGAATTAATTTTCATATTTAATTAATTTAGAATGTTTATTAATTAGTTTTTTTTGTGCGAATTTTATTTTACTTGAGATTTAATATTTTGTTTTTTATGTGTTTAGTAGTGTGTTTATATGTTATGAGTTTGATTCTTTTTTTGAAAAACCCATGTCAAGCGGTTTATCGCTATTTTATAAACTATGATTTTAGTTTATTACGTTGCGCAAGGGCTACAAATTCTATTTTTACATTGATGTGGTGTGTGTTTGGCCTTAAAAGAAAATTTTGGGTGGGATTTTGTGTTCAAAGTCATGTGATACCACGTGGAGTTATTTCATTAAATTTTTATGCAGTTTATTAAATCTTATAATGTGTGTGATACATGTTTGGATATTGTTTTGGTGTGCGTATGTTTTCATAAGTGGGGTTGATTAAGAAAATGGAGTTTGTGTATGTGTGTACTTGGTTGTGAATTTCACAATATGTATTATAAATTCTTTTAAAATATGGAAAATATGTTTTAGTGTCTCTTTGTTTTAACTTTGGTTTTAAAGTGGCTTTTCCTACTTGAAGTTGATTGTGTTATTAGTGGAAACCCTTGATGTGTTATTTTTAAATGTTTTATAGATTGTTTAAGTGTTTAATTGTTTTATTAAATTATATGTGTAGTGCATTGGACCTCAATGCGATGGTTTTGGGATATGGGTGTCGAGGATTCCTACATGTAAATGCATAGGGTAAGGCATATATATATAGCCTCTTTGTGCATATTTTCTCATGATGAGGGGATTATGTGAAATGCAGATAGGGGTGTATATATATGTGTGTGTGTGTGTGTAAATTCATGTGCATGTATATGCTAAGGGTTGTTTTGAGTGGTCGTCGGCAAATAACGTCATTTTTGAGGTAGGTTTCCCTATGAATTAGCCTTTAAATTAAAGAATTATTGATTTATTGTTTTTTTCACTTCAATTTAATGCTTTTAAGTAATTTAGGTATTTTAGAATAATTGTTTATTTTAAAATAAAGTAAGACCCTTTCTATTTGAATTGCATGAATTTGTTTTATTAAATGTTCTTACTAAGTGTTTGATGAAATGCCCCTTTGGCCCTTATAAATGTGCTTCATATTTAATGTGGTGATTTGAGTTTCTTAAATGGGTTTCCAAGTGAATTTATGGTTTTCAAAGTAATGGTGTGTGTTCTTTATTTTGGAAATGATTTAGTTTCAAATGATTTCTTGAGTCCCGTTTCATACTTTTGTAAAATTAATTACTTTGAAAACCCTCATTGGGATGCACCTCTTACCTTGTTTGATATTGAAGTGAATGGGTGGTCCTCGGAAGGGACTTCGTGTTTTGATGGTGTAAGATGAAAATGAATGTGTTGGATTTCCTAGTTCGTATTTTTGGATTCAACCCCCTTGTTAGTCTAAACATAGGAACCTAAAATAGCAAGCAAATTTTTTGTGAATGATTGATGCACTAGTTTAGATTATGCACTAGCTAGCGGGTCATAGTAGGAGATACTCTGTTATTATTATTGTTATGGGATTGGGCCCCTCGACTAGGCCAGGTAGGGCGACGGTCAGGCATTAGGGCTTTATGATGTCATTGAGTAGGGCATGCCTTCAGAATGAGTCACAAGTATAGTATGTTCTAGACTATTCATGAGCTCTTAGGTTTCACCCATGTCTACCAGCATGAATGTTTTGATTCATTATTAGCTAGATTCTTTTGTGTGTTATTTTCCATTTCCCTCATTGTATGATTGTTGAGATTGCTTATGGAATAATGTGGATTATAGGTAAAATGATAAATTGTTTTCCAATGGTTATAGAAAAAAAAGTTTTAGAAATGTTTTATACTCACCCCCTCCTTTATAACTGAAATGAAATATCTTATTTAAAATGTATATGGTTTCTTCTTGGGAAATAATATAGTTTTAAATGTTAAAAAGGGAAATACACCATGATTTTCTTTAAATGGAAAATGTGCGAAAAAATTTCTTTTATATATTGTAGTTCAAACCTGAAATTGATTATTATTTTATTTAAAGGAAATGCATTTGGGTGTAGATTAATTGGGTACGCCTATTGAGTTTTAATACTCATGCCTATACATCATTCTTGTTTTTAGTCTAAGGTGCAGGTTTTAGTTTAACATCCATCATCATGGGATATGTTGAGTTTTGATATTAGAGAGTGACCTGTGGGGTCATGTGGAGTTTAGTGGTCATCAGGTCTAGTTAGTTTTTCTTTTCAATTCTTGCATTGTTTTTCTGTTCAATTTCTTTATTTTTGGGTTTCTTTATTATTATTCCACAACTTCTGTTTATTTATATTGGGAAAAATCATTCCCATCATCACTCTATTGATTCTCGTGTCACTTATCACCTTCCTAGGAAGATTGAGAATGCCTCTTGGGCCTTATCACGAGCCGAATCAGGTGACTTATTCCGGGTCTAACCGGGTTGGTTCGTGACATTGGGTATCCACCTATTATGGCCTAGGAGATCATGCCATTAGAGTACTCTTTGTGTCCTCCTTTGTAGAAGCCTCTCTTTTGGGTGTTCATTTGTGTCGTTTTAGGGTTACTTTGTCTATTATTCCTTCCCTTGTAGCGTTTGTTAAAATATGAAACAAATTTAGATATTGTGCCCTCACTCTCTTTCTACTCGAGTCTCCCTCTCCCTTTCTAGGCGCATGACACTAGTTAGGGTTTTTTCTGGCATAGGGACATCAGATCGGTTGTTTTCTGATAGTGGATCTCCAAATCCAATGATTTCCAGCCACGAAGGCTCAGTATCAGAGGTTTTAGGTTGTGTTGCTCCAGATATGGTTCTCTCTAGCCACGCCGCTCTAGATCTTGTTGTTTCTAGCAGTGGCGGCTCAATATCGGTGAGCTCATAGTGAATCTTGACAACACCCTTCCTCGATAAACTGTTGAGGGTTTGTTTGAATTATAAGACCCTGGGTCCAGATCTAATCACACCCTCCTACAACGAGTCCAGATAGAGCTACGGTGTGCTCATAAGGCAGAGAAAAATAGTGACATCTAGGGGTGTGCATTCTGTTCTTGCGTAATTTGAGATCCGGAGTAGGCGCAGAGGACCAGTGCTATCTAGGGAGTGTGAAATATCTTCTCACTGCATGTGATTCAAGATGTAGTGGAATCTATGGGTAGAAATTGGGAGCAAGAATGTGGACCGAGATTTCGTATCCAGGTCGAGCCTTTAGCACTGACCAGGCCTATTCATACAGGGTTTTCCAAGGCAGTCGTGCACGTGTGAGTTTCAAAACCAACGCACTGAGGACCACCAGAAAATGGTGATCTGTATGACTATGTAAGTGTTCTCCCTTTAATTTCTTGGAAATTATGGGTTGTCTCCTATAATTGTTTTATTTTCAGTATAATAAAACGCATGAGTCAGGTGGTGTTCTTATCGTGCATGTAGGACCGAAAGCAGTTTGAATCACAAAAATTTTTGTGTTATTTACAACTTTTCATTTCCTCTTTTATTTGAACTGCAAATTGATGAATTAGTGCTTCTTGAATTAATTCCGAATCTATTTTCATATGCATAATTAAATTAAAATCTATTTTGAGGCTTGTTTTGGTTCAGTTTTCATTGTGGTTGATGCCTTGTAATTCAATAAATATACATATGATTCTAGAAATTAATTCTCATGTTGTTTAATTCCGTTTTAATTGAATCATCACACATACAAATTATTTTTTCTATTATAATGAGAAATATTACAAGTCATTAAATGGTGTATTATCTATTGTCCACTACCATGTATTCATTTGATTTATTCCTTATTGTTGGAATGTAATGTGAACCTGTTTTTTTATCAGTTTTCATGTATTAAACTATAAATAAACATCTTTATTTTATTTCGAATTTTAATGAACTGAAACACCCAATAGATCTTGGACTATTCCACGGGGACTGTCTCTCGCATAGGGGCACTCCCCACAACAAATTAGTATTAGAGCCTAATTGAGTTTAAGTTTTTCTTTGTTAAAATTTGAAATTTATTATTTATTTCATTCAAATGTTTAACTAGTGGCTTTTACCTATTGCAACATGCTTTGATTGTTTTGTTCATATAGGTCATTAACTCTCTTAGTTTGTTATTTCATTCCATTGTTGATAGCTTGTTTCCTTATTAATTCTCTATTTCCTTTGCCTATATGAACCTCAAAGATTCCTCTTGGTAGTTTCTATCTATGTGTGTCTATGATTTCAGGGTAGGAATAAGTTTTGTGTGAGGATTTCCTTTGTTTGAGAGCTGGTTAGAAGTAAGATCAAGGTGGGATCTTGTGTCTCTAGTGTCTTATTTTTACCTTGGAGATGAGCTTATGTTAGCTCTAATTTTTTCCTCCACATCCTTTAGGTATATTTTCTCTTGGTATGGTCATATAGTAAGTTAAATGTTTAGGTTTGGGTAGATTGTGGGTGCAGTTCTCTTGTTTGTTTCTTGGTTGGCCACCAAACTTCTTTCTTTGATGTTCGACCCCATTTAGAAGATTTGTTTTGTTTTCCCACGAACCTTGTGTTGTTATTAAGTCTAGACAAAGATGTATGACAATTTAGTGTCTTGTTTCTCCCTAGTTTCTACCTGGAACCCAGTCTTTGTTCTCATGTCTTAGAGCTATCCTAGGATGTTGGGACTGCTTGCATGAGTTCTTATAGTTTCCCTTTTAATTGAGGAAATATCCTTTTGGTTTTTTTTAGGTTTTTGTCTCCTTTGGTAGAGATTCAAAATCCATTTTTAAAGGATCATATGGTGCCTTGTGTCAAGAGTCTTCCTGTTAGAGTTTTTAGGTGATGTGTCTCATCTTAAAGCTGACGATGCTAGGTGCTTTGGTACTTTTTTGGTTTTTATGGGTTCAGGTGGAGACTTTTCTCTTATGATTACCCTCTCCACGTTGATTTTTTTATTCTAGTTTGCTCTGACCAGTTTTATTCCGAAGTTGCATTCTTTTCGAATTCATGAGATGTTTGTTTCTTACCATTTTTTTGTGTTGAGATGGTACTGATCTATTTATTTTTGTTCTTAAGTAACATATGAGCTGGTATTGGGACCTATTAGCATGTGATTTCTGGTCCGTGATTTCCTGATTGGCATCATCTCAGAGGGTGACTCAGGTAAGTACAGGTATGTGCTCTATTTATGTTTAGAGCTATTTATTTTGAGCATGTTCAGTAATTTTTTGTATATCATTTAATTTGGGAACCATGAATCATCATGATCCATGTTGGTAGGTAGTTTGGTGTTTTTCACTATAGTATTTTCTTATTTAGGATTTGATTCTTGAATTGATGGTAATATGTGCAAGAACATCGCCAAATTTATAAGAAAATGGTAGAGATTTATGAATTTTAATTCCCATAAAAAATTAATTTGTATGCTTTTTTATTCCTCATGTGTTTTTTAATTAATTTGATAAAATGCACCCTATTGATGATGTAGATGCCCATTTCATCTTGGAAATTTACCTATTCCGGCCCAAGAGAGCATTCCATTGGAGTTATGTTTGGGTCCTCCTTTGTGGAAGCCTCTCTTAGGGGAGTGCGGTTGTGCCATTTTAGGGCTCCTTTGTTTGTTCTTCCTTCCCTTGCAGAATTTGTTAAAATGTGAAATAGATCTAGATATTTGGGCTATCACTCTCTCTCCACTTGAGTCTCCCTTTTACCATCCAGGTGCGTGACACCAGTCTGGGTGTTTTTCGGTTGAGTGATATCAGATTGGTAATTTTCCGATTTTAGCTCTCTAGATCTAGTGATTTCTGGCCACGAGGGCTCAAGATCAGAGGTTTCAGGCCGTGCTACTCCAGATTTGGTGCTCTCTGTACATGCCACTCTAGATCGTGTTGTTTCGACCGTAGTTTCTCTAGATCTGTTTGCTTGTGTTATAGATCAATGATTCCCTTCCTTCGTGAAGTGGTGTGAGGTTTTTTGAATTATAAGACCCTAGGTCCAGATCCGCCACACCCTCCTATGACGAGTCCAGATAGAGGTGTGGTGTGCTCATTCATCTAGAGCAGGCACAAATGACTAGTGATATCCAAGGGAAAGCATTCTTTTCTTCTGCAATTTGAGATTTGGTGGAGATTTGGAGTAGGCATAGAGGACAAGTTCTATCAATGGGTTGTGCGATATCTTCTCATTGTGTATGCTTTAAGATCTAGAGAAATACAAAGGTAACAATTAGAAGTAAGAGCATGGACTGAGATTTCTCATCCAGGTTGAGCCTTCAACGCTGACTAGGCCTATGCATATAGGGTTTTCCAAGGCAGTTGCACACACGTGAGTTTTCGAACTAGAACACCGAGGACCACGAGACAGTGGTAATCTATTCGACTATGTAATTGTTCTCCTCTTATTACTTTTAAATTATGGTTTGTCTCCTATAATTGTTTTATTTTGAGTATAATAAAATGTGTGAGTTGGTTGGTGTTCTTGTCGTGCATGTAGGACCAAAAGTGGAATGAAGCACGTAAATTCATGTGTTATTTACTACTTTACATTTTTCCTTTATTCGACATGTAAATTACTGAATGGGTGCTTCTCAAATTAATTCAAAATCTATTTTCATTTGAATAATTAAATTAGAAGCTATTTTGAGGCTTATTTTTTCTCGGTTTGTCATTGATGATACAACCTTGAAATTCTAGAAATATGCATGTGATTCTAGAAATTAATTCTCATGTTGTTTGATTCTATTTTAATTGAATCATCAAACTTATAGATTATGTTTTCTATTATAATGAGAAATATTTAATGTCTTTAAATGGTGTATTAGCTGCTATCTACTACCATGTATTCATTTGATTTATTCCTTATTGTTGGTGTGCAATATGACCAAGTTTTTTGTTTATTAGTTTGCATGTATTGAACTGTAAATAAACATCATTATTGATTTTTTGGATTTTAATGAACCAAAACACCAAATAGATCATGGGATAATGCATGGGACCATCTCTCGCATAGGGGCACTCCTCGAAATAGTTCAGTTTTAATTTTTTTACTTAACCTTAATTACACAAGTTCTTCAGGTTGATTACCAAGTTGTGCTTCACCATATATGACATCACAATGTCTGATCTAGTCATAAAATTTTAATTTCTTATGTTTTTTACTCTTGTTGCATGCCCAGTACTAACAAGTGGTATCAATGTGATTATGTGATTTCTTAAGTTGAAATTAAAATTGTATTTTCATGAGTTCGAATAGAGGTAATCATATTGATGCCAACACCACTGATTGTTCTTTGATTTAAGGTGAAATGGAAGATTTATGGATCTTAAAATATCAAAGAACAAAATTCTCAGGCTAAAAATACATGAAATATTTATATAAGATATATAGTAATTCTAATTAATAGTAACCCATAGATGAATAAATCCTTATGCGGTGAGTAGAATTTTGAGTTAACTTGGATGTATTCAAAAAAACTAAATGCTAGAGTATATATTTGGAAAAGAAACAAAACAAAATATAATAAATAAATAAATAACATAACATAATAGGTGGAAATTATGCCACCCACGGGTTTCAATATCCCTCTCATTGATTAGGGGGATATTTAGAATCTTATAAATTAATTTTCAAAACTATGAGACATAGTATTTATGAATTAAAATTTTTTAGTTATTTTAATTAATAATTTTTCTCTTTGAGTATAATTATCTACAAATAGTTTGCATGATGACTGATCATTAGCAAGATCATCCAATTTATGTCTAGTTTTTATAAATAGTGTGAGATATTTAAGATTAAAAAATTAATAAAATATAATAATCAGAAATCAAAATAAAATTACTAATATGGTAAGTTTTATTTTAAAGAAAAAATGGCAGGCAATTCAACAGAAATAATGTGATTAATGTGGGACAAATAACATTTCATAATTGGTATGAATTTCCAAGAGTGGTATAGGATTTCATTCATAATACTACAATATTAAAAGTAATTTTATGTGATGGAGTCCCCACTACCTGGTGAGACACCTTGGGAAGTAAGTGATAATTGAGAAGGAAGCTTACAATAGACTCATAGATGACACATTTTATGTTTACACCATAATGCTATTATCAATGTATAATGAGTTGAAAAAGAAACATAAATACATGTCTAATTATACCATGTAGTCTCATATTTAAGAAATTTATGTGGATGAAGTGAAGAAAGAAATCCATGAGATTATGTTTATACTGATCACATGTAAATTGAAAGATGAATCATGATCTTTCAGTGCATCCCATTATTTCATTCTTATTAACAAGTTACTCTAGTTTCATTTAGGATTATAAAACAAAAAATATAGAGAAAACTATTTAATAACATCTGGGTAAGGTTCTATAAGTTTATAATAACTTAAAGAATGTAAAATATTTAGTTCATATAGTGAAAAAATTGAGAGAAATGGTTGAAAAATAAATGATTATTTCTTAAACAATGGTGCTTTTAGAATTTATTTTTATGAAACTAAAGTTAAAGATAGATTACATCGAGCATGTTACTATTTTTTCACATGTGGAATGAAATTTCATTGTAAGATAATATTTAATGTATAGAAGTATAATCGAGTAGAGGCATCAACTTTATGTATATTCCTCATTGAATACTATATTTATATCTTAATTTTTGTGTATTAGATACTATATTTGTGTCATGCATTTGTATCCAAATACAATAATAATGTAAGTTTAGAAACATTATAAGAAGTAAGGTTACTACTCTAAATAGCTAAGGAATGGTGATTCCTATGTCAGTAGTGGGAATAACGAAACTATATTATGCTAAATTGACTAATTCTAGTTGAACTATTATTTTTTATTGAGTATAACAAAAAAATTCATCTCATGTGTCTATTGGACACATAGATTTTTTTCATTTTGGAATGAATATGTTTTGTGATGTCTTACACTCAAATAATAGTTTAGTAATACTTGAATCATTATCTATAAATTGTGAATATAAAATATAAGAATCAATTATACCCAGTTGTGGTAAGATAAATCTTAGTCAAGTAAATCCAAAATAAAATTCCTAGGAAATACCAAGAAGGATATTTAGACTCTTAATGGGATAAAAATCCTAGGTATTAGACATGATTTTTTATAAGGCATAATGATCAAGAAACCTTTAATGTTAAAGGTGAAAAAGATATAAAGTTTTGATTCCCCAAACCTATGTTCCTGGAATACGGTGTGAATAAATATATTCTTTTCATACAGACTTTGAAATAAACCAAATCATAACAAAACTAAACATCCAAAATTACAATATTAGTAAAAAATATTGAGTCCATTATATTCCAAGGAACTTTTAGGTTTATATTTTTAGAGATTTGAGAAAAACCATCAACTAAAAAACCCACATATTTACCATTTAATTTTTATTTTTTCCCACTTAACTATGGTATAATTATTTACCATTAAGCCTTCAACATCTCCTACTACATTATCTATGCATAATACTCTTTTAGAAGTTTTAATCATATTACTCTTCTTTATAAATTGGGAAAATGTAAACATAATAAGGTTGATCTCAAATGCTCATTAAGGGATATTGTATATCATAAGGTAAAAAATGCAGAATGAATAAATAAGAATAAAATAATTATATATAATTGATAACATGATCTTGAAATAAATACACATATGAAATAATAATATAAATAATCACAAGGATAAAAATAACTGATTTCATAATTATGTAATCTATAATTTTAGATATCTAAATCTCATCATCAATTCCTTATCCCTGGAATTATACATAAATAGGTAAGTCATATGCCAAATACCCAAGCTAGTTTATCTCATGAGACCTACTAATACATCTAAGGGATATCTAATGTCGGTCTATAGTTGTCACTTAACTAATTATAATGCATTCACCATATGAATGAAATAAATAATAGTATAATGCATATCCAACTTTCCTTAATAATCAATAAAAATATATAATGAAATACCAACATATGTGATGTCATTACCTTCCCTATTAAATAAGTGAAAAAACATGATCATTTAAAGAAATAAATTGGATTTTATTATATGAGCACATCCCAAGTGAAACATAAGAACTTTTGAGGATGTGGACATAGATTAGAAACACCATTACGAGAAAAATTCTTCAAATAGTACCATATATGAAGGGCTCGAAAATTGGATTTTATACTATGAGTTCAATCCCCCAAAAGAGTATATGGTATATGAGGATTTCGAAGATAATTTATAAAACATAACTCCCAAGGAGATAAATACTTTTCCCTTAAATAGGAAAAATTGAAGTGAAATCATAAAATCTTTTTTATAAAACATCTTTAACAATGCTGTAAAAAGAGGAATTTGTGAGTCGCTTTCAAAATTCATTTTTGATGAGGTAACATGAAAAAAATTTCTAAAAACTATCTTTAAAATAAATCCTAATAATATAGACCTAAAATTAATTAATGTTTTTCCATAAAAAATTTTTAGTTATAGATAAAAATAAATCATTAAAGGGAATTTTTTTTAATAATTTTAAAATACAGTTATTGAAATGCATGTTGTAAAAAGGATAATAAAACATTACTTTTAAAAAGTGGTAATGTAAAATATGAAGTTAAAATTACATAAAACATATTTGAGTTCCAAAATATTAAATAAAAAACTTTATGTAAAGAAATAACAGGACATATAGGAAAAAAATTAATAAAATAGAAATTGGATTATTCGGAACAATGTTGCCTTTTTATGAAGCAAGAAATCCATCAAAGGATAAGAATTGGCATAAAAATCCATCAAAAAGGAGTTTGTGAGAAATAAATTTAAATATATATAAATTAAATTATAATTACAGTATAATTAAATCATAATTTAGAATGTACAAAGCTTATAAGTATAAAATTCTAGTAGAATGATCATAACTCAATGAACGGAAATTGAGTTAGAAAAGTGCTTACAGATTTAGTAACTCTTAGGTCAAAAGGGTTGGGAGGAGGGATTCATAAAAATAATTTAGAACAAAATGGAAAAAAATATAATATAAAGCATATAAATCAATGTGTAATTATGTATACCATATAAAAGAGAACACTGTTCACTATATGAAACATGTCTCATGGAATTAAAAATTGAGACAAAGAACCCTTACTACTTAGGAAGATTTTTAATAGAACGGTCTTGGAAGAGAGATATTGAAATAATACATTAAATAACAATAGTATAAATACAATTATGATATAATATATCAAATAGTTATTATATTCACTACATAAAAAAATAGGTGCATAATATGACTTATATCTCAAAGAATTAAATTTTGAGATTAAAACCCTTACCTTTTACTCCTGGCTTTCATGAATGTTATTTAACCTAATGTATAATAGTAATTACCATATTAATAACTAATTTTATAAAATTATTCATATCATTTACAATTTATACTCTTAAATTATAGATATTCATTATACTAGCATTAACAAGTTATGTTTATTTTCATCATCGAATGTTAGCATTTTAGACCGTTTCATGCACATTTTGTAATGGAGATGTCAAATTATGTTATTTAAATAAAATTTAATCATTATGATATTATAAAAGGTATTTTAATATATTTTACCTAATTAATTATAAATTTATAATTTCATTCTATGAGAGTTTTAGTTATGGTTTATAAAGATGAAATTAGTGATGAGCTCATTTCAGAAACTTTAATAAATAAAGGTGGTTTATTAAATAATATTTTAAATAATATTATTACCTTTAAATAACCATAAAACCATAATTATTTAGTAATTAATTTGTAATATTATCATTAACTAAGTTTTTATATCCATTCATGAAATAAATTTATCGCATTATTCATGTAGGCGGTTAAACCCACTTAAACATTAACGTGTTATAATTAATAGATGGTTATGAAGTTGTTTTGTTATAATATAATTTCTATATAAGTATAAATAAATTATTTATATGTTATTAAGTTGTTGTATCATAATTTTTAATAGTTATATGAATAATAATATAAATGAAAATGATGTTATTACTTATAAAGAATAAATCATTTTTCCTCTTGGTATACTCCTTTTATGTGGTTATATTTACAATGACCCCTTATAGTTAATATTATTTTTTGAATTCCTAATTTATATTTATATTATATAAATAAGTTAATAAATATAATATATATTCACTAACCATATTTTACAACCATAAATTAAAGGCGGTGTTAAAAAATAAAATACGATGTACATGGAGGTGGTAGTCAACACACACATGTCTGATGTTTTCTTTTTTTTAAATAGATGGGAAGGAGATAGATAATGGTTTTACCATTTATATAATATGATTTAATTATAATAATGAT
This sequence comes from Viscum album, assembly GCA_963277665.1. Classification (NCBI taxonomy): domain Eukaryota; kingdom Viridiplantae; phylum Streptophyta; class Magnoliopsida; order Santalales; family Viscaceae; genus Viscum; species Viscum album. The sequence goes on along the minus strand of OY728130.1, from coordinate 1,806,978,334 downwards.
CTTCATTAATATATAATAATATGGTTAGGATATATTTAGAGGAGGAATATAATGAAGAAAAGACTAAGGAGATGGAATTACTCACGTTGAGGATTTGATTCTTATCTTGAATGAATTCTTGGAAATTAAGGATTTAGGGCCTTTCCTTGGATAAATGGAATACCAAATGTGTGATAGATCTCTAGGGAATTAAAATTGGTTGATTTTTAATAGGATTTAAAAATTTTAGAGTGTATGTAAGAGGGTGTCGAAAGTATCATTTTATAAGTGGGAGGGGTGGTATTTTGCCATAATATAAAATGGAAAGACATTATTCAAGACATGTGTCTCAAGAAGTGGAAAACAATGTATATAAGAAGAGTATATATCAATATCTTCTCCAAAAATCATTTGGATACAAAGTATGATTTATTTTATCTCTTTTCTCTTTAGTTTTAACTTTTACCAAAATTTATCTTTACCACGATAACTCTTTTTTAAACATGGTAAATTGTTTTAATGACCAAAAATGAAGTTTTGATTACTAAATAATTTTCATATTATTATTAAAAATATTAAAATAATTTCATAATATTAAATTTCTAAAAGTGAAAAAAATTAAAAATAATAATTTTAAAACACATAAAAACAGTTTTAACGAAAAATAAAACTTAGGTTTTAAAATGTAAAATACAGGTTCATTTTTCAAAAAATGGTTTCATAAATTTTAAATTATGCTTATATCCTAATGGAGTCATAAAAGTCCCAATATTTGTAAAAATTTTATTTTCTACTATTCACCTTAAAATAAATATTTTAAGAACCAATAATCTATATTAATATAGTATTTAAATTTTGAATCCAAAAAAATTAGTTAATTTTTAAAATTAAAATTCTAAAATTTATGAAATTTAATTTAAAATGGAAACGTAAAATATAATCAATAACCATTTTTATAGGAAAAGTATTTTTTAAATATTAACTATTATTGTTATCATTTCTAGTCAATTACTAAATATATTAGATTTAATATATATTTTATATCATTAATTCATTTTATCATCATTTAACCATAATATATTTAGTTCCTTAAGATAAAAATTTATAAAACCTAAAAAGTAAATTTTTGGAAAAATACATTTTTAAGCATAAAATGATCTTTTTAAGTATTTAGATACACTAGATGAATTTTATTAATTAATTTATATTAAAATGAAATTTATTTTTATTTATTCGTTGATTTCAAAATTTGGCTACTTTTATTTATACCGGATAATTCATCGGTTACATTATAACAATCATGTTTACTAATATTTTCTTAATAACATATATCATGATTTAGTGTTTTCTGGTGTTGTGTGTAAAACAAGATATTCAACATAGTATATATTTAAATTATAATTACATATTGAAATATTGGGGTGTTATATTCTCTTCCTTAAATAAATTGAATCCTCATAATTTTAATTACTACTCACTAATGGAAATAGCTAAGGATATCTATAAGATAGTCACAATTGAATATATAATTTCTAAAAATATATCCACCTTAATATCCTAGGTAACAGAAGGAAACATCATAATATAAATATATTGAGAGTCTCAACCATTTTTTCAAACTATGGCTCCTTATCCGGCTACAAGTCTCAAGTGTTTCTGGAGACATACCTTTTATATATTGACTTCCCATTTCAACCAAATACTAAAACCATAATGGTTATGAAAATATCCAATAATATCATAGTAAATGGTCATATGAATATAAAAAATAAATCCTAATATGTCGTCTCCAATGACACCTTCATTTCAAATTATGATGCTTTTAGTTCAACTATAATATATTTAGATCAACCTATAACTCTTCCAGTTTAACCAAGGTTTTCCATGGTCATATTCGTATTAGGTTCTCTATGATAACTAGTTATATATACCAACCTCAAATTCTATTTAAATACATCACAATGGTTTATGAAGATCATGTGAATCAACTAAAGAATATCCCACTAAATTGTTAAAACTTGTGTTTAGTTAGGAATCTATTTCATGAACCACGTAAAGATATAGATAATACCCAACTATACTTTAGGGGTATTACACCTTGGAGAATCTATTATTGTGCATGCATCCACTCCTTTGTATTTAGATAGGGATCTCTTTACTAAGAATCGGTAAACTCTATACTTTTCCAAAATTTTATAATGTTTTCGTGTACTAATATTTATCCCTAGGGTTTCCACTAATGTTCTCTAGTCCTAATATCTAATAGTAATAAAGATCATTATAACTATATCCTAAACAATAAATTCATGGAAACCTATGCTCCAAGAATTTAAATTTACTTTTATCCCCAAAAAACATAAAATCACATACCAATCAATATACACCTTAATCATATATACTCTCAAAAAGGTATTAATATTTTACCAAAATATCCTAAATTTCCTTGAAACTAAATCACATACCAACCCTAAGGTGTGACAATGCCTTGATCATGTACACTTCTTAAAACCCTAATAAACATATTCCAAAATGCAATCACATAAGACCTAAAAAGGGCATCCATGACTTTTAACTTATGACCAACCTTAAACATATTAGCCCATTATGGAATAAAAATATCTTAAATTATCCTCATATGATAACATCCTAAAGAATAGAGTTATCTAAACCATACTTTGAAAGTAGTTGTGATGCCCCAAACCTCCGATTCTAAAATCCAATGCGAATAAACATATTCTTTTCAAACTATCTTTTAAATCAACAAATGCTACCCAAAATTAAGCACCTACAATTAAAATATCACTTAAAAATATTGAGTCACTTGAATTTCAAGGACATTTTCGGATTAGGGTTTTATAGAGTTAGGAAAAATCATTAATTAATAAAACCCACATTTTCTCATTTAATTGGAATTTTTCCCATTAAACCATGGTATATTATTTAACACTAAGTCTTCTGCATATCCCATAAAATTATACATAGAAAATAATATTCTATAAATATCACTCATATTAATATTCTCTATAACTTTTGGAAATGGAAATTGAATATGGGTTAGATCAAATTCTTAGTAAGGGATAACGTATATCATAAGCTAATAAATATGACATGAATAAATAAAAATCAAATAATTTTATTTAACTGATCACATGAACTTGAAATAAATCCATGTATGGAATAAAAATATAAATAATCACAAGGATAATAATAAATAATTTCATAATGATGCAGTGCATAATGCAAGACATCAAAATCTCACCTTTAAGGCCCTATCCAAGACATCATACATAAATAATTATTAATGCACTAAATACTCTAGCTAGTTTGTCACATGAGACCCACCAATGCATCAAGGGGCTATCTAATTTCACTGCCCACCCATAATTTAATTATGTTCAATGCATTTATCATATGGAAAAAACTTAATAACAATAAAATACATAATCAACTTTCCTTATTAATCAAAAAATAGTTTTATTAAAATACAAACATATAGGGGGTCATTAATTTCCCAAGTAAATAAATGGAATAACATGTTCATATTTCATCCTAATAAATATGTTGTATGGTACCATAAGAGAATATACCAAGTAAAACGTAAGAAATTTGGATTATGTTGACATATATAAATAACAACCTTATAGAAGAACACTTTGAATGGTACCATATAAGAGGGGATCAAGAATTTGATTATTTATACTATGAGTTTAATCTTCCAAAAGAATTGATAGTATAAGAGGATTTAGAGGTCAATTTATAAAATATAACTCCTAAGTAGATAACATACTTCTAACATTAAGAGGAAAATGTGATTGAAATCATTAAATCATTTTTATAAATCATTTTTAACAATTCTATAAAAAGAGGAAGTTATGAGTCACTTTTAAAATTCATTTTAAAATAAGAAACATGGAAAAAAATAAAAATAACTTTAAAATAATTCCCAATAATAGATCTTTGAATACTTGATGATGTTTTTCCAGAGGAAATGTGGATTTGAACATAAAAATACAGACATTAAAGGGAATCCATTTTTAAAATTTTATAAATACATTTATTTAAACCCATATCATAAAAAGGATAATAAATATTTCAATTTAATGTGGTAAAGGGAAATATAAAGGTTAAATGAGTTAAAACAGATTTGATTTACAAAAAAGGAAATTAAAATCATTTTGCAAAGAAATAATATAGACATATAGGAAAAATATCCATTAAAGAGGAGGGATTACTCTCAATAATGATGCATTTTTATAAAGTAAGCAATCCATCAATGGAGAAGAATTGATATAAAAATCCATAAAAAAGGAGTTCATCGGAAATATATTTCAATATATATAAATTAAATAGTAAGTTCGATATAATTCAATCATAAGGTTGAATTTTATAAAATTATAGTAACAAATTTCAAGGAGAACAACCATAACTACATTAAAAAAAATGATATAGAAAAACACTTACATATTTAGTAATATTTGGGTAAAAATGGGTGGAAGGATGGATTAATGAAAATAATTTTAAAACCCTTGGAATAAAATTTAATAATAATAATAGAAAATAATGAATTAGTAGTTACACCATAAAAAAATATAGCACGCGATATAAAATATTTCTCAAGGAATTTAAAATTAATACAAAGAACCCTTATAACTTTGCTAGCATTTTAATCAAATACGCTTGGAAGATAACTTGAAGTGGAACATTAAATACCATTAATATAAATATAATTATTATATAATATCTTAAATATAATGTATATACACTACATAAAATAAATTAGGTTCATAATATGAATCATGCCTCCAAGTGGGAAATTTAGAGATGAAAAACCTTACCTTTTACAACTAAATTTCATGAATGATCTTTAGACTCATGTATAATAAATATAACCATAATAATCACTCATTAAATAAAATTATTGTTACCTATTACCGTTTTTAATCTTCAATTATAACCATTAATTATACATTTAATAGCTAGTTATGTTTATTTTCATCATTAGATGTTAACATTTTTTATTGTTTCACGCCTGTTTTATAATGGAGATATCAAACCACATTCTTTGAATAAATGTTAATCATGACAATATTATGCAACATAATGGAATATATATTAAATAAGGACTTATAAAGTTATAATTTTATTATATGATAGTTTTTGTTATGGTTCATGAAGATGAAATTGGCAACGAGCTCCTTTTGGTAATTTGAACAAATTAATGGTGGTTTATTAATAGCTATTCAAAATAATAAAATTATATTTCAATAACCATGAAAAATTATTAAATCATTAATTTATAATATTTATGTTAATTAATTTTCTCCATCCATGAAATAAATTTATTTCATTTTTCATGTAGGTCGTAAAACCGACACAAACAAGAACACATTACAATTAACAGATAGTTATAAAGCGATTTAGTTACAATATCATTATTAACAAATTATAATGAAATTATTTAGACGTTATTAGTGTGATAAATCATAATTGTGAATAGTTATAAGAATAAAATAAATGAAAAATAAGCTATTACTTATAAAGGATAAATCATTTTTCCTCTTGGTGTGCTCATTTTTGGTGGTTATATTTACAACGACCTATTATTGTCACTATTATTTATAAAATTCTTAATTTATATTCCAAAAATATATATCATGTTCTAAATATCATATATATTCACTAAAATCATTTTCAGAACCATCCATTAAAGGCAGTGTTGAAAAATGAAACACGGTGTACATGGAGGTGGTATCTCACACACATGCATAAGTGGCATTTTCATTTTTACAGAATGGCTGGGATGTATATAGATAATGGTTATGACATGGATGTATTATAATTTTAGTATACTTATTATAATTATTCCATTTTACTACTATGATAAATATAGGTTTGTAGAAGGAAGATAAAGAAGAAAAGATTAGGAAGTTGGTTTACTCACATTGTGGACTTCATTCTTCCCTTGAACGAATTATAGGAAATAGAGGATTTAAGACCTTTATAGTATTAAAGGGGATGGAAATTTTGGATTGGTTTATAGGGGAATTAAAACTTTTATAGGTTTAATAAGAACTTTATTTTTTATAGTGTTTGTAAATAGATGGTGGAAGTCTCCTTTTATAAGTAAAGGGAGTGATAGTTTTGTTATAATATAACAGGACTAGTCACTATTCAAGACATGGGGCTAAAAAAGTAAAAAATAATGGATAGGGTAAGAGTGTAGGTATATAATCCTCTACACGATTTATTTAGAGATAAATTTTGAGTGATTTTAGGCCTTTTATCTTCAGTTTTAACTTTTACCAAAATTTACTTTTACAACGATAACTCTTTTTTCACCTTTGTAATTATTTTTGATGAAAAAAAATTAATTTTAATGCATTAAATAATTTTTATTTTATTATTACAAATATTAAAATCATTTTATAATATTAAATTTCTAAAATTTATAACAATTAATTTTAAAAATAATAAATGTATAACATATAAAAACAATTTTAACAAATAATATAACTTATGTTTTAAAATGTAAAATATAGGTTTTTAAATTAAAATTAAAATTTATAAATGTTTAATTTTACTTATAAAATACTTTATTGATCAAAAAAAGGTTTCAAAAATTTTAATTTATACTTATATTCTAACGGTGTAAAAAAAGACCGGGTATTTGTAAAAATAGTATTGAGTTCCATTCACCTAAAAATCTACATTTTCAGAAAAATATCAAATTTATTATAAAATAATATTAAAATGATGAATCCAAAAAATAATTTCATTTTTTAAATTAAAATTTAAAAATTTTAGCATTTTAATTTTAAATGGAAACATAAAATATTATGAAAAAAAGTTTTTAGGAAAATAACTTTTTAAATATTATTTGTTCTTATTATCATTTCCTATAAATTAATAGTTGAATTATTTTTAATATATATTTGATATAAAAAATATATTTTATCATCATTTGACTTTAAAATACTTATTATCTTAAAGAAAAATGCATATCGCCTAGAAATGAAATTTTTAGGAAAATACATTTTTATGGATAAAATGATCATTTTAGTTATAGAGAATATAATAACTGAATTTTACTAATGAATTGATATTAAAATGAACTTTATTTTTATTTATTTATATATTTAAAATTTAGTTACTTCTATTTACACCCACCAATTCAGTGGCTATATTATAACTGTTATATTTAATAATACTATCTTGATAAAATGTATCATGATTTCATTTTAGTTCGGTGTTGCATATGAAACAAGCTATTCAACATAGTATTTATTTTAAAGAGATTTACATAATGAAATATTGAGTTGTTACAAAAGTTTCTAGAACTATTTCAAAAATATACATTTGAACAATTTCATGTTCAACCGAGTGGAAGATTTGTGTTGTTCATGAGATTCCTTTAATAAATTTAAGTAATGTAAAAAATAAAGGAATATCCTTTGTAAAAAGAAAATAGATTCATATGGTTGCTGAGACAAAAAAATATTTTAACTAACAATTCATTAATCATGAATATATAGTTTGGAGTTATTATTAAACACAAATTTCCTTATGCATATTAGAGCCATTATGTCAATAAAAGGAGGATCAATGATGATTCAAGTCATGAAAAGGCATCCATTATCTTTTCAAGACAAGTTTCACAAATAAGAGTGTTGACACTTAAGCATATGAAAACAATAATGAAAAAATGACATCAAATGAGTATTAATATAAATTAAATTACATTATCTTGTGAAACCATGTGTTTAGATGAAAATTTCTTGTTCAGGCTAAGTCAATAAATAAAAATTTATTAAGAAAACATAAAGTGAATCTCAGTTTATTATTCTAAAAAGTTTTTGAAGATGTTATATAAATATCTAAGATATAAAAGGTCATACTTAAGTTAAATAAAATATTTCTATAATAGTGTGAACATCCCTATTTAATATATTGATAGAAAGACTAAATTGAATAACATCAAGGATAAAGATGCACAAATAGTTTGCATAAGAACAAGTTCTACAATAGCTCATAAAAAGGATTTCTCCAGAGTCACAAATTTCATAGGATGATTAGAACCAAAAGGTTGGTTTTATATTTATTTTTATGGGTGATATATTATACATTAATAAAAATTAATCCTATAAGGATGTAGTGTAAGTAAACAAACTTTTTTTTAAGTTCAAAGAAATTCAAATATGGGTTCCATGTATCAAAATCTAATTCTATTTTTAGAAAAGTTTCTTTGGATGAGGTAAAACCGTTGGTGGGTATTCATAATAAAATATAAATGGATGGTATAATAATGGTACTAATAAGTCTTGATTGGTTATACCTAGTAATCATGCTAAAGTTCAATAGAGTTTGACTGGTCATAAAAACTTTCTATGATCATTATATTAGGAATTGGATGTCCGGACCCCCTTTCTTGTAAGGTGTCCATACAATGAAACCAAAAAGGGTATGTGACAACAAATAATTCAAATAAAGAATTCCAATTTTAGAGATTCATTTATAGATTAATTCAAGCATCTTGGTCATATAATATTCATTTGTAATAAATTTTTCCATGTGTCTATAAGAGGTTAGTGGGAGTGCCATTATTTTCAAGTAAAATATGTTATAACATATTGAAAAAAATTATTAGTCATATAATTAGTCAGAACTAGGTTATATGAATCTCACTAAATATTTACTTAAAGTAGAAACCAAAATTCTAGGGCACATGATCTATTTATTTATATTTATGGGTTTCTTGGACCAAGTCAAAGTATAAAAATTGAAAACGTATTGAAAAATACAAGTTGGAAAAAATCAAGAGAGAATTATTTCCAAGGTCACATTATATAATTCTCTCCAAGAAGAAATGTATAAGACATAGTATGAGATTAATATGGTGAGTATAACTTTATATGGTTCCATGATGATCTATCACATATTCCATTCTATGTACTAGCTATGATATTTCTAAAACATATATTCTGGTGGGAAGTTATCATATAAATCTAGTAGAAAATTATAGGTAGTAGTGAGAACTATCCAATGATTCTTTTGAAAGTTAGAAGGATATATACCTAGTATATAGATAGAAAGGAACACTAGTTATCCAGGGGACACAAACTAGTCTTCCTATAGATCAATTTGATTTAATATCATAGTTTGTATTAGGAAATAAGAAATAGAATCCCTTTGGATCCAGTGGTAGATATATCTATAAATACCAAGAATTTCGTGGCTTCTGATGTAGCTAAAGAAGAAATATAAAATGCACAATGATTTTTTCTAGTTCTAGTTAACATACCTAGAAAGTTTAGTATTATCATTGTATAAATTGTGATAAAATTATAAAAATAGTACTATCTACGATTTCAAGGTTATAGAAGTGGAAACAATGATATACTCAGGGATATCTTCTCTTTGGGAGTTTAAATTAAATAGCTGAAGTTGTGGATAGAAAATTAGCCACATAAAAAAGCATGGCAGAACCAATAACTAAATCCACAACTCATTCGAAGCATGATTTTATCATGTGAGTTATAATGGGTTGATGGTTAGAAAGTAGTATCTAGTGAAAGTAGGATTTTTTTGAAAGTGGATTCCCTATAAACAACTTGACCAATACATTTTTGTGACCATATCATGTATACAGAGAGTTATAAATGATTTTATATTACCATAATAGTGTTAATACATTTGTGTGCACTAGTTAAATAGAAATATCTTTGGATTATTTTATATATCAAAATGTAATATTAGTCCCAACTATAATGAGAACCTAGAGATACTATAATAGTAATCTTAAACCAATATATTATGGTCTGATACATCATACTAAAGGGACATAGATTATGTTTTACCATCAAGTGTTTGGGGATCATAATCATTGAGACTTCTTCTCTTAATGTTTTCACTTGGTGATCTAAAGTAAAGGGTATCATAAGGAATGTACCACCAATAGGAACACCACATGTATTGGGTATCATTATATATTCTTATCCATGAGCTTGTGTATTAGTCTCTCAAATTGATGTCATTATCAATGTGTATCATTTGATCACATAATTTGATGCAAGATGAAATCAATGACATTTTCATTTGTGGTGAGGTATCTTGCATTGGGTGTTTCATTAGTGGTTTGACATTGGTTAAATTATCAGGATACAATTTTTCACTTCAAAGTAAAGGCGTAGATATCTCGGGCCTAGTTGACTAGGATGATTGTATGACCCTGCCTTTTTCCAGGTATGTCCCTCCTTGAGTTTTTTTGTTTGAGACTTGGTTTTCAAGTCTTGTTTGGTGATAGAGAGTCATTATTAGAAAAAATTACCTAAAGTTTAGGGATTTATGCTTGTTTTAATTAATAGAGTTTAGTAATAAATAATTTAAGTGTTTCATGGGTTCTTGGAAAGTTAAAAAGCTTTAAAATGGTTTAGGTTGTATAAGAGGAAAATGGGATGAAAAATAAATTTAATAACATTTAAACATCATGTTAAGGGATTACACGTCATGTAATTGTTTGAGGATTTTAATAAAATAAATCCAAGGAAAAGGTTTTTTCAGTTTATTCCATTAAAATCATTTACAGTATGTGTAATCACATTACACGACATGTAAATTCTTGAACTACTATTTTAAACATGATGTGAAGCTGAATTTTGTTTTATTTTGGCTGCATATTCTCTCCTCTCAACCTTAGGGCTATCTCTAAAAAATTTTGGGGTTCCAAAATCCCTTCTGAACATCCTTCTTATGTGATTAATTCCTGGTAAGTATTTTTGGGTTGGTTTCTTCCTCCTTTTCGTCTTTCTCCAACTCGTTGTGGTGAAATCCCCTGGTCAATTGCATTGTTGGTTTTGATCTTGATATGTTTTGATCTAGAAACCTCTTTTCAATCATCCAAACCTTTTTCCTTATAGGTTTTGTCCATTTTAATCATTGTTGGATCATCAGTTAAAGGCAGGAGGTCTAAATATTAAACCTTTGGTTTAATTATTTTCAAGTTTATATAATATCATGATGGTTCCCTTGTCGCATGCTCCAAAATTAAATTAATTATTGGATTATATTATCCCTTGAATCCCTTTGGTTTTAAATTAATTTGTCATTGGATGATGGATTAAGGTATGTTTAGCATGACATGTGACCTTGGGTGATTTCTTATTATAGAATCCCTAAAGTGTGGCTTATTTCTTAAGGATATAATTTTTAATCAATTGTGAATTGAATTGCATTTGGAATATGAATGAATAATGGTAATTCACACCCCCACTAATAGTAGGTAGCCTTTTGTGTATGGGGAAGTATGCTTGTGGTCTCTTAACCAACCCTTTCCATTCATGTGAGAGAGTACAATATTGGGGTACGTTACAAATTGGTATCATAGGAGAAGGTTTTATTTTATTTTCTATATAGTTCAGAACTGGTATAAAGGAGACTAGGATGTGTTGGGACTTTGTAATGATCTTGTGCATGGAAGTATATAACCCATGTAAGGGGGGAAATATGAGTACCCATGGATGGGATTTCTGTATGTGTGGTGTGATTTTTACTATTGATTTCATTTCACCTTATGTGATTCACATGTTTGGTGAGGTTGTTTTTTTTATTATCTTACTTTTTTTTAGATTTGTAATCACTACCTGGTATGGAGGGAGTAGAAAATACATGCATCATATTAGGCACATTGGGATATATTTATTGCATTGTTCATGATGAGGACATATCTTTTTTTTCATGTAATATATAATTTCCTATTGAATTGTAATATGAGACATCTATTCACTGGATAAACAAATTGAGTTGTCATGTTTGCCTAAAATACTTTTCAACCATGTCTAGAGAGACAATGAGTTAGTGGTTCTCTATTGAAATCACCCATTAGGTTAACCTTTTTTCTAACCAATTCTTTATGGTGTGTGTTGTTCTTATAGATAAAATGCTTCCTCATCATCTTCAACTTTAGGGTTATGAGAGTGGAAGTAAGAACGCTCCAAACATAGCTGAACCGGAGATTCCTATTGTTCTTGAGGAGTATATGGATGTTAAGCTTTGAAACAGCTTCCTGGGTGTCATGTCATTCCATATAAACGGATACTTTTCATACCGTTACTTCGATGTCTAAGCAAAAAAGAGATTTTCAGATTCAATATCTGCATCTATTTACTAGGGATGGGGACTCCATGCAGTTTATTTCTTGATTGATTCAGTCCAAAAAATCTTCAAGAATCTCGAGATACCCATAGATAAGAGGGTGAAGCTTACTGTGTATATGCTTCATGGACCTTCCAAGTGTTGTTGGGATATTCTAGAGGAATATGGGAAGTAGGATGTTCTATCTTGGAAGGAATTCGAGAAAAAATTTCCTAATCCATTTATATCCCAAAAAATTAAGGGATGAAAAAGCTCACAATTTCATGCATCTGACATATGAGGGTTTGTCAGTGCTAGACTATACAGGACGTTTTACCAACCTACATTGCTTTTTTTCATCTTTGGAAGCTAATGAGATCTCCTAGGCAAGACGTTTATAGGATGGTCTTCAATATAAGATCAAGTTGTAGGTAAAAATTTTCCATTTAAAAAGATTTGAAGATGAGATGAATTAGGCACTCATCATAGAAGGGAATCTAAGAGAGGCTCCGAGCAGTGGTTGGGATATCTCATTAGGGAAATTTGGGAGTTATTTGTGTGGTAATAATAATTTTTATGATATTTTATGGCAAATCAATAATGGGTAGAGCATTCAGGGTAGTGGAATACCATCTCAAGATCATGTTCTATTCTTGTGCTATCAATGTGGAAAGTTTGGTCAAAAGTTCCCATGGTGTCCTTACCATGCAGTCGAGTTACACATCTATAGAAGACTAGATAATAATTAGAGATTATATGTGAATTTTCCACAAGATACCAATGGAAGCAGGCCAAGATAGGCACTAGAGTCGGGAAGGGGATTAGCTACCCCTTAGCAGGCTGGTAGCTGGAGTTCCACAAGTTGTTCAGCCCGAGGTAGGGGATGTGGTACCCCAGTGCATGATCTATAGTACCAAGAAATTGATTCGGTTCAGGGTAGTCAGATGGGAGCCCAGTGCAGAGGGATGAGTTGGTTGCTCACTATGCACACTACTCCAGCTAACGTGGATGTAGGACTGTCTACCATCTGAGGTACAATTCTTTTACCATCTACCTTAGCTTGTGTTTTGTTTGATAGAAGAGCATAACGTTCTTTTATATATTCTCTTTTTGATAATGGTTTGTGCTTGGATATGGAAATATTAAATGTTGTTTTAAGCATTGACACACCATTGGGAGTGTGGTCAAAGAATATCAAATGTTTCAAGGCATGTTCTCTAGAGATTAGAGGTTACCATTTTTTTTGGGACTATTCATGATAGAAATGATAAGATTCAATTTGATTATTAGTAGGTATTTTTTATTTATATACAATAATCATATCAACTATTAAAGGAGGAGAGTTACATTCCTATGTCTGGAAGGAAGCTTCTATTCTCACTAGTGTGAGTGGGATCTTTAGGCTGGTCGTACGGGACCAATTCATTGAAGATTAGATTATCTCATAGATCAAATTTAGGTTCTTTCTATATATAATAGTTAAATTATGAAAGATTATTTTCTTCTAGTAGAAGAACATTCTCGAGATGTTTTCCCTAACGATTTCTATGGATTACTGTGCAAGAGAGAGATGGATTTCATGATCAAGTTGGTGCCGGGAGTGGAGCCAATTTCTATCCCACCTTACCAAATAGCACCCACAGAGCTTCAAGATTTGAAGGTCTAGTTGGAAGATATAGAATCTAAGGGATTCATACTGACGAGTACATATCCTTGGGGTCCTCTAGTTCTATTTTCTAAAAAGTTTGATGGATATTTGTGCTTATGTGTGGATTATCAGAGGTTTTACCATATGATGGTCAAGAATCGGTATACTCTTCCATGCATTGATGATGTTTTTGTTAAATTGACAGGTGATAAGATTTTCTCAAATATTTACTTGAGATCTGGATATCATCAGTTAAGTGTGAGACTATCGGATATACCTCAAAATACTTTTAGGAGTACGTATGGTTTGTATGAGTTCTTGGTAATTCCATTTGGGTTGATTAATTTACCTATGGTATTCATGGACTTAGTGAATAAGATTTTTCATCCTTTCTTGGATCGGGTTTTGGTGGTTTATTTTGAAGAATTCTTAGTGTAGTCACTATCATCAGATGATCGTGACAAACATCTTAACATCATCCTGAGTACATTGAGAGAGCATCGAATTTACGCCAAGATAACTAAATGAAGTTTCTGGATAAAATAAGTACACTTCTTGGGACATGTCATCTCAGAGGTAGGAGTGTCAATGGACCTAAAGAATCCATATACATGATATCTTGGTAACATCCTGAGAATGAATTCAAAATAATAAACTTTCAAGGTTTAATAGGTTATTACCGGTGTTTTGTCCCAGATTTATCCTATTTAGAAGCACCAATGTATGGGTTGACCAAGAAAGGGGTGGAGTTTGTTTGTTCTGACACTTGAAAAATATCTTATCAAGATTTGAAAGGTAGGATAACCTCAACACCTATCCTCAATTTACCTATGTCAGTTAAAGCATATAATGTGTACTGTGATGCATCTGGAGTGGGGCTCAGAGCAGTTCTAATGTAGGAGGATCGTGTGGTTTATTATGTCTCTAGGAAGCTAGGACTACATGATAGGAATTATCCTACTAATTATTTAGAGTTAGTAGTAATGGTACATTCCTTGAGGTGTTGGGGACACTATCTCATGGGTGAGAGGTTTGTGGTATACACGGATCACAAGAAACTCAAGTACAACTTTTCTCAACTAGACCTTAACCTTATGTAGAGGACTTGGTTCAAGTATCTATATTATTTTGAATTTAAATTTGATCATACACTAGGAAAGGTAAACATAGTTGATGATTCTTTGATCTGGAATACATAGACAGAAGCAGCACGAGAGTATTGTGATGAGTGGCGGAAAATGGCTCTCTTCGTAGAAATACATCTGGATGTCCGAGAATCTCAGGGGTGGGTAGATCTAACTTCAATATCTTTTATACCTATGATTTTGGACAGGATTAAGATTGATAAGGTTTCTAATACATAGGGATCAATTATGAGAAGAGATTATATGGTTGGGAGATTCTATTAGAATGGTCTCTTGGCAGTGTCGACTCTCTTCTTTTCTGTGGCTGAGTATGGGTTCCTATGGGCTTGGATGAGAGCTGATGAGGGAGTTTCATGCCTTTAGATGGGTGGTGCATCCTATTTTGAAAAAGTTGTATTGTGATATCTATATAAATAGTGGTGGATAGGAATGAATAAGGAGGTGTCAAGGTTTGTCATGAGATGCTTCACTTGTCATCAATTGAAAGGCGTGCATTAGAGGCCAGCTGAAATTTTGCAGCCTTTACCCATTCCTGAGTGGAAATGGTATGATGGAACAATGATCATTTTAATATAATTACCAAGGATAACCTATAAGAATGATTTTGTTTGGGTTTTTTTGAATCGACTAACTTAGGTAGCCAACTTCTTACCTATTAAGGAATCCTTCAGAGTTGATGATATAGGGAATCTTTATGTGTGTGAGGTGGTTTAGTGGCACGATGTTATGAGGAGTATAATTTTAGATAGAGATTCTTGTTTCACATCCCATTTCTGGTAGGGTTTTTAGACTGACCTAAGATCATGATTTCTTTTAAGCATATCTAATCATCCACCAACTGATAGTCAATATGAGTGTACTATTTTTGATTCTAGAGGATATTTTACGGGCATATGTTTTGGATTTTAGTGGTTCATATAAGATACATAT
The DNA here is from genome assembly GCA_963277665.1 of Viscum album. Taxonomy (NCBI): domain Eukaryota; kingdom Viridiplantae; phylum Streptophyta; class Magnoliopsida; order Santalales; family Viscaceae; genus Viscum; species Viscum album. The sequence goes on along the minus strand of OY728130.1, from coordinate 1,806,962,506 downwards.
TGAACTCATAGATTTGTCATATAATAATAACTTCCATGAATCAATCAAAATGACACCTTTTGAGGCTTTGCATGGTAGACCATTCCATTCACCCCTTTGTTGGTTGGAGGTAGGTGAGTCATCACTTGTTGGGCCTAGTTTCATATGGGAGATATCTAAATAGGTTCATTAGATTAGACAGTGGTTGGAGACCATGCCGAGATGGCATAAATTATATGATGAAAATTAGATACGACCATTGTAATTTGAGGTTGGTCCTCATGATTTCCTTCTATTGTCTCCTAGGTTGGGGAAACGTCGTATCAGGAAACAGGGAAACCTAGCACACAAGTTTTTCAGTCCATTTGAAATAGTGGAAAGGGTCCGTCCAGTAGTGTACCATTTAGACTATCCGTAAAGCTACAATGTCATGCACAATGTTTTCCATGTGCAACATCTATATAAATATCATCTAGACCCTTAGCATTTGATAGAAGTATCATATTTTGAGCTTTGTGTTGATGCATCCTTTGAGGAGCATCCAATATAGGTTGTGGATTGTAGTGAGAAATATCTTTGGGGTGGAACTATACCATGGGATCTAGTGTAGTGGCAGCATGGATGAGTTCCAGAGGAGACCCGAGGGAGGGAGTTTGATATAAAAACATAGTGGTCGGACTTGTTTGATGAGACCACAAAGTGACTCTTGCAGTAGCTTGAGGACGAGCCGTTATAAGGTGGGGGTTGTAAGATCCAGTATTTTTTCAGGTATGTCTCTCCATGAGTTTTTCATTTGAGACTTTGTGCCCAAGTCTTATTCAGAGATGAATATAATGTATTGGAGAAAATTAACTAATGTTCAAGGATGTATGCTTGTCTGAATTAATGGAATCTAGGAATAAATGGGTTAAGTGTTTTATAGGTTCTTGGTAATTTGGGAAGATTTAAAAGGGTTCGAGTTGTTTAAGTGGAAAATGGGACAAAAAATAAACTACATAACATTTACACATCATTTAAAGGTATTACATGTTATTTAATTGTTTGAGGGTTTTAATAAAATAAATCAGAGGATATGGTTTTATCATTATATTCCATTACAAACATTTACACGATGTGTAATCACATTACATGTCGTGTAAATTCCGAACCTACTATTTTAAACATGTTGTGTGGCTAAAATTTGTTCTATTTTGACTGAAACTTCTCTTCTATAGACCCTAGGGCTATCTCTAGGTGATTTTAGGGTGCAAACTTCCCTTCCAGAAGTCCTACTTGTGTGATTAATCCCTGGTATGTATTTTTGGGTTGGTTTATTCCTTTTTTTCTTCTTTCTCCAACTCATTGTGGTTAGATCCCTTGGAAAATTTCATTGTTGATTTTTATCTTGATTAGTTTTTATCTATGAACCTCTTTTCAACCATCCAAACCTTTTTCCTCAAAGGCGTTGTCCATTGGAAGCATTGTTATATCATCAGTTAAAGGTAGGGGGTCTAAATATTAACCCTTTGGTTTGATTATTGTCAATTGTATGCAATATCATGACTATTCCCTCATTGTTTGTGCCCAAATTAATTAAATAATTGGATGATATTATCCCTTTAATCCCTTTGGTTTCAAATGAGATTTTAATTGGATAATGGCTTAAGGTATGTTTAGAATGACCTGTGACCTGGGGTGATTTCTTATTATAGAATTCATAAATTGTGGCTTATTTCTTAATGATATAATTTTTAATAAATTGTGAATTGAATTTCATGTGGCATATGAAATAATAATGGTAATTCACATAATTAACCAACGAGATGTATGATGTAATATTGTGATATCCATGATGTATGATAGAAATTGTGTTCCATGTTGAGATTCTTAATTAATGGGATAGAACTATAAACTTTCACATGTATATGTTGTAATGCTGGTAGTGAGTGGGATCGACCTAGTCCAATGTTGTAGTTCATATAGGTATTTGACCCAGAAATTTTGTAATGCTTATAGGGCTTTGATCCATATTGATTGTTGTGACTATACCATGGGTATACGGCTATGGTTGGCATGGTCGTAAGACATGATCAAAAATATTCTAGCATGGATCCAAAGCAGGTTGTTTACCTTGGTTATATGGTTATGGTTAATGTGGTCATAAGACATGCTCAGAGATATTCCAACAAGGAACAGAAGTAGGTTGTTTTTGTATTTTATTAACAATTGAATTAATTAATACACCTATTAATCACTTTATTGTATAAACTTATTATCATACTAGTTTAATTTAGACATGGTGGTGTAAACCTACTGAGTAATACTCACTTCCTACTCAAGCCTCCATTTGGTACCTGAGTATATTATGTGGATGCAGGTTTGGAAAAGGGAAAAGGACCATGAAGTTGATTTCTTGTTTGTTGTTGGGATGGAGTTTGGAGATAGAACCGACGTGGGGTTTTAGACCCGTGACTTTGTGTCTTTTATTTGAGATTGATAGTATTTTCTTTTATTTTTCTAGCATGACATTTAGTTACATTCTATCACATCATTACGTTATTCCTTTTTTATTTGTTGGATTATTCGGTTGCATTTAAATGTTGTCTTCTTCTATGTGTATACTTTGATTATTTCTATTATATTATGATTTTGTTCACTACTATGAAACTTCATACTAGGGGGTATAGTCTCCCCACTATATATTTCACACCCTCGCTGCTAGTCGGAAGCCTCTGGTGTATAAGGAGGCATGCTTGAGGTCGCATAACCAACCCTTTCCATCCACGTGAGAGAGTACCATATTGGGTAACTTTACAATGATGGTAACTTTATTAAATCCATGGATAAGGTAAAAAGGTAAGTCTATTTGAAATGGTCATTAAAATAATAAATAAATAAATAAAGGATGATGAAACAAGTGATGCACCCTGGTTTATGAGATATCATGAGACAAAATGATTATATAATACACAGTGTGCTCATAAGATGTTACCATTGCTATGAAAAAAAAATTCTCCTTAGGGTCTATGATGTGTTTCTAGATACCACTATTGGTATATGAGTATGACTCACTACTATCAGGATATGGTCATAGAGGGTCACACACAAATTGCATTCAAGATTGACCAATTCTAATTGATTGAATTTTAGGACATGGTGGGAGTTGCAGTGTGGGTCAGGTAATATCTAAGTTTTAATGTTCATAAGAAATAAATAAATTCAATCTTATTTTAGTTTAGAATAATAATTTTTGAATTTATTTACTTGGTGTATCCATAAGTTATTAAGTGAATATAAGAGAAAGTTTTATGAATGGACAATTAATTATTAAATGTTTTTAAATATTGTTTGGGAGAGAATAGTCAATTTAATGACTCATATTTTGTCAAGTAACATTATTTTAATGATATAATCATGTGATAAAATATTTGTGATATTTTTGACTCAATTACTAAGTAACATGTGTCATTTATGTATTATTTAAATGGTTATATTTATTTGGGGGGCAAAGAGAAATTTTGATACATATTAACCAATCTATTTAACCCCGAGAAATCCCAAATTCATCGTACTATTCATCTCATGAATTTGAGATCTCCTTTCTCAAATCTCCCTCATACTAGAGAGAGAATTAACTGATATGAGAATCTCAATCTGTGTTATCATTCCTGGATCGAAGGAATAAAATGATGGTGATCAATTATACATTAGAGTTTACATTGATTCTCTGTGTTATCTCCCCTAAATCAATGATAGATATACTAAAAGGATTTTGGAGTCTTTTTTATGATATATAGGGATAAAAATTTAGTTTTAGTGATTATCACCTATAATGATCATAACACGATTCCGATCTAAATCAAACAAGGTAACAATTTGATTTTTATTTTTGTTCTTATCCTTAAAAACATGGGATCCTCATGTCTATTATCGACGGGATATTCACCAAATATGGCATCATGTCATTCAATCCAATGATAAAATTTTAATTTAACTTATTTTATACTTCCTTATCATGCTCGATACCAACATATAACCCCAAATCCCTAGCCTAGCTAGTCCGTTTTCTCAAAATCTGATTTAATTTTCAAAATCCACTTTAAAATCTAGTTTCAAAAACATTTTCCTCATGTTTTCTAAAAATAATGAATAACCTAACCATTTAAAAAACCACTGGATCCTCAATCCATTTCAAGGAAAAAAACATATAAAACCATTTTATTCACACCTTATGCTACTACATAGGCTTCCTTTTAAAAACTAGTTTTTTCTCAAAAATCAACCACCCCAAAAATCATTTCCCTTTAGTGACCAAACAATCACCTTCACAATCAATAAAACAAGCCCCTCAAAATAATATTAATCTAATAAAACTTTATAATACAATAAAAAATAGATTATATTATAAGTTTTTTTATTAATAATGGTTTTCGATGATGCAATATGTTAAACAACACCTCCCATAGGAGTGTGTATCATTCCCTAAGATTTACACTATCATGCTGCGTGAAAAAAAATCACTGGGTACCTGCTGATCCCTATGAACCATCATGAGTTTCAACCATCCACATTGGGATTATCATTAAAATATAATACCTCACTCATCCTAGAATTTCTTTTCCCAATAATGGACATCTCTTAGAAACTTGGGTTTCAACAGAAACCATGTTGTCCAAGCATGATATTGATCTACCTCCCAAGTCCCAACAACCTAACTCTACAACTAAATAATGTTATCTCATAACAAAACCTGAATCTGATACCACTTTGTAAAACCCCAGCTGAGATCACCTAAATAACACTCAAGTGAGGGCATTGCAAGACCTCAATAATTATTTTTTATATTCCAGAGGGTTTTGACTAGTAGTGAGGTCCTAAAACTATTATTTGGAGACTATAAACTCGGTAATAAGGCATGAGGTTCTTGTATGAATATACAAAAAAATTGGAATGAATATTATGTATGAATAAAAACCAAAAATACAAGTAAATTTAAAAGCTATACAAGAGTTCCCTCGCATTCCATAATAGAAAGTAAAAAAACTATTTTCATGATGCATCAGAACATAATAAATTAGCAGTATATAAACATTTCATAACATGCATTACCATATAAATAAAATAATGGTACAATGCCCTATGCATGTTAAACACTAACCGAAAATAAATTGGCCACTAGACTAACTCATATAGTCATCCTTCCAAATCCCTATCCCCCATAACCTACTATACAGGTACCATATGTCATGATCTAAGAAGTATCTATACCCTGAGAGAAGACATGTAAGTCAATACACACACATTGAAACCCATGCCTTGTACATGGGTAGGAGTGATTCCAAAAAACCTAGTAGGAATCCCCAGTGACCTCAAAATACTAAGTGTTATTGTGATCAAGTGGATGTGTATGATAAGTATATATATATATATATAAGGATTGGATTCATGATCATCAAACACATTCATCAAGAAAACATAACTCACAATGCACAAAAAAGAATACATTTCAGGTTATCGTGTGCTAACTATGCCACCATGACACTTAACCATGCCTACTAAATCTCCATGTCATAAATAATAGATTCACATATTACCAAAACCTAACACATACTTGAAGATATTGGGTGTGGTGTTATACCAAGCCTAGCCCATACCTGATGATGTAGGGTTGGGTGTCATATTGAATCCCCACCACAACCCAAAGTTGTAGGGAATGGTTTCCTCAAGTATTAAACTGTTACTTCTCACTTAAGGGAGATCATGCATCATGTATCCTAGTTATCCATTCTCACTTAATGGATATCACACAATAAGTAAATTGTATATGCATTCTCACTCAAGGGAGTTCATGTATCTCATCTCAATTCAAACCTTATGACTCAAGGTTGACCCAAATATCATATCTTTGGACCCACATTCCCACTCAATGATAGTCACACATAACATCTCAACCCACACCATATCACTCATGTATTTATAAGACCTCACACATATCTAGAACCCCATATCACTGATGTTGGTCCTATCAATTTCTTCTCACTCAAGGTGTAACCAAGCCTTAGGATTTTAACCACCCACACCAAAAAAATTCCAACCACAAGCATACTGTCATCACATGCATTAAACAACATACAAGGAACACATACCATCTCACAATCTCAACAAATAATCACCAGGGTTTCGGTCCCTTGATACCTATGCCTGAACATCTCATCATCCATAAATCCTTACAATCTAAACTCTCCAAATCATATTAATTTCACACACAAAATATGTCAAACCCCTCAAGATTTTCATCCTACCTATAAGGTTATCTTTTAGGGTCCTTCATACCCATATCCACCCTCAAAGGAAGAAGTTACATCATCTCAACCTAACATAGGAATTGATAAAGAAACGAACATCATTTACCAATTAACACAACCATGTATCGTCATGCAACAGAACAACGTTCAAGACAATCACAATCAAGAATCACATACAAGAAACTATGCTTTAAGAAATACGGTGTCACCCACATGAGGTTAATTGAACCAAAACCAATTTCAAACCAAGTTACTCCATATTTCTTTCTAAAATTGATTCAAATACTCTTTACCAATAATTTGAAAAAGTAATTACATGTTGTCTTACTCTCACTGGGCCCTTAGCCAAAATCCCATCCAAACATTTTTTTTGAAAACCCCACATTCTTTTTGAAATGCTATTTCTCAGTTCAATACTATTCCATTTAAAATATTATTTAAATAAAACCCTTTTTAAAATATTTTTTTTAAATAAACCCTCTTATTCTCTGAAATCCAACACATGCCACCAAATAATCCATAAATAAGGTCATCGATACTCGTTCGACCAAGGCACTGCCATCAAACCATTTAGTAAGATATATAATCCATGTTTTCAATTAGACCAATGTGAATCCATCCCAATTTATGGGGTAAGATCGCAAAAGTAATGAAACATGATATAAGTTAATATAATTATGGAACAAGAATATAAAATCACCCCAGGAATAAGAGACTTAGTAAGTTCAAGTCCACCAAACAAAAATGATAATTCATAATCCTTCCCATGATCTCTAATAAATTCAATTAATTAACAACATTTTTTTAATATTCAAATCACTTTATTACCTTATATTTATTAATTCAATGATATCAAATGAGTTTTGAAATTACTGTTTCATCTACTTAGAGTTTGTGAATGTTGTTTAAAATAGTAAAATTGTTAATTGATTTGATTTATTGAATTCTTGGAATAAATCGATGACTTTATCATTATATAACTTTGTTTTTATGGTTTAAATGGAGTTGAATAACTGTTTTTATTTTTTGTAGAATACTAGAAGTTTTTTACTAAATCAATAAACTAAAAAAGGGTCTATAATGGATAGTTTATTATGAATCATTGTAGGGTTGACAATGGACAATGTAGTGTTCATTTCGAATCTAAATAGTGTTGAAAATTGAAAATTTAGGGTAGATTATTATCTTTTTTGGGTAAATATGACTAAATATTGGGTACATTATACCTTACAATGATGATGATAACTTATTTAAATTCACAACAATGGGAAGACCCTCCCTGTGAACATAGAGTTAGTTTCCAACAACATAAGGTTCACTTAGAAAAAATTGACACCAAGAAGGTAACTCAAGGTAGGTTCATGAAGTTCACTTGTGTTTCAAACCAAAGCTCTAATGTGACACATTATCATTCCTATATCCCAATCATAGAGAGTCTTGTAGATTATAATGGATATTATCAATCATAATATACAATTAATTATCTAGTAAAAATAAGGAAGGGTAAGGATGTGAATTTTGTGGAGGACTAAATCATGGTTGTTAAGAGTGATTCTGATGATGGAAGAAGTGTTCAAAAAAATCAAGGAAGCAAGGATCTGGGAAGATTTCAATTGTATGAAGGATGGAATGAAGAACCTACAAGAAGGGGGCAACAGATTTTTTTATGGGGGGGGACTGTTTGAAGCTTTTAGGTTTTATTTTCTATTTTATTTTTTACTCTATAATTATTTATTCTTCATCTTTCACTAATGTTATCCCACGTATAGAGGGGTAAAACCATTTGTTGATTGGGTATGGGAGGGTTGTTCAATTTTAATAATTTATTTTTTATACTTTAATAAATAAAAACACATTATTCTATTAATTTGGTTCAGTATTTAGTGTAATTTTATTATTTTAAATGTGATTGTGTTTTAATTAATAAATATATTCATTGAATGATTCCTTGTTTAATGATCAAAACTTTCCCTCCACTTATGTTTAATTTTTATATGATGGAATAAGATAGGATGAGTGGTTATGTGTTTTAGGATTTATAACATGTGGATAAATCTAGTGGAATGATCTTGAGTTTCTTAGGAGCACCAACACCCAATTAGGTATTACCTGACTAATTTAAGTGTTTTTTATTTTATGATTTCATCAATACTAATTCAAACACAAAGGAAGGAAGATAGACTGAGTAGATTTTTTTACAATTTAGTCTTCACCAAAATCAGTAAACCAAGGGTGAGAGGGGAAATGATAGTGAAACCATTCATTCATGAGTTAATAAGAAGAGGAGTTAGCTATTTTAAGATTATGATATCATTATAATTGGATATCCAACCCTGAACCCATCTATTTTCTATAACTTTATTTGGATTTCTTTATTTCAGTTTCTTTAACTTTTTTTTTAAAAAATTAGACAATTAAATTCCCCCTATAACTAAAAAAGAGATAATTAATCTTTGAGCACCCCTCTCTAGAGAAAACTCAAGTTTCCCACAATATGCCATAACTAACCTAGGGATTTAATTATATTTTTTCAAACCCAAAGAAAGTGTGATAAAAACATAAATCTCTTATTAAGAAGGTGGTTCCAAAATAATAACTTCTTATTTGCATGAATATATATTATGATTAACAAATTTTCATTTTTGATCCTCAAATAGAGATAACATTACTAAAAAATATAGAAATTTAAAATTGCAATATTATTTTTATGATGTTACCCTAACAGTCCCCAATGAAACCCATAGTGTTCACTATGATCTTGATATAATTCTAAGACACCCTAACTAGAAATTAAAAGATCCTTATGCACCACACTTTTTAAATAAAATTAATCATATTACTAATCCAAATTTATAAAATAAATTTAAACTAAAAAACTAGTTTCATACAATTATTTCCAAAATTTAATGGTCTTGTAGGTGAGGTACTTCATAATAATATTAAAGAGTTCACCCTAGTCTACTTAACACTCAAGCTAAGAGGAGTGGTATAAGATAAAGTGAAGTGAATAGATTCTCCCTTCTCATGGGAAGAAGCAACGGAGTGGTTTTCAAGCTTGTACCTTGGAGAAATAAATGATTGGGATGACCTAAAAAGGAATTTTATATAAATATTTTTCCATGTCTCTAGAATAATAGCAATCAAGAAGGAAATTTATGTCATCATACCATCTTCCAAATAAACTATCTATGAGTACTATAGGTGGTTCAAGAATCTTTTTGTCAGTTTCCCATGTTAATCTATAGAATAGAATCCAATCCTGGTATTTTTATATCAAGGTTCTCTTAATAGTAAGGGGAACCTATCATATGCATTTATAGGAGGGTATCTCATTGACAAATCACCAGTATAGGCAAGAGTATTGATAAAGAAGATAGCCTAGAGTTCCCAATAATTTGGTACAAGATATACTAGTACTAGAGGTCTATATGAGGTATAATCTTCAAACATTACTCTTACTTGAATATAATCTAGAGGAACTAACCACATTGGTTATAAAAATGGATTTTAAGAAATATAGTGAACCATAATTACAAAAAAAGGTATATAGTTTTTCCTCTTATCCTACTCATTACATTAATAAATGTGTTGAAGTGTAGAGAACTGATAGTTGTGTAGTTACCAACCAATAAAGAAAATTTAAACAACTTTCCCATGGATTGAGAGATAATTCCCAAGTACAATATGTATTTGGTAATCAAGAAGATAAAACTAGTCCCCATACTAATAGTAATATCAATAAACCCCACTCTTCCAACAACCCTATAAAAACCAAAAATCATACCAACCACCCCATTATAAAAAAATAAATCCTTTTAGAAATCCTCAACCAGTGTAAAAATAATTTTACAACAAGAACAAGGATCGTAGGATGAGGAGTTAAGAATTGAAGTGAAGGAGATGAAAAACAACCTTAGATGTCTTGCAATGATCTTTTCTCAAAACTTGAGAAAATTACTTGTTAAACTAGTCCCTAACTCAAAAGGTAATGTGATCCTAGTAATAACTAGAAGTAGTAAAGATATTCACACTATAGACACAACTAATTATAAGAAAAACCAACCCATTATTAAAGAAAATGAAGTTGAAAAATCTAGATAGAAACCTGAGAACCTGTCTAGGGAAGGAAAAAGGAACTGAAGGGGAAGAAAAATCTGGAAGAAATAAAAAGGGAGTAGAGAAACCCTTATAGAAAAAATAAAGGGAGAAAAAGAACTTCCACTTCCATTCCCATCAAGAATTACCCAATCATGGAAGATAATATAGGAGGAAATTCAACGATAAAGTTTTTAAATATTCGAGAACGCTGAAACCAACACCCCCTCTATGGAGATCTTAAGAAAATTCCAAAGAATACTGAGTTTCTTAAAGAAACTATGCACCAAAATAGATGAATTCAAGGTAATTAAATAATAATTTTATGAAGAAATATTTTAGAATTGATTTCCCCACAACTACCAACCATGTTTCAAGATCTAATGACATTTTCAATCCCTTGTACCATTGGTTCCATTACTTTTAAAGATGTTTTGTGTGATATTTGTGCCTCAATAAATGTGTTGACAAGTTATATATTTACTTATTTATATATGGGTGAGAAAAATCCCATAATATTGGTGGTTCAACTTGAAAACAAATCCATATATTTTCAAACATAAGTCCAGGATGATAAGCTAGTCATAGTCCAAAAAGTGATCTTTCCAACTAACTTATATGTGATGAATATGGAAGATGATAGGACCCCAACACAATCTCCCACTATATTGGGTAATTATTTCCTGAAGATAGTTAAAACCATCATAAATGTGTATGAGGGAACACTTACCATTGAGTTTGGTAAGAACACTATCCATTTCAACATATTTTATTCATTGAATTATCCTCAAGAGGGTCATACACTCCTTACACTATCACACACCGAGGATGTTGATCATAGTGAATAATTGAGTATGCTGTGAGAAATTTTAACTTTAGGAAACTGATTAATATTTGAGTCTACTATAAAATAGAATCTTATGAAATCTAGAAAATCTATATATGATTTGGGAGAAAAAATTACACATAAATTATTTTTTGAATTTGATTTTTTGTTTAATGACAAGGAGACTGATATGTTAACTTGTGTGTAAGAAACTCAAGATTTGGAGTTGAGAAAGACATATATGATTTCATCATTAGAAAAACCCTCAAATCTAGAATTAAAACCATTATTAATTGACCTTATGTATGTGTACCTAATGGAAGGGGAAACATTGATAGTAATAATTTCTAGTAACTTGTAATAAAACAAATAACAAAGAATGATTAAGCTTTTAAAGGGAAACGTGAAAGAAATAGGATGGAGTTTAGGACATCGATAAATTGTTAAAAGTAATAATAATATATCCTATATCTGACTTGCAATGGGTTAATCCCATTCATATAGTTCCTAAAAAAACTACACAGACTATAGTGAAAAATGAACAAAATGAATTGAACCCTAATATAATTTAAAACAATTAGAGAGTATGAATAGTTTATAATATTTTTAATCAAGTCACCAAAAAGTATCATATCCCCATTCTATTTATTGACCAGATGGTAGGAATATTAAAAGTATAAAATAACTACTTTTATGTATTTTCAAGTTAATTTTAGGTTCCCATTATATGTGAGGATCTAGAGAAGAGAACTTTTACATGTCCCTATGAAACAGTTTCATACATAAGGATTCTATCTGGATTATGTAATACACTAGGTACATTCTAGAGATTCATGGTATGTATTTTTTTTCTAATCATATTGAAGACTAACTGGAAGTATTTTTGGATGACTTCACTGTTTTAAGAAACTCGTATGATCCTTATTTAAAAAAAATTACATAATTTTTTGAAAAATTACATTGAAAAGTATGTTGTTTTGAATTTTTTAAAGTTCTATTTTATAGTGGAAAGGGGAATAGTGCTTATGTTTTTTATTTCACAAAACAGAAATGCGGTAGATAATTCCAAAATTAATGTGATAAATGTATTTACCAATCTATCTTATGTGAATAATGTTAGATCTTTTCTAAGAAATGTAGGATTTTCTGGGAGATTCATCAGATTATTTAGTATTGTTTCTCTTCCTTTACCTTCGTTATTGTTGAAATATTATATCTTTATTTTTTATACTAATTAGAGGGAATATTTTTATTAATTAATGATTAATCTTATCTCACCACCAATGATATAGCCACCAAACTAGGAGTAAACATTTAAACTACTTTGTGACACAACCAACCATGTTGTTGGACTAATGTTATCCCAATGGATTAAGGAAAAACCTAAAGTCCTTGCATATACTTCAAGAACATTGGATATTTCCTAGACCCGCTACACAACCACAGAAAAATAATTTTTAGCGGTTGTATTTTCTTAGGATAATTTTTTACCATGCATTATTGGAACTAAAATTTCTAATTTTTCTAATCATTAAACCCTTATTTACTTAATGAATAAGATAAAGGATAAACCAAGGCTAGTTAAATGGTGTTTCTACTTTAATATTTCAATTTAAATAGAAGTGATAAGAAGGGGTTATGAACCAAGTGGAAGATCATCTGAGCGGACTGCCCAATATAGTCAAAGTGTAAATTCTAGAAAAAAGATCCATTGAATGACTTCATTATAGGAGATAAATTTTATTTAGTAGAAGTATAGGTAACTCGATATACTATCTTGGTCATATTTCTGGTTATTTCTCAAGTCCCATCTCATGTAAACCCCCCAAAAAAATTTAGGCTCAAATCTAAATAAAAATTTTATATTTTGGAATCTCTATATCTGTGAAGAATATATAATGATCAAATGATAAGAAATTTTTACTTGAAAGTGAGATGTAATATGTTCTTGAATTTTATAAACTCCACTTTGTACCTCAAATGACTATAATAAATGTTTTTGGGCTAATAATATGTTGTCCTACTTTGTTTAAATATTCCCATGAGTTCTGTAAGAAATGTGAGTGAAATTGGTTTACTAGAAACATCTCCAAGAGGAAAGAGATTACTAAAAAACCAATAAGATTTTATTATATCTTTTATTTTTTGGGAATAGAGTACATTATACCATTTTATATGTATTTTTGTAACTCTTACATATTATTTGTATTTGACAATGTTTTAAAATGATTGGAAGCTAAATACAACAAAACTGATGGTGATAATATTGGTTGTGCTTTTAATAGAAATTTTTTTTAGGTTTGAAGTTCCAAGGGTAATCATCAGTGATCAAGAGAACTTATTTCTAAAAAATTATCTTAGAATATTTTATGTGAAAGTATGGAGTACATAAAAAACTTAAACACCCTAACACCTATAAACTAATGGTCAAGATGATGTTTGAAATTGGGAAATTAAGGTAATACTGGATAAAACTATAAAGAAAAACAAAAAATATTGTATCCAAATGTTGGAAGACAACTTATAGGCATATAGAAAAACATACAAAACACTTGATGGAATTAGACCATATAGGTTGATTTGTATGATCTGTCAATTACCTATGGAGATGGCGCACGAGACATGCTGGGTGGTGTCGAAGATGAATTTGAATTGAGACAGAGCTGGGAAAGAAAAAATAATATAGCTACAGGAGCCTTAAGAGATTAGAATCAAGGATTCTGAGAACTCAAAAAATTACAAGGAAAGTGGCTCATGATAATTTAATTAAGTAAATAGAATTACATCTAGGGGAAAAGTGTTACTTTATAATTACATATTCAAACTAATTCCAGGTAATATTGATTATAGATGGGATGGTTCATTTATAGAAACTAATATATATCCTTTTTATGTTTCTTAGGTAATTAATAAAGGATATAAGAACACATTTTCTATTAACGGTCACATTCTGAAGAAATATTAAAGAAACATACAATTAGAACTGGTGGAGGAGATCACACTCCTTCAACCTATCTACTAATTAGGAACCTTAAAGTTACACATTTCCTTATAACTGAATTGATTATTGTGTTTTAATTAAAATATTTTTCAGACTATTATATATGTTAAAATTCAATGAGTATAACACACCATTCAAGTGTGGGGGAACCTTTGTAGTTTTGGGATTTTCAAATTTTCGCCTTTATTTTTCATTTTGTGGAATTTTTAGGTGATTCTTTTTCATTTTTAGTGTGTTTTGAAACCTATTAAGCTCAATCTGAATGCCTTTTAAAATTTTGATCCTATTTCAATGATGATAAATTGACTTGACCCATTGAATAAACATATATAAAAGATAAAATGACCTTGTTTTCAAAATTTAAGTGAGTAAAATTCATGAAAAGGTCATTTATTTTTAAATATTATTCCATGAAATACTAACCTACATTAAAATCTCTTACCTAAGAGGGTTCTAAACCAATTTTGAAATCATCTTAAAATTACCTCATTTCAGAAGAGAACCAAATCATGCATGAATAACTAGAATTTACTAAGTAATATAGTAAAAACTCTAGATAATTTAGGTCCTTTTGATATAAATGATTGATTCATTATTTTGAATGAAAGTACCCTTTACAATGAACTTTAACTTCAACCATACCATGACATTTAATCCTTTTAACCCTTAATATTCATGAATTATTTTGTTAGGAATCCATATTACAATCCCAAATTATTAAACTACCTAGTACTAGAAGTAATTGTATGATTGTGGTTGAACTCAAAGTGTGAGGTGGTGAGAAGATGGGAAATGTCAAGTTATTTTGAAGAATAAATTTAAATATGAAATTAAAGGCGTTGAATTATTTTTTATATTTTTTTGGGGATAAATTTATACTAAAAATATGGGGGGATGGAAAAATATTATTCAAATATATAATGGGAGTTCAACACTATTAGAAGACCAAAAGGTAACATATTTCCCTAAAAAACGCAATAATGTAAAAAATTCCTAAATCTGTTTGATCTGAAAACTATAGGGGATTAAATGATCCTAAATTGGATTATTAGAAGCAGTAGAAACAATAATGATCACTTGTTAAAGATCAACCAGGATTATAATATAAAACATGAGGTAACATTTAAATAAAGAACTACAAAAACATGTGTATCATTCAACGAAGAAGCAACTTAATCACCTTAGAAAACCATCCCATGAGTTTGAGAGAGATTATTAGGTGGAAGAAAAATGAAATAACACCTCTAAAGGTATCCAAGAGACAAATTAATCATCCTAAATTCATATGGAATCTTTTTTATCTCCATGACATACTAGTTCCTCAAACAAAAATGACAAGAATAAAGATATCTTCTGGGAATGGAGAGTTTTCTCCAAGCATGGTAGCAATACACCACCCACTACCATCACCTAGTAGTGTTTATATAAGACATAAATACACTCTTTGGGATATAGAATTTACTCATGTTTCATAATATATAAGTAAATTCTACTTCAACCAAAATATGCATAAATGAATGAATAATGAACTCCTAATTCATTACAACTTATGTAATGTCTCTTTATATGATATAATTGTGGATGATCAAAATACCTATTCATAATTGTAATCATATGCAGTATGAAAAAAGAAACCATAATATGCATTAAAATCATTATTTCTATGAAAACAGTAAAATATATATTATATGTGTCATATATATATAAGGATTTAGAGTATATCTCCTTTAATCAACCACATATACCAAAGCCTAATAGAATTTATGCCACTTCATCTTGTATTGTATTGTATATAATAACTTGTGAAATCATATCCAAACCTCATTTTGGATATATTCCAAAACACATTTGGAAAGATATCAATAACTTCACCTTGTATTATATCATATGAAATAACCTATGAATACTCATCTAGAATTTTTTGTATTAACTCTAAAATAATTTTAGAGTAATACACTGAGTCAAACTCAATCACTATTCAGTCAACCACAAAGTTTGACCCCATGGGAATTTATAGCATTGATAATAAATATGAATATCTTGATTCACATATGTAATAAAAGACAATCCTCTAGAAAATTTTCAATGATACACAAGATATAAATGGATCTAGAATGATCTTTATCAAAAACATTTATCTTTATACTTGTGCTGACCAGTCAACATCTTATAAAAACATGCACTCTCATATTTTCTATTTTCCTATAACATCAAGTGACCATGTGATAGAGAGTAAGTTAATCCCATATAGCCTACTCTTTTTTTCTCAATTCTTATATTATAGACTAACTTTGATGATAAATACATCACATATCATTCATCCATAGAGATAAGAACATCACATATCCATTATCTATATAGATATAAAATATCTAGGTGTGGTTGTACACTCCCACATTCTTTCTCAATTGAGGGCCTTGATGTTATACCCTACATATGAGAGGACAAATATCATCTTAGTTAATCTCTGACTAAGGAAATATTTAGTAATATACCCACAACCCCTTGATTAGCTAAGTCAATATGTATTCTTGTGTATGTAGGGTATTAATGTATGAAGGTTCTCATGCTAGGCATCTCACCAACCTCATAGGCTAAAATATGATCCATGAACCCCTAGTATACCAATAAATTGTGTATGACACATCGTTTGATATACTTAGTGGGTCATCCTGTGTAAAAAACACTTTTTATGCCTTATGGGAATATTTCATATCCTTATACAAGAATACCGCTCACACTAACCTTAAAATTTAATCATAAACTATAATACTCTACAATGAAATTTTTTTAGGGATTACTCAAAGTGATACATTGAGAGGTTAATTATCATTACACTTCATGAAATTTATATCTATATATACATTTATGTAGCTAGTGTGAAATAATTATAATGTGAATATTTTATTTTTAATATGATACACTCCATACTCTTTAACACTTTTAAGAATATTTAACAAACCCAACATAAGCACCAGTTTATCATATCATATATTATAAATTTACAGATCAGACTTATTCATGCTACATTTTCATGGTTTTTTTACTCATTACATCATATGTAATTCCAAAAATTTCCCTATGTGCTTATCTGATAAAACTTTATTGCTAAAATCTTTTAGCGAGTAACATCTATAAAGAAATAAATTTTGAATATTAGTGAGATTTTGGAATCCTATTCCCAACATTCAACTTCATGAACATATTAAAAACTCCTTAACTTAAAAGTATCTAATTTTATGATGTTAAATTTTTTTACTAATAAATCCTTCTAAATTCATCATAATTATCATAGAAACTTATTCCATCAAATTTTTCCATGAAATAATATAACGATTTATATTATTGTTTTACTAGTACATCCTAAACTCTTAAGATAAAGTGCCATACACTTTTTTATGATAACTAATGTAACTATTTACATTTTTATTTAACTGCATACCCTAAAATAATTTATGATAAAAAATTTAATTCACTTTTCATTTTTATGGGTACAATCCTCTAGGAAATAAAGATTTTAACTTTTCATGATAACTAAATATAAACCTTTAGAATTTTCTGTATCATCACATATTATGAACCCTTTTAGGATGCTGTTTGAAAAACACTTTAGTCTTATACTGATATAATCTTTAAGAAATAGTGATATTCACTCTCTAAATGGTAACTTGATGTAGCATTTTACATTTTTATTTACCATTACACATCCTAAATAATTTGGGATATTAAGTGGGAATCAATTTAACTTTTGATTAGTGTGATCCTTTATTTATTAGATTTAAAATTATCTGAGTACAAATATACTCTCACCAACCTCTTAGTTACAATTTTCTTTTTAGAGTATCGTGATAATATACACAAAATATTTTTTGTTTTGAAAATAACTTTTTTTTACTTTTATTAGAAATATTTAATAAATAAAATACCATATCATATATGGTATTCTATGTGTTTTCAATATTTTTTCTTTGAAAAGAACATTTTATTCATTAAAACACACCTCTGATGGATATGAATCACATCCCATCATATTTTAACAAATAATTGGACAAAAAATTTACCATAGATAAACCCTTTTATACATATCTTATTCTTAAAACATGTTATAGAATCTAATTAATCATAAACTATGTGTATGAAATTAATCATCTCAATCTAGTTTACAATAAATATTTGTTATCAAATAGATCCTTTTATCACATAAAAGAAATGAGTTTAAGACACACATTCTCTACTTGGATTTATTCAAGCTTAAAAGATTCTTTTAGATTCAGTACATTGATTTAGAAACCTTTTTCTTCACCACTTAAATATAAACTACAATCTCTATCAACTCATCCCTTGATTTTAAACTCAAATATATTGAAAACATATGTATTATATACACTCAGTATAATACCACTAGAAATAAAATAATTAATTTATATAACATCTATACCTGACATGTACCTTTAGTGGGATTTCTTAAACCCATTCATTTGTTCTAGATAATCCCATCACATGAAATAATTATTCCCCCTTTTTGACAACCCTATATTTTAATGAACATTATTACTATCTTGAAAAAACGTTTTTGAACATTTCAACTAACGTTTCTTCTTCTAGTTTAACCTTTTACCTATCAAACTCTCTACACAACACTAGTATCTTGGAATCATATAACCAATTCAGTTATCCTCAACTCTTTGAGAATATCAAGTAAATTTTTATTAAATTCATGCATCATTTCAAAACACTTTCATAAATGATAATTGGATGAATTCCGTAACCAGAACAATCCATTTTAGTCTCCATTAAAACATGTTATAGAATTTAAAAAATCATAAACTATGTGCATTAACACTCTTATCTCGTTTAATTAAAAAATAATTGTTTACATGATCTTACTAAGAGAAAAATGAGATAAAAATACATATCTTATGATTGGTTCAACCAAGATTGAAGCATCCAAGTTATCAATACAACACCTCATTTTCTAAATTACTCAAAAGCAATTCTCAAGCTTTAATATTTAATTATTTTTCATCTATAACAGTTGTAAAACATATATTTGATATCATATATCTTTAAAAGTTGTAGAATTGAATTATATAACCAATAAATATTTAATGAATCCTTTAGTCTCACTGAGTCATTAACTTATTCAATCATATTGAATATCATTTTACACACTCAATTATATTGAGTATATATGACTAAAATTCCTTAAATCATCGAGGTACCCAATAAAATTGAGTATAAGTAGGTAATACTAAGAACCCTTTTATCATTTTTTTGTCTAATGCCTTTTGAAATCTAAAATGAATCATTCTATGATTCCATAATCATTTAGATTCACTTATTAAACAATTTCAATAGGTTGTTACTCGAGAAGGTGTTTCTCCAACTCATAGAATATTCCTTAAGAACTTTTATCAAACTCTTTGTCATAAGAGTTTCTTATATTAAACTTTTCCTTTAAAGTAATGATCTCAAAGTTTATTTTGATGATGGTGATGTGATTCATCTATAGTAGAATCTTTTATCGGATAATTATCATGTTATAAATATTTAATAATGAAATTTATTAAATAGGATCCCATAAAAATATTGAACTTTTTTATATAAATCATATCTATTAGTATGATAAGATCCATATTTAATTAATTTTTAGGTCCCTTTAGTATTTATCCCATTTTTAGCTATTAGGAGGGCATCATCCCAATTACAAAAGTTGTGACTCTTTGATGGTTAAGTGGATAACTCTTTATCAAAATTCATTATATGGATAAATAAACTATACTACTCTAGTAAACTAATCTTATTAGGTTCAACTAGTTAGTGTAACATAAATAAAATTTAAAAAAACAATTTAACAGAGGAAAATCCAAGGGTACTGAGCTATGGAATGACATACCGAAGGATGTTTCAATGTCACCCATTACATGCTTTCCTTATACACAATAATCTATGAGAACTCAACTATGGTATGGCCTAACTTATTTGATGATTGAGGTCCTGAAAATTTCCAATTTGGAATAAATCTAGCACTTCTTATTTTATGGGGATTTAATATCACCATCTTATTTCATGTTATTCCCCTTTATGTATACATGCTTCTAGTAATTTAGTTTGGAGTCTTATTCCCTCCCTTAAACTTGTTACATCCCAAATAAATAAAAAATAATACACTTTTCATATTTATTAATATTTTTGAATTAAGTATTAAGTTTACTTTAAAGGGGACGCTATGTTCAATGGCATACCCGATACGCAACAATGGGTTTCTTTGAAATCTTACGTTTCACACTAATAATATAATATTATTATTTTAAATGGTAGTTAATGCCTAGTCATTGTATTGGTGGGAATGAATAGAACTAACTAAAAAATGATTATATATATTTGTTAAATGTTTTTTTCAATTTTCCTATAAATTTTAGAGGCTTAAAATGTGAATGAATCTAATTTTCGGCATAATTTTCTTTAAAAAGTCGATTTAACGCCTTTTAATGGCGAACACTCTTTAAATATAGTTTTTTTCACTCTTATATGTTATATTTGACAAAATAAAATTTTTCTTTATAATTGGGACATCAAAATTTACTTTGGATAAAATTTTGGTATTTTTCTGATAAAATTCATTTTTTAATGAATAGTGAAAAATACTATATTTTAATTCAAATCTCCCTTTGTATCTAATTTATTTATATGGTTATATTATGTTTTTAAATGGTTTTAAAGTGTAATCAGAATATATTTTTAACATTTAATCTAATTTTGGTCATTAGAAGTAATTTCATTTTGAAATTGGACATAAACAAGTGTCAATCTTTTGATAGTTATTATTTCTTAAAAACACGCTATTTGTTTTGACAGTGGGAATTAATTTTTAATTAATTTCTACCACTTATGTGTTTTGAATTTAGAAAACTGGATTCCATATTTGTAATAATTAGGTCCAAATTGTGTAAATAGGTAACTTTTACTTTTAGACATTTTAAATATTTACTTCAGTAAATATTTTATTTACCATGATTAAAAGGTAAATATAGTAAATAAGGGTAAAATATAATATTATAATAATATTAAATTACCCTAACTTGTATCCTAATTCTATTGGCTGATACATATCTGATCATGGGCATTCTTGGGTCGAATTTGGGACCCAATGGAGCCACATGGGAGTAATAATGACACTTTTTATTAATTAATTTAAAGTAAAGACAAAAATGACATAAACAAATATCTTTTAGTAAATCAATTTTTACATGGGGTTATATAAGTTATCTTATAGACTATAAATATTAATTGAAAAACTAAAATCATTTCATACATCATGGAATTTGTTTATAATTTTTTGATATCAAATAAATTAAATTATTTATGACATAAAAATGATGCAATATTTACCTCATTAATAAATGATTTAAATAAATAATTTTATAAATATTAAAACAATATACAAAACCTATCCAATTCTTATTTGATGATTTTATTTCGACCATTAGTAATATTACCTTTGATTTTAATGATTATTTGACCTTTTGAAACCAAAGGTGAGTTTATAATAAAATAATTGTTTCAAACTTTCCTAAAAATCCCCTTCTCTCCTTTATAAAAATCCCTCACTTCTAACTCATTCCTCACACTTATCAAGCCTTTTAATCATACAAAATATGCTCAAATAAGCTCCTGATATCTCTTTATTTATCCTAAAAGACTTTCCTTAGGCAAATATCACTTTAAAAAACCCTTTTGGATCAAACCAAAGGGAGTTACCTGATTTAAAGGTAACGTCTTCTCTTAAATTATTTTGATTTATTTTACTTCTCTGACCGATTAAAATATTATTATTTCTTTATTTTATAACAACACCAGTATACTCAATATACTAGAATTTTATTATGAGAATTATTCAAACTATACTTACACACACCTCCATCTAATGGGTAAAGAACATAATGTTTCTTTGAATGGCAAACTAATGCCTCAAAAAACGATGATTGTTCAATTAACTCCTACCACCTATCATGGTGGCCATTATGAAGGAACTATATTTATATATGATATATATTACATTATATTTTCTTTATGATTCTGTATTTTTCATTTATATCATACCTTTATGGTTTCCATAATTGGTAAACGTGATAATTTCATTTTAGGAAGTGCGAACTACCGCCCCCTCAAAGTGATATGATTCATTAATGCCTTATGTGGGATGTATAAAGGATGGATTTAATGATATTATATAGGATATTATACTTTAAATATAATATACCTATGTATAATTATGTTTTAATTCCATTAAAATAATAAATAGAAATGGAAGTAGCGTTCATGCGTACGTACGACTTACCATCTCCATGAACGGTGCATTTCATTTCTTATCTACAAATGTTATGTACTATTATAAATACATATATATACTGGATATATATATGATGTATATGATATTTAAATCATGAATATCATTTTGTATATAATGGATTATTGACGACATGGACAACTTGTAATTATAAGGTGTTCATTTTTACTCAAGTACCAAATATCGACGAAACAACCATTAATAACTAAAATGATTACATAATTTTTATAACATGGTAATAAGTGATATAAAAGGAAAAATAAAATAAAAAAGGTTCTTAATCAAGTAGAAAATATCTTTAGTTTATTATTCAGGATATTAAAGAATGATCGGGTCAAGTCGGACACGAGGAAAGAGAACTTCTTAACCCAAATTCCTTTCTTTGGATTGATCTTCTACTTATTGTTTATGTCATGCTATGATTATGTGAGAAATGAATTTTGATATCTTATCTTGTATTTATACATGACTTATGTATTCTTTTAGTGAATACACATAATAAAACTATTTTATTTGTAAAATGATATTTGTAAGGGACTTCGTCTCAATCCCCTTTCATTGAGGCATATTTCGTTCTATTCTCAACATTCTTTTATACAATGTATAAATACCTTTGAATCTTCATTTCATTGAAAGGGAATATTTTCCTATGAGTAATTTTACTAAAAAATATAAAAATATTTTTTCTATTTAATATAATTGGTGATGACGACCTTTTCCGCCGCTGCGAGTATTATTTGATTTTTGGCTTCCTTAACAAGTCGTAATGTTTTGACAAGGAGAATAAATACCATATACTCTTTTTATGTATTTTGGTATTGAAAATGGCTTTGATAATGGACTTTTTATACCAATATATTTAAATGATATATTGTGATTAATATATGGAAATGTTATCTTTCCTTTATTTTTGTTTTATATGTTATGAATATGTTATGGTTCCTGGGAATTGTTTATACATATGGGTGGTTCTATGAAAAACCTAGGGCGGGTGAGCCCGAGATATCTCTCCAATACATTGGGTAACGTGATAGAGGTAAATGTTAATGTTTCTCCTAAGAGATTTAAGGAATCAACTGTGATGGGTATTACAAATGTGACTCCCTATGTAGCTGTGATAGCTATAATGTAAGTATGTTATGAATGCCACAAGTTACCTTTATGATTTATGTTTTCTATGTGTTATTCATAAATCTTATGATTTCATGAGGTATGTTAAAGACCTTTTGTTATGTATGTAATTATGAACTAATGTTTTCATTCTTTGTTTTATAACCCCTACTGAGATTTTTATGCTCATCCTATGTTTTGAAATTTTTTTCACACGACATAAATATGAATCGGGTCAAAGATGGGATCAAGGAAAATTCATGTTGTCTAAAACATGGAACTAGACATGACTCTTTTTTTCAAGAGTTTTTATTTTTTGAAAAATGGAAACTGATTAGAAGTGTATACTTTGTAATCTTTTGAGATGTAATAGTTATGTCCTAATTCTATAAAACTCTAAACCAGAAAAGATCCTCAATGTGAATTATTCATTTAATTCAATATTATATAATGTTTTAAGGTCGGGTCCTTATAATCAGTATCATAGGTCGGTTTAGACAACTTTTGGTATTAATAGTTTTTATTAAAACACGGTTAGTCCCTAGGTTTTTTATTTCAGTTAAATCCTTATTTTATAACTTTTTTCAGATCAAGGAAAGTTAGTTACAGATGGAAGGAGGTGGATATGAAATGACATTCTTATCTCTTCCTAATGACTTGATTTCAATAATTATTCCAAAGTCATGTTTAGATGATTGTGAAACTTTCTCAACCATATAACTCACTTGAAAGTAGTTTTTTGAGATATAAAACACCTCCACTATACCTCGTTATCATCGTGGATCATGGGTTGTATTTAAACATATCCTATTTTCACAATATTGTGATATTTTCATGAAAGGTAAATATTTTCAAGGAATTTACAAATATTTTACCTTATCATAATATTTTGAAGCATATTATGATTTTGAAAAAGGTGCTGAAGAAGGAGACCCTTGCGCAACCTATTTATATTTTCTTTTACAATATAATCTCTCAGCACATACTTATGGTATTTTAAAAGGACTGTTTATTGAATGTTCCACTCGAATTCGGCCTGAATTTTTTTTAGAAATCATGTTTTATTAGATGTTTTGAAATTATATATCATGCATGATTATTTTCCAAAACTATTTTTTTGTGAACACCCATATGACCCAAGTTGTAAAAAGAGTATTTGGATGAAGGAAGAAAATGATTTTGAAGGATCTCAAAATCATTGTTGCAATCCATGGACCTTCAACCTACGTGAACAAGATGATGATGAAACCAAATGGACACCATGATCAAGGTATGATGTTATTCATCTTGGGGATCATTTTATTTTATCATATGGTGGTAATATAAAAATTCAAGAATTGAGATGTTGAGATCATAATGAATAAGGATGAAAATGAGAGGTATCAGGAAACCATTGAGGTTAAAACAAGTTAGGGTTATTTTTGAGTTTTATAAAAAGGACAAACTGTAGGATGGGTGACAACCCGTCGCATCCGACAAGGCTATAGGAATCGAACCCACAACTGAAGGGAAAAAAGGGCGCATCACCTACCACTAGCCTAATTTAAGTCCCTGGTTAGTATGACTTATTATTTTAGTAAAATGATTTTAGGGAACAAGAATAAGTTGATTTTGGGAACTTATGTTTTA
Organism: Viscum album; assembly: GCA_963277665.1. Taxonomy (NCBI): domain Eukaryota; kingdom Viridiplantae; phylum Streptophyta; class Magnoliopsida; order Santalales; family Viscaceae; genus Viscum; species Viscum album. The sequence goes on along the minus strand of OY728130.1, from coordinate 1,806,937,232 downwards.
TCAAATGGATATACTTAGTATAGAAAAATGATTTAGTGATTAAGTGATAAAGGTTGTTGTGAAAGACATTCTCTATTTTGAGGAAACACTATATGCTTAAGGATGATAGAATACTAGGTGATTTCAGTCGTGGAATAATGGTTGAAATTTTAGTTTGGTAGAATCTATGTTTTTATTGTGGACATATGATGATTTTATTTATTTATGAAAATGATTAACCTATCATGGAGAATATGTGATTAGGTTAATTACATTTCACTATGATACTTTATGAGTAACTGGTGTTATTTGGAGATAAATGTTAAGATGTATATTGGAAGTCTATGTAATTAAATCCTTATGAGATTTGGGTTACAATATTTGTTCGGATTACTTTTGAATAATTTTAAGGACAGTTGTTTATTGAATGGTCTTTGTTGAACTTGGGTTTTTGTTTGACAAATTTTGGAGATTAAGAGTAGTTTTTCTTCTTATAAAAGAATTTCTTTTTTGGGTATTATCTGATCTCTCACTAAACATTTTGGTTTTAGTTGATATCTAAATGCAATGGAAATATATAGTTCTTATTTTGTGGATTATGTGATTCTCTAGAATATGATTCTTGTGCTTTTGATGTGACCAAATCTTTTTGAATGCTAATTTCTTGGAGAAATGATTAGTTTTTGGTAGAAAATTATTGAAGGATAAAACTCTACTTGAAGGTAAGTATATTTCCTTATGTTATTCATCAATGTAGTAAATGAATTACTCAAAAATTATGAAAATGAATGTTAAAAAAAATAATGTTGGTTTACGTTTCCTTCTAGGTAATCAAAGACCGTTTAACCCATCATAATTTTGTGATTTTCTGGTGGTTAACTTTCTCGTAATCATGTTTTGTATCACTTTCTATTAGAACTTGATAGTTTGTTCTCTCTTCCATATCCATGTTATCCTATATTGAATCCTATTATGGGTTATCTTGGGTGACCTTTTTACTTCTCTTTCTTTCTTTTAAAGTGATAGTTTTACTAACTCTTTTCTGATGTGAGACTTTTAATGAAGTTTTGAAGCTCTGTTTTAAAATTGCGAGAATGCAATTCCCAAAAGGGGGGAAGGATGTAACATAAAAAATAGATAAGGAATAATACACTTTTCATATTTATTAATATTTGTGAATTAAATATTAATTTTACTTTAAAGGGGATGTTATGTTCTATAGCATACCCGATACGCGACAACAAGTTTCTTTGAAATCTTACGTTGCACACTAATAATATAGTAATATTATTTTAAATGGTACTTAACACCTAGCTATTGTATTGGTGGGAATTAATAGAACTAACAAAAAAAATAATTATATATGTTTGTTAAATGTTTTTACAATTATACAATAAATGTTATAGGCTTAAAATGTGAATGAATCTAATTTCAGACATAATTTTCTTTAAAAGGCCGATTTACAGCCTTTTAATGGAGAACCCTATTTAAATATAGTTTTTTCACTCTTATATGTTCTATTTTAAAAAATAAAATTCTTCTTTAGAATCGGGATATCAAAATTTACTTTGGATACAATTTTGGTATTAATCTGATAAAATTCATTTTTTAATAAATAGTAAAAAATACTGTATTTTAATTCAAATGTACCTTTTAATCTAATTTATTTATATGATTAGATTATCTTTTTAATTGGTTTTAAAGTTTAATTAGAATATAATTTTACCATTTAATATAATTTTGTTCATTGAAAGTAATTTTATTTTGTAATTGGACATAAATAAGTTTCAATCTTTTGATAGTTATTATCTCTTAAAAACACGCTATTTGTTTTGACAACGGGAATTAATTTTAAATTAATTTATATCACTTATGTATTTTGAATTTAAAAAAATGGATTCCATATTTAGTATCAGTAGGTGTAAATTGTGAAAATAGGTAACTTTTATTTATAGCCATTTTAAATATTTACTTCAGTAAATATTTTATTTACCATGATTAAAAGATAAATATAGTAAATAATGGTAAAATATAATATTATAATAATAATAAATTACCATAACATATGTCCTAATCCAATTGGATGATACATATCTGACCATGGGAATACTTGGGTCGAATTTGGGAACCCATGGAGCCACATGGGAGTAATAATGACACTTTATATTAATTAATTTAAAGTAAAGACAAAAATGACAAAAACAAATATCTTTTAGTAAATAAATTTTTACATGGGGTTATATAGGTCATAATTTAGAGTATAAATATCAATTGGAAATATAAATATATTTCCTACATCATGTTATTTTTTTTATAATTTTTGGAGTTCAAATAAATTAAATTATTTATGACACAATAATGATGCAATATTTACCTCATTAAAAAATGATTTAAATAAATAAGATTATAAATAATAAAACAATATCCAAAACCTGTAGAATTATTATTAGATTATTTTATTTCGACCATGAGTCATCTTAACTTTGATTTTAATGATTATTTGACATTTTTAAACAGAAGATGAGTTTATAATAAAATAATTGTTTCAAACTTTCCTAAAGATCCCCTCCACTCCCTTATAAAAAGCCCTCACTTATAACTCATTAATCACACTTCTAAAGCCTTTGGATCATACAAACTCTACTCAAATAATCTCCAAAGTTCCCTATATGCATCCTAAAAGTCTTAATTTAGGAAGAAAGCACTTCAAGAAACCCTTTTGGTTCAAACCAAAGGGAGTTACCCGATTTAAAGTTAACGTCCTCTCTTAAGTTCTTTTATTTTATTTTACTTCTTCAACCACCTAAAATATTTTTATTCTTTTATTTTATAACAAAACCAGTATCCTAAATATACTAGTATGTTGTTATGAGAAGGATTCTAATTACACTTACACACACTTCCATCTAATGGGTAAAGAACATCATGTTTCTGTGGATGACAAACTAAAACCTCACGAAACGATGATTGTTCAATTAACTCCTACCCCCTATAATTAAGGTCATTATGATGGAAATGTATTTATATATGATATATAATGTGTTTATATTTACATTATTCTTCTGTATTTTTCATTTATAGCATACCTTTATGGTTTCCATCATGGGTAAACACGATAATTTCATTTTTTGGAAGCGCGGACTACCGCCCCCTCAAAGTGATATGACTCGTTAATGCCTTATGTGGGATTTATAAAGGATGGATTTAATGATATTGTATTATATTACACTGTAATTATAATATACCTATGTATCATTGTGTTTTAATTCCATTAAATTAAGAAATAGAAATCGAAGTAGCGTTCAGGCATACGTATGACTTATTGTCTCCATGAATGGTGCATTTTATTTCTTATCTCCAAATGTTATGTACTATTATAAATACATATATATATACTAGATATATATGATATCTAAATCATGAATACCATTCTGGAGATAAAGTATTGTTGACGACATGGACAACTTGTAATTATAAGGTGTTTATTTTTACTCAAGTACCAAATATCAACGAAACAATTGTTAATAACTTAAATGATTAAATAATGTTTATAACATGGTAATAAGTAATATAAAAGGAATAATAAATTTGAAAAGGTTTCTTAAGAAATTATAAATTAACTTTAGTTAATTATTCAGGAGATTAAAGAACGATCGGTTCAAGTCGGACACGTGGTAAGAGAACTTCTTAACCCAAATTCCTATCTTTGGGTTGATCTTCTAATTATTGTTAATCTAATTCTATGATTATGTTAGAAATGAATTTTGATATCCTATCTTGTATTTATGCATTATTTATGTTTTATTTTAGTGAATACACATAATCAATCTATTTTATTTATAAAATGATATTTGTAAGGGACTTCGTCTCAATCCCCTTTCATTGAAGCATATTTTGTTTTATTCTCAAATTTCTTTTTTACGGTGTATAAATACCTTTTAATTTTCATTTAATTTAAAGGGAATATTTTCTTATGAGTAATTTTAAAAAACAAAAAAAAATATTGTTTATTTTTAACATAAGAGGTGACAATGACATTTTTTACCATTGTGTGTATTATTTGATCTTGGGATTCCGTAACAAGCCGTAATGTTTTTAAAAGGAAAATAAATACCATGTACTCTTTTAATTTATTTTGGTATTGAAAATGGTTTTGATAATGGATTTGTTATGTCAATATATTTAAATGATATATTTTGATTAAAATGTTGAAATGTTATCTTTCCTTTATTTTTGTTTTATGTGTTATGAATATGTTACGTTTCTTGGGCATTATTTATGCATACAGGTGGTTCTGTGATAAACCTAGGGAGGGTGAGCCTGAGATAGCTCTCCAATGCATTGGGTAACACGACTAAGATAAATGTTAATGTTTATCCTAATAGATTTAGGGAATATACTGTGATGGGTATTCCAAATGTGACTCCCTATGTAGCTGTGATAAATACAATGTAAGTATGTTATGAATGCCACAAGTAACCTTTATGATTTATGTTTTCCATGTGTTATTCATAAATATTATGATTTCATGAGGTATGTTAAAGACCTTATGTTATGTATGTAATGATGAACTAATGTTTTTAATCTTTGTTTTATAACCCTTACTGAGCTTTTTATGCTCATCCCATGTTTTGAAATTTTTTTCACATGACTTAAAGATGAATAGGGTCAAGGATGGGAACAAGGAAAAGTCATGTTGCCTAAAACACGGAACTAGACATGACTCTTTTATTCAAGAGTTTTTATTTTGTGAAATAAATGGAAACTGAGTAGAAGTGTTTACTTTGTAATATTTTGAAATGTAATAGTTATGCCCTAATTCTCTAAAACTCTAAACCTGAAAAGATGCTCAATGTGAATTATTCATTTAATTCAATATTATGTAATGTTTTGTGGTTGGGTCCTTATAGTTGGTATTAGAGGCCAGTTTAGACAACTTTAGGGATTAAGAGTTTTTTTAAACATATGGTTAGTCCCTAGGTCTGTTATTTAAGTTAAATCATTGTTTTATAACTTTTTTCAGATCAAGGAAAGTTAGTTACAGATGGAAGGAGGAGGATCTCAATTGAAATTATTATCTCTTCCTAATTACGTACTTGAAATAATTATTGCATAGTCATGTTAGGATGATTTTGAAACTTTCTATAGCATAAAACTCACTTGCAAGAAGTTGTTTGAGATATCAAACACCTCCACTATACCTATTTATCATTGTGGATCATGGATTGTATTTAAACAAATTCTATTTTCACAATATTGACATATTTTCAAGAAAGGTAAATATTATCAAGGCATTTACAAATATTTTACCTTATCACAAGATTTTGAATCATATTATGATTTTAAAAAAAAATTGAAGAAGGAGACCCTTGCACAACCTATTTATATATGATTTTATAATATAGTGTCTCAGAACATACTTATAGTATTTTAAAAGGACTATTAATTGAATTTTTCCACTCAAATTAGGTCCGACTATTTTATAGAAATCATTTTTTATCAGATGTTTTTGAAATTATATGTCATGCATGATTATTTTCCAAAAATATTTTTACGTGATCACCCATATGACCCAAGTTATACAAGGTGTATTTGGATGAAGGAAGCAAATTAATTTGAAGGATCTCTAAATCATTGTTTCAATGCATAGGCCTTCTACATATGTGAACAAGATGACAATGAAACCAAATGGACACTATGATCAAGGTATGATGTTCTTCATTTTGGGGATCATTTTATTTTATCATATGGTGGTGAAATAAGACTTAAAAAATTAAGATGTTGATATCATAATGAATTTGGGTGAAAATGAGAGGTATAAGGAAACCATTGAGGTTAAAACATGTTAGGGTTATTTTTGAGTTTTATAGAAAGAAAAACCTTTAGGATGGGTGACAACCCATCACTTCTAGAAAGGCTGTAGGAATCGAACCCACAACTGAAGGGAGACAAGGGCACATCGCCTACCATTAGCCTACCTGAAGTCCATGGTTAGTATGACTTATTATTTTAGTAAAATGATTTTATAGAACTAGAATAAGTTGATTTTGGGAACTTGTGTTTTATCAAATGGATATACTTAGTATATAAAAATGATTTAGTGATTAAGTGATAAAGGTTGTTATGGGAGATGTTCTCTCTTTTGAGGAAACACCATATGCCTAAGGAAGATAGAATACTATAGGATTTCAATTATGGAATAATGGTTGAAATTTTAGTTTGGAAGAATATATGTTTTTATTGTTGATATATGATGATTTTTTTTATTTATAAAAATGATTAACCTATCATGGAGAATATGTGATTAGATTAATAACTTTTCAATATGAGACTTTATGAGTAACTGGTGTTATTTGGAGATAAATGTTAAGATATATCTTGGAAGTCTATGTAATTAAATCCTTATGAGATTTGGGTTACAATAGTAGTTTGGATTACTTTTGAAGAAATTTAGGGACAACTTTTTATTGAATGGTCTTTGTTGAACTTTGGATTTTGTTTGAAAAAATTTGTAGATTAAGAGTAGTTTTTCTTCCTATAAAAGATCTTCCTTTTGGGTATTATCTAATCTCTCCCTAATCATTCTAGTTTTAGTTGATGTCTAAAGATAAGGTAAATATATAGTTCTTTTTTGTGGACTATGGGATTCTCTAGAATATGATTCTTGTGCTTTTGATGTGACCAAGTCTTTTTGAATGCTCATTGCTTGGAGAAATGATTAGTTTTTGGTGGAAACTTATTGAAAGATGAAACTATACTTGAAGGTAAGTACATTAGCTTATGTTATTATTCTATGTAGTAAATTAATTCCTCAAAAATTATGAAAAGGAACTTAAAAAACGTTGTTTTTTTACGTTTCCTACTAGGTAATCAAAGACCATTTAACCCATCATAAGTTTGTGATTTTCCGGCGGTTAAATTTCTCTTAATCATGTTTTCTATCACTCCATCAGAACTTGACTGTTTGTTCTCTCTTCCATATCCATGTTTTCTTATATGGAATCCTAGTATGGGTTATCTTAGGTGACCTTTATACCTCTCTTTACTTCTTTTAAAGTGATAGTTTTACTGACTCTTTTCTGATGTGGGACTTTTAATAAAGTTTCCCAGACCAATTTTTAAATTACGAGGACACAATTCTCAAAAGGGGGGAAGGATGTAATATCCTAGATAAATAAGGAATATAACACTTTTCATATTTATTAATATTTTTGAATTAAATATTAATTTTACTTTAAAAGGGATTCTATGTTCGATGGCGTACCCAATATACAACAACGAGTTTCTTTGAAATCTTACAGTGCACACTAATAATATAATATTATTATTTTAAATGGTAATTAATGCCTAACCGTTGTATTAGCGGGAAAGAATATATATAACTAGGAAATGATTATATATGTTTGTTAAATGTTTTTTACAATTATCAAATAAATATTAGAGGCTTAAAATGTGAATGAATCTAATTTTAGGCATAATTTTTTTTTAAAAGGTTGATTTACCACCTTTTAATGGAAAACCCTCTTTAAATAAAGTTATTTGTCACTATTATATGTTCTATTTGACAAAATAAAATTCTTCTTTATAATAGGGATATCAAAATTTACTTTGGATAAAATTTTGGTATTTTTCTGATAAAATTCATTTTTTAATGAATAGTGAAAATACTATATTTTAATTCCAATATTCCTTTTTATCTAATTTATTTATATGGTTAGATTATATTTTTAATTGGTGTTAAAGTGTAATTAGAATATATTTTTACCATTTAATCTAATTTTGGTCATTGGAAGTAATTTTATTTTTAAATTGGACATAAACAAGTGTCAATCTTTTGATAGTTATTATTTCTTAAAAACACGATCTTTGTTTTGACAGCAGAGATTTATTCTCAATTAATTTCTGCCACTTATATCTTTTGAATTTATAAAAATGGATTCCATATTTTTAATCAATAGGTCCAAATCATGTATATATGTAACTTTTATTTTTATACATTTTAAAAACTTACTTCAGTAAATATTTTATTTACCATGATTAAAAGGTAAATATAGTAATTGAGGGTAAAATATAATATTATAATAAAATTAAATTAACCTAACATGTGTCTTAATCCTATTTTTTGATATATATCTGACCATGGTCATCCTTGTGTCGAATTTGGGAGCTCATGGAGCCACATGGGAGTAATAATGACACTTTATATTAATTAATTTAAAGTAAAGACAAAATTGACATAAACAAATATCTTTTAGTAAATAAATTTTTACAAGGGGTTATATAATATATATTTTTAACTATAAATATTAATTTTAAATCTAAAAATATTTCCTAAATCATGGTATTTTTTATAATTTTTGGACATCAAATAAATTAAATTATTTATGACACAATAATGATGCGATATTTACCTCATTAACAAATGATTTAAATAAATAAGATTATAAATATTAAAAAAATATCCAAAATTTGTTCAATTCTTATTGGATGATTTTATTTCGACCATAAGTCATCTTAAATTTTATTTTAACAATTATTATACCTTTTGAAACCGAATATGAGTTTATAATAAAATAATTGTTTCAAACATTCCTAAAGAGCCCCTCCTCTCCCTTATAAAAAGCCATCACTTCTAACTCATTCCTCACACTTCTCAAGAATTCGGCTCGTACAAACTATTCTAAAATAATCTCCCAAGATCCCTCTCTTCATCCTATAATCCTTATCTTAGGCATAAAGCACTTAAAGAAACCCTTTTGATTCAAACCAAAGGGAGTTACCCGATTTAAAAGTAACTTCTTCTCTTAAGTTCTTTTGTTTATTTTACTTCTCCAACCCCCTAAATTATTTTTAATCCTTTATTTTATATGAAAAAATTGTATCCTAAATATACTAGTATGTTGTTATGATAAGTATTTGAACTACACTTACACACACCTACATCTAATAGGTAAAGAACATAATGTTTCTGTAGATGACAAACTAATGCCTCGCGAAATTATGATTATTCAATTAACTCCTACTGCCTCTCATGGTGGTCATTATGACGACACTATATTTATATATGATATATATTATGTTTATATTTTCATTATACTTCTATATTTTTTATTTATATCCTACCTTTATGGTTTCCATAATCGGTTTAACGCGATAATTTCATTTTAGAAAGTGCGGACTACAGCCCCCTCAAAGTGATATGACTCATTAATGACTTATGTGGGATGTATAAAGGATGTATTTAATGATATAATATATGATATTATACTGTAATTATAATATACCTATGTATAATTATGTTTTAATTCCATTAAAATGAGAAATAGAAATGGAAGTAGCGTTAATGCGTACGTATGACTTACCGTCTCCATGAACGGTGCATTTCATTTCTTATCTCAAAATGTTATGTACTGTTATAAATACATATATATACTGGATATGAATTATTTATATGATATATAAATCATGAATATAATTATGGAGATAATGGATTGTTGACGACATGGACAACTTGTAATTATAAGGTGTTCATTTTTACTCAAGTGCCAAATATCGACGAAACAACCATTAATAACTTAAATGATTAAATAATGCTTATAATATGGTAATAAATGATATAAAAGGAATAATAAACTTTAAAAAGGTTCTTAAGAAATTATAAATTAACTTAAGTTTATTATTGAGGAGATTAAAGAACGATCGGGTCAAGTCGAACCCGAGGTAAGGAAACTTCTTAACCCAAATTCCTTTCTTTGGGTTGATATTCTACTTATTGTTTGTGTCATGATATGATTATGTGAGAAATGAATTTTTATATCTTATCTAGTATTTATACATGATTTATGTGTTCTTTTAGTGAATACACATAATCAATATATTTTATTTATAAAATGATATTTGTAAGGTACTTCGTCTCAATCCCCTTTAATTTAGGCATATTTTGTTTTATTTTCAACTTTCTTTTATATGGTGTATAAATACCTGTGAATTTTCATTTCATTCAAAGGGATTATTTTCCAATGAGGCGTTTAACTATACAAATAAATATTGTTTCTTTTTAACGTAAGCGGTGATAACAACATTTTCCACCACCGTGAGTATTATTTAATCTTTGGGTTCCTTAACAAGTTGTAATATTTTTAAAAGGAAAATAAATACCATGTACTCTTTTTAAGTATTTTGGTATTGTAAATGGTTTTTATAATGGATTTTTTATGTCAATATATTTAAATGTTATATTGTGATAAAAATTTGTAAATGTTATCTTTACTTTATTTTTGTTTTATGTGTTATGAATATGTTATGGTTCTTGGTAATTGTTTATGAATATGGGTGGTTTCATGATAAACATAGGGTGGGTGAGCCCGAGATAACTCTCCAATGCATTGGGTAACGTGACAGAGGTAAATGTTAATGTTTCTCCTAAGAGATTTTGGGAATATACTGTAATGGGTATTCCAAACGTGACTCCCTATGTAGTTGTGATAGCTACAATGTAAGTATGTTATTAATGCCACAAGTTACCTTTATGATTTATGTTTTCTATGTGTTATTCATAAATCTTATGATTTGATGAGGTATGTTTAAGAGATTATGTTATGTATGTAATGATGAACTAATGTTTTCATTCTTTGTTTTATAAACCTTATTGAGATCTTTATGCTCATCCCATGTTTTGAAATGTTTTTCATATGACATAAAGATGAATAGGGTCAAGGATGGTATCAAGGAAAAGTCATGTTGTCTTAAACATGGAACTAGACATGAGACTTTTTTTCAAGAGATTTTATTTTGTGAAAAAATGGAAAATGAGTAGAAGTGTATACTTTGTAATCTTTTGAGATGTAATAGTTATGTCCCAATTCTCTAAAAATCTAAACCTAAAAAGATCCTCAATGTGAATTATTCATTTAATTCAATATTATGTAATGTTTTAAGGCCGGGTCCTTATAAAACTAATATGTTCAAAACATATTTTTGTGTAACCCTTTTCATAATCCACAAGTTTTTGACACTCACATAAAAATAAAAGTCAATTATATTCATACATATTTGAATTAATCATATACATAAGGTAAAAAATCACTTCATGTAAAGGTTTAGAGTTATATAAGATTGAAAATATCCATAAAAGTAAGCATGGAGCGATAAATACCCAACCTCGTTCACTTTCCTAGATAAGGCAGAAGCCTCTAGGTAAGTAGGTATTTTTACACCAATTCCCTCTCTCCGTGGAGACTTTACTCTAGAGATAATTTAATTCATATTAATTCCAACACATAATATACATAAACTATTTTCAATAACTAAATTCTAGATCATAACCTCACTAAAACATTGAGGCCATGGTATATAAAAATATAAATTCATTACCAAACCAAGCATGTAATTCAAGGTCTTATCCCAGAAGTAGTTTAATATCATAAAAAAATCATAAACATTCATAATAAAAATGATTTATATACATGAATAAATCAAAGAATAACTTTTTAATAAACAAATAACTCAAATATTTAAACATGAGATAATAATTCATGAACAATTCATAAATAAAAGATAAGTATAAACATTTTATAAATTAACTAATCACTATGTACATTCCATACTTATGAATGTAAAAAATTTATATTCATTCTAATATGAACTATTTAATATTCATCATTATATGGAATTTTATTTTAAATACATAATATCTTTATGAATTATAAACCATTTTATAATCCAATTTTTTTTATTATGTACACATTTTACATAATCTAAATATAAAATGCATAACATCATTTAAACCATGATCAAATAAATCATGAAAACATTTTTGATGAAGTTTAAAAAATATGCCAAATATGGACCTTTAATTTGAACAATTAAAAACAAATAATTATAATAAATTCATAATCAAAATATAAAAAAATTTACACTTTGACCTTATTTCATAATTTATAACCCTTTATGAATTAACTCTTATGATTTTTAAATAAGCACTTTTATTTCTAGATCATATGACATTCCATATAATTTTATTGTAAGTTATTTTGAATATTATCATTTATTATTTGGAATATTTTATAAATAAATCATTCATAAACATTTAAATAAAACAAATTATAAAAACATTATAATTAATTAATTTATAACCTTTTATAAACTAAAATATTCTCAAAATACCCTTAATTATGATTTATAAACAATTTAAAAATCATAAGAAAATTTAGTAGACAATAAAAAAATAAGCTTTTATGTTACCCTTACATAGTAGGGTCACCTTTCTAAATATCACATTGTATTTACCTTTACACAACCCATCTATGTAAAGGTAACATAGTGATTACCTTTATATAAACTGAATACATCAATGTAACTCCTCAATTACCTTTACGTAGCCTTGAAATGTAATGATAACCATCTCATTTACCTTTATATTGTCGGGTTTCAAAATGGTAAAGACTCAGGTACCTTTACATAGTCGAGATATGTAAAGGTTACAACTTTATTAACTTTATATAGCCCAACTATTTAAAGGTAACTTTTTTTTTGTTATAGATTTTCTAGAAGACAAAAAATAATGCTTTGTTTTGTGTTTTCTTCTTCATTTCAAGAAAAAAATTCATAAATATAACACATGGGCTCACTCTAATACCACTAAGGTGATTAAAATATTCTAATAATGATTATTATAAGTATATGAAACAATAATAATACCTTTTCAGGAATCACCCATGCATGAAATATAAAATTTGTGATAAAAAAATAAATAACTATTGTAACATGTGTACCATTCATCGAAGAAGCCACTAAATGACCTCTGAACACCATCCCTTGGGTTTGATAGAGATCATTGAGTGGTATACAAATGACATACCATCTCTAAAGGTATCTATGGGTTAAGTGAATCGTCTGATGTTTATATACATTCCATTCTATCTCCATGATATGCTTGTGTCGTAAAAATAGTGGAGAAGAATGAATGGAGCTTCTTGTGATGGAGAGTTTTGGCCAAGCATGAAATAAACACACCACCCTCTACCATCACTTGGATGTGCTGATATAAACCATAAAAATGCTCCTTGGGCTGTTTCATTTACTCATGTTTTCATAACTCGTGAGTAAATGCTACTTTATCCAACTTATGCATAAATGATGAATGATGAACTCTCAATCCATTACATATTTTGTAACATCTTTTTAAATGATAACATTGTGGGTGATAAAACTACCTAGCCATATCAAAAATCATAGGTAGTAAAAAATGATATACCCTAATATGCATGAAAATAATAATTTTCATGAAAACTGTAAAATATAGCTTATATATATCATATATATATATATAAGGCTTTAGATAATATCTCCTTCAAATAAAACACTATTTTAAATTAGGGGAATATGGAAGAAACATTTTTACCTAAAATAATATTGTGTGTAATTCCCAAGAGTTTCACAAGGCAATTAAAATCAAATTCTAAAAAACTAAGTGAGTAGGGATACTAATCTCAGGGGAAACTGAAAATCATGCATTATACTTCAAAATAGATCCAAAAATCCTATCCCACCTAAGAATATTTTCAAAATATAATCCACCAACCCATAAGATACATAATAACCCTGAACACTCTCATGATAAGTATAATTACTTGAATCATTGTGTAGAGACTTATAAATTCATTAAGCCTATGGTGACCCTTACATGGGCTTGGAATGAGAAAAACTTGGTTTTGAATTCAAACTTGAGTGAAATAATTATAAGAAGGTAGGTATAAGTGAGAATTGGATAATAAAATAATTGGAAATTAATTTAATAAACTTCATGAAGAAATTTTAATTAAGAACATTAATTATACATGATAATATTGAGTAATATGGTGTTGAAAAGGGAACTCACATTAGCTAGTGTCTTGAATTTTTCCTAGGTAATATTTTTGAAGATCACTTATCTGGAGTCCATGGATTAAGTATGGTGGAATTGAAAGAGTCAACCAATTAATCATATTTTTTTACTAGTCAATTCATTTTATTCCCTCATATTTATTAATTAAATAAGTTATGAGGAATTGTGGAATTAAAGAATCAATTCCTTATATTTTGTGAATATTTCTTAAAATGTCTAAATTATGAGTTTTATTAATTTATTTAGTTCCTGAAATAAATTGATGGTAGCTCTTAATATTAAATTTTTTATGTTTTAAAGGGAGTTGAAGAAGTTCTATGGTTTTTTGGATAAGCCTTTAAGTTTGGTACTAAAGTAGGAAATTGAAAAAGGGACAACAACATAGGGTTTATTCTAAATCTATGTAGGGTTGGAAATAACCAATAAAGGGTTCATTCTAAATATATGTAGAGTTGAAAGTGACTAACATATGGTTCATTCAAAATATTTATAGGGTTTAAATTTTATAATTTTGGGTTGATTTTTATCTATATTGGTTATATCTCACTCAATATAGGGTATATTACACCCTACCATGATGGTGAAAGCTGGATGAAATTCAAAAAAGTGGAAAGACCCTACCTATGAATGTAGCGTTGGTCTCTTACAACATATGATTCACTTAGTGAAATATGAAACCCATAAGGCCCCTCATAGGAATTTTGTGAAGTTCACCAATGTTCCAAACCAAATCCTTATTGTGACACATCCGTATTTATAAAACCCAATCATAGGAAGACATGTGGATTATAATGGATATCATCAATCATAATGTATGATTGATGATACAGTCAAAATAAATAATTGTAAGGATATGAATTGTATGGAGTAATGGATTATGAATGTCAAGGGAGAATCAAAGGAAGAATTAAATATTAAATAAAATCATAGAAGTAATGATCTCAAAATATTTCAACAGATTGAAGAAGGAGATAAGAAAGAACCTACAATAAGGGGGGCTGGATCCTTCAATGGAGCAGGGTTGTTTGAATATTATAATTTTTTTTACATTTTTTCCTTCTCTATAATTTTTTATTCTTCCTATTTCACCATTTTTATCCCTCACATGGAGGGGTTAAACCATTGGGTGGTTGGGGAAGGAAAGGTTGTTAAATTTTAATTATTTAGCTTCTGAACATCAATGAATAAAAGAAATTTCTTCTATTAATTGGTTTTAGTATTCAATATAATTTTATTATTTTAATTAGGATTATGTTTGAATTATTAAATTTTTTCATTTAATTTTTACTTGTTCAATGATCACAATCTTTCTCCACTTATGTTTAGTTTGTATATAATGGAATGAGATAGGATGGGTGGTGAAGTGTTTAGTGAATACAGAGACATGGATGAAGGTAGTAGAATGCTCTTCGATTTATTTGGAGAACCAACACCTGATTGGGTATTTCTTGTGTAGTTTTAGAGTGGTTCATTATTTGGTGTCATTGATACCACTTCAGATAGAAAGGAAGTTGGATAGACTAAATAGATATTTCTGTCAATTCAATATTCACCAAATTCATTCAACCAAGGGTGAGAGGTGAAATGATAGTGAAACCTTTCATTTATCAGTTAATAATAAGTGTAATAATATATTTTAAGACCAAGACATCATTATAGTTGGATAGAAAACCTTGAGCCCCTCACTTTTCCAAAGCATGATTTTGATCCCTTTGTTTCATTTTCTTCCATCTTTTTTCAAAATAAAAATTTCAAATCAACCCTTTTTTAACTAACAAATGTAAATTAATCTCTGAGATCCCCTCTCCGCATTGTGAAAAAAATTAGAAGCTTTGATGATAGATGATTCCAAAAGAAGATTAAAATAGAGAGAAAAAAAAGAATAAGATCACAAGACATAGATATTTATATGGTATAGGAATAATACCTACATCCATAGAGAGGAGGAACAATTCACTTTTTTTTAGGAAGATACAAGGTACAATATTAGAGTTATAGAAATTATATATAAAAAATGATATCACAAATAAAAAAGTTTCTAGATTAACCTACCATGATACATTTCCCATCTGTATAGTTGATCCATTATTTTATAGTATCGGTGGCAGAAATTTTTGTGGAGCTAGAACGTTGTTTTCACCAAAGCCCAAGTTGCTACAGTACTATGTTGAAAAATCCTTCACTGCTACAGTGCCACTATTGATTTTGTTGTTCACCTCTATTGCAGATTAGTGTGAGGTATGCCCCCCCATAAGTTTTTTTAATTTCATCCAATTTATTAGGGTACACCATTACAACACTTTAGATACAATCTAAGGTTTTTATCATACTACACAATTAACCTATGGTTTTAATAATTCTTTTACACACCCATGAAATTTTTTTCACTCGTACTAACTTCTTCCACGTCCATGAGAACCTATATCGATCATAAATTCCATTAAATTAATAAAAAACATCAAAAACCAAAAACCCAAATTGTAATAACAGACAATAAACTCAAAAAGATACATTATGATATTGAAACCATGAGCAAGAGATATGGTCCATTTTTGACATGTAACTAGACCTAAACCACACAAAAGACTAAATTTAAATACCCAAACTAATAGGTAATTTAACCCCAATTTTTCAAACCCCCTGAATAAATCTATGGGGAAACATAACTTAATTAAAATAATGAACATTTTATTGAACACATCCTCTTGAAAAATTATTTATAAGCCACACATTAATCCCTTTGAAATAATGAGATTTCACCATACTCTAGTGGAATTGTCACTCTAAAACTATAATTGGTGAACTAAAAATTAAAGAAACAAGGGGGAATGAACAAGGAGGAGAGGGAGAGGTGTATTACCTCAAATCCATGTGATGAAACCCTCCTGAATGACTTAGATCGAAGGGGGGAAAGGGGGATAGGAGATCCAAATTGGGCTCTCCTTCTTAATTTGATCGACCAAAATAATGGGAGCCCAAAGGGTTAAAAATAGGACCCCCTAAAAATTTTCTAGAATGACCTTCTAAAAAAACACCTAGAAGTCTGGTCATGGAGTGACAATGATGTTCATGTCGCAACACCTCCTCTCTAGTCCATGTTATGGCATGGCCCTTCCAGCTTCAGTGAAACCAGCCCCCCAAAGGTAGGGTTCAATCCCTATAGGCCACCCTCACAGTGTGTCCCCTCTGGGATATTTTGTAGGCCTTTCCCGTAAGGGAAATGCTTAAACATCACTCTTAGGTTGTGTAAAAACCATCCATAAAATGGAAAACATAAAATAACATCCTGGCCTAGATCACTACAAACTATAACCAAACTATACCGCCACATGACCTCAGGCGCTCCTCCCCATATGCTAGCGACTAACAACTACGAGTACAGGTCTAAGAGGGTATTATGGAGAGGCTATAACCCCATAATAGAGATCTCAATGGTACATAAAATAATAATAAAAATACCCAAAAATAATAATAATTAGATTGTGTATAATAAAAGAAATGGTCCAATCAATAAAAAATGAAATGATACTACCAACCCAATTATTCACAATAGATATAAACAATTGATCGCCTACTAGAAAAATCATGAATATATACCTAAAAAATTAGAGAAAATAAAATAAATTGTCTCCATAACAAATCTGAGTTATACCTCATCCCTAACATCCTGGTATTATCCAAGATTTCCTGCTCGATCATGCAATATCAGCTCTCAGCCCAAGTTGTGCATGCAAAAATTTAGAGTTTCTCGGGTGCCCAAGTCCAATGGAATCCCAAGTAGGGTTTGAGTACATAACTCAATATGGAACCACTAATGAGGTCTTTTACTTACCAACAATGTCATGATATATTCATGTGACATGGCCAGTTGAGATAAATCAATTAACCTCTAGATAACAAATAAATAAATATCTAACAACAATACACACTTTAGCCAGTATTGAAATGTCTCTGAGCACATCATGATGAAAAAACCAACATAATAGCCATCTAGGAGGAATATTTCCTACACTGTAACCTGTAATCTGTGTTGATCCTTAGGTCCATGACCCCGATTGATCATACCTACTTCATCCAACACAAGATAAATATGAGAATGATGCGTCCCCATGGAGGTATACTCATCCCAAACTGTGATCTTCCACAACTACCTCGTATAATGGTGAAAACACCATATCCTAATGTATACCCAAGAATCTCTATGGCTTAACAGTTGATTCCCATAAAATTTGGGAAATCAAAGATCACCTCCAATGTTTGATTCTTTAATGGGGTCTAAGGAAATCGCATATGTACTAGAGTGACATGATTCCCAAGGGATGGATCGTACAAGCTAAGTAACCCATTCCTAGACCCAATCTAATCACTTAGGATCAACATGGATCAAAATATTGACTCCAAAGAATAACCTATAGGTAATCATCTATATTGGTATGTCCACCCAATCTTAGGGGGTATCCTCAGAATCAATGCGAGGGAATCAATAGTCGACCTCACAAATGAATCTGAACCCATGTTCAAGGAAAATATGGTCTCCTTGCACATTGTAAGAATAATTTGAATCCCTAGTATCTTAGAAATTCAAAATGATCCAAGTAATATTGGAAATACTAGGAATTCTTTTGAATTTGACATACTATATGGCTCAAAATACACATCCTAGGGTGCACCACAAGGAACACCTTTGTACATTAGTTGTATCAAAAGATCCTTGATGCACTAATCATTCAACCCAATACAATGTGAAATTGGATCTCAGGAATAGTGGGCATCCTATGTGGTCTCATCATCAAGCTCAACGGCCAATTCTTGGGTGCCCCAAGCAATCCAAAAACATCATACATAAACAAATAAATAAAAGGCATGGGTTTAGCCGAATTCTCAAACCTAATGTCTACATAACCACCCTATCAGGAATTAAAATTATTTCAAGTTATAGGGTGACACACACAACCATCTCTACCTAATTATATAATCACCTGTTCAGGGTCAAACTCAAAAGGGGTGCCCACTGGGGTCCCCTATATCATCACATGGGTAAGGGAATCCTATTACGGGTCACATGTCTCATCTAGTCTCATGGGACATGAAATATCACTTAGAAGTATCACATTAATTTGCAGTATCATAAATAAAAAATATCCCCATAAGACTTAGGTCATTCTGCATCGAAAATATTCTATAGAGATTTCACATGGAGCTCCTGAAGTGCACAGTTATCCTAGGTCAGTTTGCTCACCCAACCCATGTCTACTCTTCTTATGGTCTAACCACATAGGCTAAAATATATAAGTGGAATGGATTTCTTACTCCATAATCATCTCAACAACCCTAAAGGTGTAAGAGTTGGTGTACTAGAACCAATTGGTTTTACTTTGATTACATGGATATTTAATGTATTATTACATATTGTTCATTATTCTGCATGATAATATAGTAGTAGTGTCCTAGAGTATCTGTTGCATTGATATGGCCATGGAATTTCCCCGCTATGATGAGAACCTTGAAATGCTATAATAATATTCTTAAATATAGTTATGTGGTTGGATGACATGCTATGATGGGATACATAGAATGAAGACCGTTTGGTACGAGTACTCATAAGCAGATGAGACTTACTCTCAGGAAGATTGCACTTGGTAATATCCAAGATAGAAGATTATGAGAACAAACATTCTAGTAGAAATTCATAATGTTTTGGTGTCATTGGATATTTCCATTTGTGAGCATGTGTAATGATCCTTATACCTTAATATTATCATTAATACATGTCATGACTTACGCACTTTGATTTACTGATGAAAACTGTCACACAGACAGTTGGCGGGAAGTAGGGTACGTTGGGTGCGTCACGAGTGGCATGTTATTAATGGATAAGTCGAGGAAGAATTTTCCCTTACATTTTTGGAAGTTGATATCTTGTCCCTTTTATTGAAATATAACCATCACACGAAAATTCCATGTCTATTGTGTAACGGTGAGTTTATTTTAGGTAGTCAAAAACAGCGCATCAAGCATAAAAGTTGATGACACAATCATAAAATCCAATTGATAAGATATTGCGACAAAGGGATTATATTACACAGTAAGAGTTCGTATGTGGATGTCATTGTTGCGACTTTATATTATTTCTCTTGGGTTACTTAACCCATTGCTAGACAGTACTCTTGGACTTTAGGCAAGCCCGCATAATGAAAACAAGAAAGAATCCTAGTGGGTCACACACTAAGTGTTTTTGGTGGTCTCGGTTAAATTATATTTGAATTTAATTAATGAAATAAATATTATTCTCAAGCCCATGGAATAATTTAATTCAAGTTACAATGATCGCATAAATTAAATAAATTATATTTATTTATTTTATTGAACATTTAATAAATACTTATTTACTAGTTTATGAATAAAATATTTATTTAAGAGAATAAATTATTTATTTGGGTGTTCAGTAAATGGAAGTGGAGTTTGAGCGGACCAAGGTTGGTTCGGTAGTAAAATAATTATTTTCAAGATGGTAAATAATTATTTAATTATTTGGAACAAATTAAAATATCGCTGCTATTATTTTATGACGTGTAATTTTATTTATAATTCCATTTTACGCAAGTTGGCACACCATAAATAATAACACGGTATTATTATTAAATGCATGGGTTTTCTCTAAGTTCATGAATGTATTTAATTGTTTCTATGCAATTAAATATTGCAACTGAAATTCCATGTATATAAATAGGCAAGTATGCCTATAGTGCCACACACCACACCACACACCTGGTGAATGGAGAATTTTTTATCCAAACAATTTCTCTCTTGAATCCTATTCGATTCCCACTCAAGAACGAGATATGTTCTTTAAGGCCGAAGAACAAGCGATCAAGAACGACCAACACAAGACACATGCTTTGCCACGCTAGCACCCGGAGAATGAGCAGTGTCAATTGGAGGCCATCAGAGCATGTGTGGATCACTACTAGAGGGATTCTAGTTTGGATCCATACAAGAACAATAAGATAATTCTGAATGATCATTCCAAATGATCAACATCATCAATGAAAGAAATACCAAAAGCACAAGTATTATTTTTCATTATGAAATTAATTAAATTAATTATAAACATGATGTGCAAGATCCTATCTAAGGTTTTGGGCCTCTTTATTCTTTATCTAAATATTTGATTATATTCCATGGAGACTAGCATTCATCGTTGTATTGATCCTGGAATAATCATTGATCATGGTAAAAATCAATGTTGGGTACCGTTCTAACCACGCTTCTGTTGCACCTAGAACCTTCAAGTGGTATCAAAAGGGGGTTACATCATATTTTATAATTATTTAAATATTTTTTTGAAGACTTACATATTTAATAATTTTTTTTCAATTCAATTTAATCATTCTGCAAATATGAATCTCGATATCTATTCATCATCTTTCGTTTCTCATTATCCTTATAGAAATGATCTTTTCTTTTAATTCTGATTTAAAAAA
Source organism: Viscum album (assembly GCA_963277665.1). Classification (NCBI taxonomy): domain Eukaryota; kingdom Viridiplantae; phylum Streptophyta; class Magnoliopsida; order Santalales; family Viscaceae; genus Viscum; species Viscum album. Next base: position 1,806,915,884 of record OY728130.1, on the reverse strand, counting down.
TAGATGATCTCATCCATAGGTGCAAAAGCTTCCTGGCTGTACAACACCAGAACAAACAGCGTGTTTTCAGAAGTACACGCCATGTAGTCAAGATTCAATGCATCAGACTGGTCTGCCCAACCAATCCATGTGTTGGAGTCTTTCAAAGTCTTAAATGACTCTGTGTGTTAACCAAGAACAGGTGGCACATGGTTTCCAGATTACACACCGTGTGTCCCAATGGATACGACGTGTAGTCCCTTCGGGTTAGGGTTGGACCGTGTACCCCATACACGGCTTGCCTGGCTGGAGACCATGTAACGAGGAACTATATGGAGTGTAGCCCACTGGACATGCTGTGTACTCAGAATATTTTTGAAGTATACTCACACACCATTTCCTCTGGAATTTACTTCAGATAGACGATAAAAAATAGTATATTCCATGTAGTTGGAACTATACATCATGTACTCATCCAAGTTATGCAGATTTATTAATATTTATTATTATTTTATACAAACCCTTGAGACATGAAACATCGTGTAGGCATAAAGATGAGGCACAACACATGATGGGTGTTTTATATATATGTGTTTAATTTAACATCTGCGTAATGTTCATTTCTACTCATTGGGTAGTTATGAATAGGAATTCACTGGGTAGCCTCCAAGGTACAAGTTACATACAAAGATAATTTTAAATGAATTTATTTGTTTAAAAGTATGATGGATGAGAATATCAAGGAAATTCATAAAAGGGTTTAAGATAAAAGGATTGATTAATTAAAGATGATAATTAATTGATTCGAGCGTGATTTATCTTAAAAAAGAATGATTAAATAATTGATTGCTAGTTTTATTTATTCATAAATATAATTGCATGTATGGATGATCATGAGATAGACTAGGACCTTTTTATGTGGATGGTTTCTTTTAATTTATTTATTTGAATTAAATTTGTTGGAATGTGAGCCTTCTCCTCATTAATATGTAGGGTCTGCATGCCCAAGGTATCTTTTATATAAAACCCCTTTTTACCCCTCATCTACATGTGAGTTAAAAAAGAGCATATGTAATGGATGGAAATCCCAAGATAGTGGAGGTTGTTCAAGATGGAGTGAGACGAAACCAACCCCAAGAGATACAGAGGTGGATAGGTGGAAGCTGTAAACACAAGCCCAAAAGGTTTAAGGTGTTTCTCCCCTAGGTCAGAGTTAGTTTATCAAACTCTAGATAAACTAACCATTAGAAACGCTCATGATCATGCCATTTACGTTATTTTATTTCTGTCAGTTGCATGGTTTATCATTATGGATGTGTTGTCATGATCAAATAATTAATGAATTTAACAATCATGAATGATGGAACTTAAATAAACTAGACTTATGTGTAAATATTATCAAGACATGATTAATCACTTAAGTAAGTTCCACTTAATAATAAACAGCATGTGATAATGATAATAAGTAATTCATGCATAAGAGAGAAAAATACCTCAAATAAAATATTAAGTCAGAACAAGCCTAATGTTACTTGATTAAGGAAAAAACTCAAGAAATCTATGTGTTTGACCAACCCTTGTTGGGACACATACTTTTATATAGGAATCCCTTATGAATGGTTTTGGGTTGACTTAACCATATTACATCAAGAATAGTAGCCATTTCTAGAATTGGTGTAATATTGGAGGCAAGAGTTGAGGTATCCAGAGTCATGATTTCAGGATTGGGGAGTCCACTCAACATATCAAGGAGCTGAAAGCCCATATTTGGCAAAGACCTTACTACCTAAATACCTTCCAATAGCTTGACTAACCCTTATTGGGGTTATGCGAAGGGGAATATGGATCCTTGCCACAAGAATTCCATGGAAACTGGACATTCCATGTTTAATGGTGAGTGATATTTGGACTTGATAAAATAGTTGGAGACTTAATGAAATTTATTATTTCTTATAAATTATAATCAAGAAAGTACTAATGATCTTCTCTTTTAATTGTAGAATAAAAATGAAAAACTCATCAAACACACTATCCCTATGATTAATTCCAGATAAAGACAACATCCTCACCAGCAGTAACTTCCAAGAATGGTTTAGATGCCTTCAGGTTATCCTACACCATGAATGGAAGTCTTATGTGCTGGAGTCAGCATTACCTGATCCGCCTGCCAAGGAGGTGAGTTATAAAAAATTCACGATCTATGAGAAGAATATGAACGACGCGTTCGACGTTCAATGTTTGATGCAATTATAAATTTCTAGTGAGCTTATAAAGTCTCATGAAAACATGGATTCTTATAGAATTATCGAGCACCTATGTGGTCTTTACTAGGATAGAGAATGATAGGAAAGGTTTGATATCTCTAAGACACTCTTTCAGAGTAAGCATGGAGAAGGTTCCCCAGCTGGTCCTCATGTAGTCAAGCTCATTGGCTACATTGAGTGCCTGGAGGTTCTATGGTTTAAACTCCTTGAAGAACTGGGCACCGATCTCATTCTAACATCACTCCCCTAGAGTTTCTATAACTCTATTGTCAATTTAAATATGAACAACATTGAGAATTATCTATCTAATCTTCTTATCCTCATTCTCCAAGTGGACAAAGATATGAAGCATGAAAATCCTTCTGTCCTTATGGTGAATAAGTGGAAAGAGAAGGCGAAGAGCTTTAGGCCCAAAGTTTATGGCCTTCCAAGAAATGGAAGATCAAAGGGGAGGCAAGATAATAATAGGTTGTTTGTTTTGCATGAGGCAAGAAGGGCCATTGGAAGAAGAACTACACCCAGCCTAAGAAGAAAGGGGAAGCTTCAGGTGTTTTTGTTGTTGAATTAAATCTATATGTTTCTCCAAATTGGGTATTATATACTACTTTTGGTGCTCGCATACGTATCCAAATACAGAAACCATGTATATTCAGAAAGATTGATTGAGGGGAGGTTGATCTATGAGTAGCCAACAGATCCAGACTTCATGTTCTAGTTGTTGGGGACTACCACCTCACATTTCCAACTGGGGTGATCTTGGTGTTAAAGGGTTGTTATTATGTGCCTTATTTTACTAAAAACATTATTTTAGCATCCATATTAGATACAGATGGATTTTTTTCATGTTTGGAAATGAATGTTGCTTATTTTATAAAGATAAATTTTGTTATGGTAGGGCACATTTATACAACAAACTTTACATGTTGGATTACACAAACCAAGTAATGGCAATTGATAACAATGATACTTCACATGACTCATACCACACCCAACTTTGGAATCACCGGCTAGGTCATGTAAAAAAGAAACACTTAACAAAGTTACATAAAGATATGTATTTAGATTATTTTGATCTAAAACCACTTGGCGTATGTCATGCATGTTTACAAGGAAAAATTACCAAATCCCCATTTAGTGGGAAAGGGGAGAGGGGTAAATAACTTCTTGAATTGGTTCATACTGATGTGTGTGGACCATTTATAGTTGAAGCAAGGGAAGGGTACTCAAACTTCTTAACTTTAAATTATGATTTTAGTAGATATGGATATATCTACTTAATGAGGTATAAGTTGGATTCTTTTCATAAGTTCAAAGAATACAAGAATGAAGTTGAGAACCATCTTGGTAAGAAGATTAAGAAACTCCCCTTAGACCGAGGAGGAGAATATCTTAATCAAGAATTCATTGATTACTTATTGGAGTTTGGGAACTTATCCCAACTCACTCCTCCAAAGACTCCCTAGTGGAATGGTGTGAGCGAAAGGAGGAACTATACCCTATTGTACATAGTGAGATCAATGATGATTCATGCGAGTCTTCCATTATCTTTTTGGGGATATGCATTACAAACAGCTGCACACATACAAATCCAAGTACCAACCAAATCGATAAATGGAATTCTATACAAGTTCTGGAGTGGAAGAAAATCCATGTTATCGAATTTACATGTGTGGGGTAGCGAAGCGTTTGTTAAGGCCTCTTCAGGTAACAAACTCACACCCCAAGGCACAAGGTGTACCTTTATAGGATACCCTAAGGAAAAAAGGTGATATTACCTATAAAACCCCTGAGACAAAAATGTTATAGTGGAAAGACATTCCATATTTTTTTAGAGGGATCACATCTCCAAAATAGATAGTAGGAGAGAGATAGAATTCTATGAAGTCGAGGCTCAAGGTACATAAGAGTTGGCACATGAACAGATTCCAAAAACCCTGTGGAAGAAGAATATATTCCAGAGACACAAGTACTTCGTAGGAGTACAAGAGAGTTTAGAGAACCAGAACAGTATGATTTTCTATTAACCAAGGATGGTGACTCGTTATTAGTTTATAATAATGATCCTCTAACCTACAAAGAAGCAGTAAGTGGCACAGATGTTGCCAAGTGGCAAGAAGCCATGAATTCTGAAATGGATTCTATGTACCAAAACCAAGTCTGGATTTTGGTAGATCCTGTAGTTGATGTAAAGCTTGTTGGTTGAAAATGGGTATTCAAGAATAAACTAGACATGGAAGGAAAAATCAATACATATAAGGCACTACTGGTTGCAAAAGGTTTTAAATAGCATTAAGGAATTGACTATGATGAAACCTTATCACCAGTTGCAATGTTGAAATCTATCAGAATTATACTTTCCATTGAATCTTAACATGACTATGAGATTTGTAAAATGGATGTCAAAATAGCATTCCTTAATGGGAACCTTTAGGAAAATGTATAGATGACACAACCTGAAGGGTTTGTGACTCCAAAGGATGTCAATAAGGTATGAAAGTTGACAAAATCCATTTATGGATTAATGTAAGCATCCAGGTCATGGAACATTCATTTTGATGAAGCCATAAAGAATTTTTTTTTATCAAGAATGAATGTGAGCCTTGTGTCTACAAATGGTTTAGTGGGAGTGCAGTCGTTTTCCTAATAGTATATGTTGATGAAATATTACTTATTCAAAATGAGATACCAGTCTTACATCCTATTAAGGCATGGTTGAATCAATGCTTATCCATGAAAGACTTGGGTGAGGCAGTGTATATTCTGGGGATCAAGATACATCCTGATAGATCCAATATATTACTGGGATTAAGTGAAAGTACATACATTTATAATATAATGAAGAGATTCAGTACGGAATAATCCAAGAGGGGATTGTTTCTTGTGTCGTATGGAATTCATCATTTCAAGAAAATGTTCCCTTGGACACATGAGGAATGAAATTTAATGGAAAGGACATTATACACATTAGTGATTGGGTCAGTTATTTATGACATGCTATGTACTAGGTTGGATGTCACCTACGCATTGAGTGCAGTAGGTTGATATCAAGATGACCTAGGTGACCGCAATTGAATGGCAGTCAAGACTATCCTAAAGTATCTGAGGCATAATAAGGATATGTTTTTAGTTTATGGAGGAGATGATGAATTAGTCATCAGAGGATATGCAGATGCTAGTTTCCAGACTGATCAAGATCACATGAAGTCGCAAACAGAATACATCTTCACTTTGAATGGAGGTATAGTGAGCTGGAAGAGCTCAAAGAAAAGTGTGGTCATAGATCTACAGTAGAGTCCGAGTATATCGTATATTCTGAGGTAGCTAAAGAAGTATTTTGGATGCAAAGATTCATCCAGGAGCTAGATGTGATACCTGGCAGAAAAGATCCCATCACATTGTACTGTGATAATACTACAACGGTGGCTCTCGCAAAAGAGCCAAGGTCACTTCAGTGGAGGAAGAACGTACTTCATAAGTATCATCTCTTAAGAGATTATTCTTAGGGAGGTGAAGTTGCAGTGAGAAATATTTCCATAGAATACAATGTGGCAGACCCCTTGACTAAATCCTTGACTCAGCAGAAACATGATCATCATGTGAGGTCTAGCTGACTGAAAGTCATAGGTAGTTGGCTCTAGTTCAAGTGGGAGTTTGTAAGAGTTGGTGTCCTAGAACCAACTGGTTTTACTTTGATTACATGGATATTTCATGTATTATTACATATTGTTCATTATTCTGCATGAATATGATGTAATAATTTCCAAGAGTATTTGTTGGATTGATAAGGTCATGGTAGTTCCCCGCTATGATGAGAACCTTGAAATGTTATAACAATATTCTTAAATATAGTTCTATAGTTGGATGACATGATATGATGTGACACATAGCATGCAGACTGTCAGGTGTGAGTACTCATAAGAAGATTGTACTTCCTCTCCTGAAGTTAACACTTGGTAATCTCTAAGATAGAAGATTATGAGAGCAGACCCGCTAGTATAAATTCCGCAAGTTTTGGGGTCATTGGATATTTCTATCTACGAGCGTGTGTAATGATACTTAGACTTTAATATTATCATTAATACATGTCTTGACTTATGCACTTTGATTTGCTGATGAAAACCATCACGTAGACAGTTGGCAGGAAGTAGGGTATCTTGGGTGCCTCATGAGTGGCATGTTATTAATGGATAAGTCAAAGAAGTATTTGTCCATTCAATTTATGGAATTTGGTATCTCGGCCCTTTGATTGAAATAGAACCGTCGGGTGAAAATTCCATGGCCAAGGTGTAACGATGAGTTTATTTCAGGTAGTCAAAGAAAGGTGTATTATGCATAAAAGATGATGACACAATCATGAAACCTTCTTGATGAGATATTGTGAAAAGGGGATTATATTACATAGTAAGTGTTCGTATGTTGATGCCATTGTTGGGACTTTACTTTCTTTCTCTTGGGTGCCTTGACCTGTTTCTAGATAGTACTCTTGGACTTTAGGCAAGAACACCTAATTCCAACAAGAAAGAATCCTAGAGGGTTACAAACTAAGTGTTTTTGGTGGTATCGGTCAAATTATATTTGAATTTAATTAATAAAATAAATATTATTCTAAAGACCATGGAATTATTTTATTCAAGTTACAATGATCACATAAATTAAATAAAATATATTTATTTATTTTATTGAGCATTTAATAAATATTTATTTACTATTTTGTAAATAAAATATTTATTTAAGAGAATAAATTATTTATTTAGGTGTTCAACAAATGGAAGTGGAGTTTGAGCAGACCAAATTTGGTCTGGTAGTAAAATAATTATTTACAAGACGGTAAATAATTATTTAACTAGTTGGCACAAATTAAAATAATGCTGCTATTATTTTATGATGGAGAATTTTATTTATAATTCTGTTTTGCACAAGTTAGTGCACCATAAATAATGATGTGGTATTATTACTAAATGCATGGATTTTCTCTAAGTTCATGAATGTATTTAATTTTTTCTATGCAATTAAATATTGTAACTAAAATTCCATGTATATAAATAGGCAAGTATGCCTATTGTGCCACACACCACCCCACACACCTGGTGAATGGAGAATTGTTGAGACAAACAATTTCTCCCTCGAATCCTCTTCTTTACCCTCTCAAGAATGAGAGAAGTTCTTCAAAGATGAAGAACAAGCGATCAAGAATGACTGAAACAAGACACTCGCTTCTCCACGCTAGCACCTGAAGAACGAGTGGTGTCGATCAGAGGCCATCAGAGCACGTGTGGATCACTGCTTGATGGATTCTAGTTTGGATCCTTATAATCACAATGAAATAATCCATAAGGGTCATTTCAGATGATCAACATCATCAACAAAGAAAAATACAAAAGATACAGGTATTATTTTTCTTTATGAAATTAATTAAATTAGTTATAAACATGATGTGAAATATCCTCTCTAAGGTTTTTGGCCTATTTATTATTTATTTAAATCTTTGATTATATTACATTGAGACTGGCATTCATCATCATATTGATCCTGTAATAATCATTGATCATTGTAAAAAATCAATGTTGGGTACCATTCCAACTACACTTCCGCTGCACCCAGAACCTTCAAAAGGCTCTAGGGAATATCAAGGTTCATAATATAGTCTCATAGAGCTTACCCTTATATTATGTATCTTCCTTCTATGTAGAGGTATTTCAGGGATCCTAATATGGGGTCAAGAAGTCTCTCAGAGTCTAGTCACACCTCTCAAGGGGACCAAACATCACAGGGTTTTCATTTAATTATTCGATCCCTCAACCATCAGTGGTGGAGGCATAAAGCTGACATCCAAGGTCTATAGTCGCCCTGGACACCTTGAGTAGTTTTCTCAGGGCATCATTTTTTAATTAAAAATATTCAATTTAAATTGAAAATGGTAGGTCACCCTCAGTGGTGAGACCACATATCACATGCAACATAAAATAAATCCATGATACCAAAGGTGTATATATATACAATGGACCACCTACCTCATTCAAAATTCATTCACTTTTTAATTTGAAGTTCGACTGTAACACCCTGAAATTGTAAAAGAATAATATTGTATTTGATAGAGTGTATGACACATAACACCATGATTAAAATAAAATATAACACCTTGAGAATTTATGATATATTTAATTTTAAATAAATTCAGTATCTTCAATAGTATGTGATTCACACAACACTGGGTTTAAACAAAGCATGGCACTCTATTAAAATATTATTATTCAAACATGACCATTATAACCTGACCATTAAATTGGTGGGTATGAATAATACTAACTAAATTATGAAATTATATGATATAAAAATTTATAAGGTAAATTAAATTGATATCTATCAATTATAATTAAAATAAAAAACATTTAAAAGAAAAAAAGTTTTCTAAAAAATATTATTTTTCTTAAAGATGGTTTAGTCACGCTTTGCGCACATAATCTATAATTAATTTTTACAAAATTTTATAAAATTTAATTGGAAAAATAAAATTCATTTTTGAGATCATAATTTCAAAATTATATTATGGTGATTTTTTGGAATTTTTCTAAAATGCTTCATTTTTTCGATGAATAATGTAATATACTGTTTTTTACTAAAAAAACTGCCTTTTGTTTAAATTATTTACAAAGTTAAATTACATTTTAAATTGGTTTAAAAGTAAAATTAGTTGAATTATATATCTATTAATCATATTTAGGTCATTTTAATCATTTCCATATTGAAATTTGATATTAAAACTTTGTAAACTTTTGAACATTTTCCCTTTAAAAGCATGATTTCTCATCGTGTCTGCGATATTAATTTTAAGTTAAAATTTTCTACTTTTTTGAATAGAATTTTTCAAAATAGATTCCATATTTGGAATTAGTATAATTTTTATTATCTAATAATTTCAAATTAGTTTTTGACCAAAATGAATAGTTAAAATAATAAAAAAAAATATTTACTGTGGTTAAGGTAAAAATGGGTTTACTATGGGGATAAACTAAAAAGATAATGGTTAAAATGACATGTCGACTTGTTAAAATATAATTTTACGGACATATTTTCATCTTATACTTAAAAATTTCTAACATAGTGTTTTTTGAATCTTTTTTATGTGAATTACTTTTTCATTTTGGATTCTTTTAGGAAATTTCCGAGTAATTTCCAAGAGGGTTTCCTTTCCCCACTTATAAAAGAGTACTCCCTCACCTCACTTATTCACACCTCTAAATATTTTTTCCTTGAACAAATAATAAAAAACCTCCCCAACATCCTTATACATATTATGGATCTTCTGTTCCTCCCAAAATACCATCCATAGGGTCCTTAAGAGAAGATCCCAAGGAGGTTTCTCCGAGAGAAGGTAATTATCTTAACAAAGATATTTCATTTTATCTCTTCATTTTCCACCCTCAATTATGTATTAACATATCAAATATAATAAAACCAACAGAAAAAGTATACTTAATTGTTATTATATTTATTTTATAATATTTATTCATCTTCACTTCCATCAAATAGGAAACAAAATAATCGATCATGCGCACTGCAGACTACCACCTCGTGAACTGATGTCATATGTTTTCTATAAACAACTCACATATATTGTTATAATTATGGAACCAATGGATATATATGATAATTAAGACATGATATTGATTCTTTAAAATTAATATTTCATCTGCTTCAATACCATTTAACAATTATGGTAATGATATCATCACTTGTGGGTATGTACAACCTACCATCTCCATGATGCGATGCGATTCATTTTCCAGATCTAACTTCCATAAATGGTTTAAAAAAATATACTGAGTAAATATGATATTTATAACATTAATATAATTATATATAATATGTAAATATATCCTATGCATAAGAACTGGAACATTCATGATAAAATGCGCATGAGGCGATTAACACCCAGAATAATAGTGATAATAAAAGATTATTAACAAACAGAATATAAGATGTTTTAAAAGGATTATATATGGTATTATAAATATTAATATGGTTTATTAATAATTTGTTGAGATGTTTTAAACCACTATACAATAGGTTAACAAGTTCTCAACTAAAAGAAAGTGTGGGGTAAGGGACTTCGTCTCAATTTCTCTTCATTGAGGCATATTGTAATGTTATGCACCTAATTTCATTATATGGTGTATATACTACCCATTTTACATGTAATATCATGATTAATTCATAATTAATGGTATTTAAATTTCCAATTGGAATTATTTCAGCCTATTTTATTTGAATTAAATGCTACCCAATGGTTAATAATTTCATAAATATATTTCTCTTCATTGGGTTATATTACTTCTTCGTTTTCTTTGATATTCTAAGATTATATCTGTAATTGTTTTTATCTTATTTGATATTTAAATTTTTTTTATGTGGATTTAAATTTGATACACATAATCAATTCATTAATTAATTCTCACTTTGATGTTATTATCATTGTAAGGGTTTATTTCACAATCTTATTTTTATCGAGATTGTATATTCTTGAATCTCTATTAAAGGAAATTATTTTATCATTTAATAATAACACCATTTAAAATTCTTTACCTACGGTTATTCATGATATTTTAAATTAATAACACCATTTTCCACTCTTTGGTATATTAAATGATTGAAATTTTTTTAAGAAAATCCGACTTCATTTCTCTCTTCAATAGGAAATATGCTTTCTTCTAAAAAATATTTTCTAAAAATGTTTAATTTTTTTACCTATTATAAATGATTTATTAAATAAATTTTTACCTATTTTTACTTTTTTAATAAATAATTAAAATTAATCTTCATTTAATTTTAAAAAACAATACCTATTTGGATTTTACAAAAAATGTGAAAGTAATCTTTACTTTGACATACTCAACATGTACATAATTTATTGTTGTCATGAACAATCAATGATTTAATGATTATTTTATAATATTAAATATTAATTTTAAAATGAAATTATTTTGAAAATTTTTTATATACTTTTAGTTTAAAAAAAGTGCTTTTCAAAATAAAAATGATATTTTCCTCAAGAATTTTTTTAATGATCTATTTATGGTATTTTTATTCATCAATGACAACAACCATTTATTTTACATATACTAAACTGGGGATATGTTGTATTTATGCCATAATTATTCATCTTCTAGATGGTTTATGATTATTTTAATGAAGGATAGTATTCACATTAACTTTATTCATTTTTTTAGTCATTACTTTACCTTGAATTATTCACTTTCCTATGATCATTTGACTTTAAATTTATCCTAAATATCCTTATTATTTATCATGGATATATTTATGTCTTTTATAATATGTCACTTATATATTTGGTTTTTTAGATTAAAAGTTATTTACTTATTTTGGGAAATATTTAAAAATCCATATTTGTTACTCAATGCGGATATTTGATGATAATGCGTATTGTTCATGAATTAAATCAATCATTTGATATATGATGAATGCTTTGGACATACAGATATGGGTGGATCCTGATTATAGATAGCCCTTCAATGCATTGGTAGTTGCATGAGACAAATCATTTGGCCAAACCAGATGAGTTTGTACCCAATAGTTTTAAAAATAAGATGAGTTTGTACCCAGTAGTTTTAAACTATCTTGTGAAAGGTCTTGATGATAGATATATCGTGTTCCGAAGACATGACATCTAATAATTAATCATTTCCTTTATTGAAAGTTCAGTTATTATTATTTAGGTGATTTTCACAATGATATTATATCTATATGCATTTAATTCTCAGCTTATTGATTAAATGGAATGTGTTCTCAGTTATTTACCTTTCTATATTGATTATGTCTTATCTGCTCAAGTTATTGTTTAAATGAAATGTGTTCTCAGTTGTTTACCTTTTTATATTGATTATGTTTTGTCTACTCATAATAGCTGATGTTATACTTAACCCTTATTGACAATTTTGGCACACCCCTTTATTATGTTTTATTTTCCCTAGGAATCTATAATGTGTGTTATTTTTGATATGCAACGATATGCTAGAGGGAATAATGATATTCTCAAAAAAAATTATAATTTGTATTTTCAAATGTAATATTAGAATCGTGTATGTATCTAGTTTACCAAGATCGCTAAACTATTAGGTATTTTGGGTTGTGATTCATTATATCTTATACCAATGTAATAAAGTAAGACACCAACTTCAGGTTACTGGGTTCGGGGTTGTTACATTGGTAACTCTTGTTCGAGCTCGTCCAAATCCATTCAACCAACACCTATCCTTACGACACCCTAACTCATGCCAAAACTGTAAGGGTTGGTGTCCTCAGAACCAACTGTTTTGTACTTTGATTACATGAATGTTCACTTATTATATATTGTTCATTGTTCTACATGACTATAATATAATACTGCCATGGAATATTTGTTGCATTAATAAGGTCATAGCAGATCCCCGTTATGATGAGAACCTTGAAATGCTATAACAATATTCTTAAATAAAGTTCTACGATTGGATGATATACTATGATAGGACACATAGTATACAGACCGTCATGTGCGAGTACTCTTAAGAAGACGAGACTCCCTCTCATGGATTTCACACTTGGTAATCTCCAAGATGGGAGATTATGAGAACAGACCCGTCAGTAGTAATTCTGCATGTCTTGGTGTCATCGGATATTGCTATCTGCAAGCGTGTGTAATGGTCCTTAGACTGGAAGATTATCATTAACTCATGTCATGACTCGCGCACTTAGATTGACTGACGAAAACCGTCACGCAGACAATCGGCGGGAAGTAGGGTACATTGGGTGCATCACGAGTGACAAGATGTTAATGGATAAGTTGAGGAAGGATTTGTTCCTTCCATTTATGGAAGTTGATATCTCGGACTTTTGATTGAAATAGAACTGTCACATTAAATTACATGGCCATGGTGTAAACAACGAGTTTATTTCAGGTAGTCAAAGAATTATGGATCAAGCATATAGGTTTATGACACTTTTATGAAATCTGTTTGATGAGATATTGAGACAAAGGGATTAAATTACACAGTAATCATTTGTATGAGGTGATATGTCAATGCGGTATCAACTTCTTTCTCTTGGGTGCCTTGACCCGTTGCTAGACAGTAATCTTGGACTTTAGGCAAACCTGCCTAATGCCAATGAGAAAGGGGCCTATAGGGTCACACACTATGTGTATCCAAGTATCTCAAGTTGAATAAAGATTAATCCCGTACGTGGTTTAATAATTATTCAAGGAAGCCTAAGTTGTTTTAAATTATGGAGGAAAAATAAAATAAAACAAGTACACATCGTGTATTATTAAATGTACACGCCGTGTAGTTTTATTTTGGAAAGAAAATGAATAAATGAAAACAAGATATACACACCGTGTACATTTAATGTACACGCCATGTAGTTTTCAATGAAAAACAAGTACACGCCGTGTATTTATTATTACACGCCGTGTAGTTTTTCCAGTCGGGTTTTTAAGGATATAATATCATTTTATTAAATGATATTTATTATAATCAGTGTGAGCGCATGTCAAGGAATTAATTATTCGACATGGAGGTTTTTAATAAGAGTTAATGAAATAAATGAAACATGTAACGCGTTTATTTATTGTCATAACTCTACAACCTCAAACTTGATTATAAATATCCTCACAACCCCAACTCTATTCCTACACAAGATAATCGTTGTGCACAATATCTCTGGACAATTATTTCAAGGCCGAAAGAACCTCTTCCTCCAAGAATGCTCTCAAGACCGAGAGAGATCCTCTTCCATCAGATCAAGACAATCTAAGGCAGACAACGCAAGCAAAGGCTTTTCCATGCTAGCACCTGGAGAATCCTTTGGCGACTTCCAAAGATACGAGGAACACGTGTGGATCACCGCTAGATGGAGTCTACACTTGGCTTCTGCGACGCAACGAAGGATCACATCGACAACGTGATCGAGAACATCAGCGAAGAAAGAACACCCAAAAGGTATTTATTTATAATTAATTACATTAATTATAATCAACCTGTAACGATCCTTGTTTGTGGTTTCGGGATAAACCATCTTCTTTGTCTTTTTATATGATTCGATCCGTGGAGACTGGCGTTTATCGTCATATTGATCCCGGATTGATCATTGCTAATGACAAAAAGCCAAGTGGGCACTTCCACCCATGCGCTTCCGCTGCGCCCGAAACCTTTAAATGGTATCAGAGTGAGGTTACAATGTTGATTATAGTTATTTAATTTTTGTTGATAATTTATGCATTCATATTTGATTCAATTCGAAATAAATCGTTCTATAAATATGAATTAACGAGATCTATTCTTCCTCCTTCATTTCTCGATTCATATCATAGAAACAACCTTTTAATTTTAATTTTGATTATAATAAAAATGAGGAACTCATCTGGAGGAGCCGCTCTTTCTCTCTGTACAACACGGGATTACACGGTGTGTAATTAAAACTACACGCCGTGTACTTAGGTTCAACGAACCGGCACTGGTCCGCCAAACCATGTCATGTGAATTGATTATGCCTAAGTTTTAATCACGCCGTGTTGACCAAAATTGAATGGAACGTGGAAACTGTAATACACAGCGTGTATTTTTGAGCAACACGTCGTGTAGTCCGTTCCAACCCAGGTGAAACCGTGTACAAAGATAAGCCGCGTATCGCGTACACAGGATCTCCAGGTCGGTTACCGCGTAACAAGGAATTACATGCCGTGTATGATTCATATACACACCGTGTACTCTAAAATTTCCAAAGTATAGAAAACACTCCAAAGCCCCAGCATGTACTTTGGATAAAGGGTGAAAATAAAAATACATGTCATGTAATTATAAACTACACGCCGTGTAATTTCAAGAAATGGAATTTCACCAGGTTTCCTCCAATGTACAAAGACCCGTACAAGGAATATGGATGAGAAGAATCTCAAGGAAATTCAAAAAGGAATTTAATATAAAGAATTGATTAATTGTAAGATCATAATTAATTGAATTCGAGAACATTTTATCTTAAATAAAAGAACAATTAAAAGAATTTGAATTCTAAATATGCGTAAATGTCGTTGCATACTATGGATGATCATGAGCTAGACCAAAGACCCTTTGTATGTGTATGGTTTCATTTAAATTTATTTAATTTAAATTTGTTGGCATGTGAGCCTTCTTCTAATAAAATGTAGGGCCTGTGTGCCCATGGTTTCTTTAATGTAAACCCATGTAATGGAGGATCTCCCAAGCAAGAGGAGACGGTTCAAATCCCAAAACTGAGGTGAAACCGATGCAAGAAGATACAAAGGTGGACAGGTGGGAGCTGAAAAACACGAACCATTAGGTTCAAGGTGTTTTCCCTAGGTCAGGGTTAGCTTATCAAAACCGCTAGATTAGCTAACCAAATAGAAGCTCATGATCATGCCATCTTATTTTATTTCTGTCTGATTGCATGGTTTATTTATTATGTATGTGTTGTCGCGATCACATAATTAATAAAATGAACAAGCATGCAAAGATGGAATAAAATAAAAACCGGACTATGCGTAAACATTATCGGAACATGGTTAATCACTTAAGCAAGCATCACTTAATATTAACAAGCATGTGATAATGAAAAGATACACATAAAGAATAAAATCCCTCAAATACCATATTAAGTCAGACCAAGCCTTTCGTTACTTGATTAAGGGAAAGACTCAATAAAACTATGTGTTTGACCAACCCTTGTTGGGACACATAATTTTATAAAGGAAGCCCTTATGAAAGGTTTCAGGTTGACTTAACCATATTACATCAAGAGAAGTATCCCTTGCTAGACTTGATGTAATATTGGAGGCAAGAGTTGAGGAAATCCAAGTCAAGATTTCAGGATTGGGGAGTCTACTCAACAGATCAAGGAACTGTAAGCTCATAGTTGGCAAAGACCTCCCTACCTAAATACCTTCAAATAGCTTGACCAACCCTTGTTGGGGTTATGCGAAGGGAAATATGGATCCTTGCCACTATAATGTCAAAGCAACTGGACATTCCAAGTTCAATGGTGAGGTCCATTGGGACTTGATAAAATAGTGGGAGAATTAATAAATTTATTATTTCTCATAAAAATGTAATCAAGAAAGTACTAATAAATATGCTCTTTTAAAATTGTAGAATCAAGATGAAAAACTCGTCAACAACTTTTTCTCTGCGATCAATTCTGGATAAAGACAAAATCCTCCCCGGTAGTAACTTTTAGGAATGGTTTAGGCACCTTCTGGTTATCCTACGCCATGAACGAAAGTTTTACGTGCTGGAGTCCTCACATCCTGATTCCCCTGCCCTAGGGGAGAGTGATGAAGATTTCCTAGTCTATGATCAACATTTGAATGATGCTCTCGACGTTCAATGTTTGATGCTATCATCTATGTCTAGTGAGCTCATGAAGTCTCATGAAGACATGGATGCCTACAGCATGCTCGAGCACCTCCGTGGTCTATACCAGGAGAGAGCAAGACATGAAATGTCACGACCCGCCCTCAGGGCCCGTGCCGTGACTACCCCAAGCCCGCCTTCCATATGCCAGGGGCTGGCGACTAGCACCAAGGCGTAAATTCCAACAAAAAGGGAAGGAATTGCCTTTGAAAAGTAAACAACCACCACAGAGTAAGCAAGCGGAAAAGTAACACTAAGTAAAAACAGAGTACAACTGAAGTGCGGAAAGTGAATGGGCTAGTATACAAACCCAAACTGAAAGTAAAGTACAACTCGAAAGGGAAAACAACAACTGTAAAGTAAAAGCTGCTACACCGAGCAGTCCACTGGAAATCCCACCTGAAGGGTGGGTACAGATAGCTCCACTGCTCCTCGGGTTCCGCCGTCCGCTCTGGGTACGTCCTGCCAAGTGGTCCACCTCTAGGTACCGTTCTGCTCCGCAAGCCTCAGCCACGGTCAACGTTGTCCGTTGTCTGCAACCAACACAACGTAGTGCGGGCATAGCCCATGCAGGGGTGAGTATAAGCTACTCAGTAGGGACCCCGAGACCCCAGAAGGTCTCTCAAAATCCACAAAGGATAAACCACAAAGAAAGGTACAATCACGAAGTAACAACCGACATTGCTTAGGTATATGCCCATACATATACCTAAGTCATCAATTTCAAATACGCTCCAACCTCCGAGCCCAAGTACAACTCAGTCCACATAGGAAAGTAAACGTATTTCACACAGGAAGCAAAACGTAATCCACACAGGATAGCACAACACAATCCACACAGGAAAGCAACAGGATTCAGCTCACACAGGTATACTTCTTCAAGGGACGATAAAGATGATCTCTGATCCATCTAAGTCGTCGGACCCATGAAGGATCGATAGGTAACTAACCCTCGCAAAAGACCAACACAGGATCAGGCCCACACAGGACCTTTAGGCGCTGGTTCACACAGGACCGCTGAGCGCAAAGACCCACACAGGATCAGACCCACACATGATCGAGCCCACACAGGACCTATAGCACTGATCCATGTAGGATTGCTGAGTGCTGTAGTCGTCGTCGTCGAATCCACACAGGATCTCTGTACTGTCGTCGTCACAGTCACAATAGCAGTAGCAGTAGCAGTAGCAGTCACAGTCGCAGCCAGCACTAGGGTTCCCGCACACATCAAGCTCGTTCGGGATGGTCCGCTCCACGAGCCGAGAGGCTGATACATCAACTGTCACAAATTCCAGAGTTGATTTATCCAAAAGTTCCGTATCGTCAACAGGAACTCAACGCAACAGACGGCGCGTCGATCGGACGCCCGGTCTGAGAGTTATTGGCTTTTTCGTCCCAGGGGCCCGGTTGGTTTCTAAGGCAAAACCAACCCGACCGTACTCCACCTGCGTCCAAACCTCGGGCAGAGTATGCCAAAAGATCCGTCTCACTAAGGGGAACACGACAAAGCTGACGGCACGTCAATCGGACGTCCGTAGTTCAAGATATGAGCGTTTACGCTCCGAGGGCCCGGTTGGTTTCGTGTACGAACCAACCCGGCTGAACTCAAAGTATTCCGAAACCCTGAGTGTAATATACCGAAACGACCGTCTCGATCCAAGGATCGCGTTTCCGCAGACGGTTCGTCAATCGGAGGTCCGTAACTCAAGTTATGAGCAAAAGACCGAAGTCAATTCGAAAACGGGGGGTTCGGGTCCGGGCCGACCCGGCCCGACACCCCTGGGTCGGCCCGAACCGGGTCGACCCAAACTGGCTCGACCCGACCCGGGTCCGATCCGGCCCGGCCGACGGCGCGGCCCGACCGGCGGAGGTGCGGCCTGGCGCCGCACGGGTGCAGCGCGCGGGGGGCAAGGCCCCTGCTTTGTTTAGCTGGCGGTGCGGCTTAAGCCGCGCCTTTTGGAGAACCGGCCCCCCGTGTGGGGGCCTGCTTTTGAGAAAATGGGGGGGGCACTGCCCCCCCCCCCCCCCCCTTTGTGTAACCGGTTCCCCCCTCACATGGGGGGGACCTTCTTGTGGCCAGCCGGGGGAATTAATTCCCCCAGCACCTCTCTTCCGGCCGGCCCGACATGGCCGGCCGGTCCTTCCTCAACGGGACTGGCAAGGCCGGTCCCCTTCCGGTTTCCGACATTGGCGGCCCGGCGAGCCGCCGGTCTTCTCGTTCTGCCGCGGCCCGGAACCGGCCGCAGCCTTCGTCGTCCGG
This sequence comes from Viscum album, assembly GCA_963277665.1. Classification (NCBI taxonomy): domain Eukaryota; kingdom Viridiplantae; phylum Streptophyta; class Magnoliopsida; order Santalales; family Viscaceae; genus Viscum; species Viscum album. Next base: position 1,806,896,961 of record OY728130.1, on the reverse strand, counting down.
CGCGGTGCGACGGCACCGCGCCCCTCCGCCGCGCCTTTGATTCCCTTCGACGCGGCGCGATGGCGTCACGTTCTTGATGATCCTTCCACGGCACGGTGCGACAGCGTCGTGCAAATAAACCGGGTGATTCTCGCGTGGTGCGACGACACCACGCCTTATCGTTCTTCCACAAGAATATAATAATCAAGAACAAAGGAGGAGGGTTCGGCCGTGTTCGTGCGGTCCCCCCCCCCTCACGTTAAACGATATTAATTTTTCATTATCCTCAAAGTTTGACATTCAGTATCAAGAACGAGAATAAATAAATAATCAACAACAACCCCTACCTTGGTTTCAAGATCGATGATCGTCAACGACCCGCGGAAGACAACGTCGCGGAGGTCGGGCGTTGCGGTAATCGTTCGTCAAATCCGATGACGAAGAGGTACGTCCGAAGAGTTACGTCGTTGGCGAATCTTCGTAATCCGACGAAGGAAGTCCAAGGAGGAAGCGGCTTTCCCTTTCGTTGACACGGAAGGCATCGTCAATCTTCAGAAACAACCGGCTATGAAGAAGAGAGGAGCGGCATTCTTCGTCGGAGCTCGAAGGTTCTTCATGTTCTTCGTCAAGCGTGAAGAAGAAGAAGAAGAAGAAGAATGAGAAGGCTTCAAATCTCTCAAGAGGCTAGAGAATTCTAACCAAATAAAATAAGCTAAGAGCTTATTTTATTTACTCAACCAAACCTTTTGAAATTCAAAGGTTTGAAAAAGAATAAACAACTCAACCCAATTAATAAGCTAAGTTGTCAAGTTCATTTAAAAGGGGAGTTAAGGGAGTTTTGAGAGTAGATTAAAAGTTGGGGTTCGTGTGGGCCCCACCACACTTAATCCTCTCAAGGGAGGTTAAGTGGGTGTGGGTCCCAACCCTAACTTCCTTTGAGAGGAGTTAACCAACAAGTAAGAAAAATAAAAAGTGTCCCACATTTTTATTTAACTTTTTATAATTCTCCCAAAAACTAACTTTCATCCCGCAATAAACGCAACTTCGGAAAAGGTCTCCTTAAGCGAATATCGGTGCTGCGAGTTCATTGGTGTCCTCAGATTTCAATTCCGAGCACCGTATCAAAAGTTAGAAATTCCCGCTCGTTCGTTCACTGAACGTACCCGAGCCAAACTTTGGAAATTGATTCCGGGCACACCGGGCCTCGGAATCAGGTGCCGTTAGAAACCCCACTCTTGTAAAATTCCAAAGAAAATTAAGAAAAAATTTCCCTTGAATTTTACGGGTCTTTACATTACTCCCACCTCAGGGCTTTACGTCCCCGTAAAGATACATCAGAAACTAGGGAAAAAAATGAGGGTACTGAGCACGCATCTGAGCCTCCCGCTCCCATGTGCTCTCCTGGAGATTCTCGTGCTGCCATCTGTTGCGCACAAGAGGAATCGATTGCCCACGTAGGACCCGCTCCTGTCGATCCTCTATCTCCACCGGGACCTCCGTAAAAGTCTCCCCATCGTCAACGTCAAGCTCCCCATGGTCAATGATGTGTGTCGGGTCGTGCACGTATCTCCTCAGCTGGGATACGTGGAAGACGTCGTGCACCCGGTGCAACTGAGGTGGAAGAGCCAGGCGATAAGCCACCTCGCCAACACTACTGAGGACCTGGAAGGGTCCGATGAAGCGCAGAGATAACTTGCTGCCTCGGCCAAATCTCCGAATACCACGTCGAGGTGAGACCTGCAAGAAGACGTGGTCGCCATCCTCGAACTCCAGTGGCCTCCACCTCCTGTCAGCGTATGACTTCTGCCGGCTCTGAGCTGTCCTCATCCGCTCCTGGATGACCTGGACCTTTTCTGTCGTGGCTTGGACCATCTCCGGTCCCACAAGTGCTGACTCCCCAGGGTCTGTCCAGCACAAAGGGGATCTACAAGTTCGGCCGTACAACGCCTCATACGGTGCCATCCCGATGGTGGAGTGGTAGCTGTTGTTGTACGCAAACTCCACCAAGGGTAGGTGGTCCTCCCAGCTACGACCAAAGTCGAGGAAACATGCGCGGAGCATGTCCTCGAGAGTCTGAATGGTCCTCTCCATCTGACCATCCTCCTGAGGGTGAAAAGCTGTGCTCAGACGTAGCTGCGTCCCGAACGCCTCCTGTAACCCCTTCCAAAGCCGGGAATTAAAGCGAGCATCTCGATCGGAGATGATAGATGATGGCACACCGTGGAGCCGCACAATCTCCTGAACGTAGAGACGTCCCAAGCTCTCCACTGAGCCCTGCTCTCTGATGGGTAAGAAGTGTGCCGACTTGGTGAGTCGGTCAACAATCACCCAGATGGAGTCGTGACCTCTAGAAGTGCGTGGAAGTCCAGTCACGAGCCCTGCTCTCCACTGAGCCCTGCTCTCTGATCCATCTAAGTCGTCGGACCCACGAAGGATCGATAGGTAACTAACCACCACAAAAGACCCACACAGGATCGGGCGCACACAGGACCTGTAGGCGCTGGTTCACACAGGACCGCTGAGCGTAAAGACCCACACAGGATCGGGCCCACACAGGACCTGTAGCACTGATCCACGTAGGATCGCTGAGTGCTGTAGTCGTCGTCGTCAAATCCACACAGGATCTCTGTACTGTCGTCGTCGCAGTCACAGTAGTAGTAGCAGTAGCAGTAGCAGTCACAGTCGCAGCCAGCACTAGGGTTCCCGCACACAGCAAGCTCGTTCGGGAGGGTCCGCTCCACGAGCCGAGAGAATGATACATAAACTGTCACAAAGTCCAAAGTTGATGTATCCAAAAGTTCTGTATCGTCAACAGGAACTCAACGCAACAGACGGCGCATCGATCGGACGCCCGGTCTAAGAGTTATTGGCTTTTTCGTCCCAGGGGCCCGGTTGGTTTCTAAGGAAAAACCAACCCGACCATACTCCACCTGCGTCCAAACCTCGGGTGGAGTATGCCAAAATATCCGTCTCACTAAGAGGAACACAACAAAGCTGACGGCACGTCAATCGGACGTCCGTAGTTCAAGATAGGAGCGTTTCCGCTCCGAGGGCCCGGTTGGTTTCGTGTACGAACCAACCCGGCTGAACTCAAAGTATTCCGAAACCCTGAGTGTAATATACAGAAACGACCGTCGCAATCCAAGGATCGCGTTGCCATAGACGGTTCGTCAATCGGAGGTCGTTAGCTCATGTTATGAGCAAAAGACCGAAGTCAATTCGAAAACGGGGGGTTCGGGTCCGGGCCGACCCGGCCCGGCCGGCGGCGCGGCCCGGCTGGCGGCGGTGAGGCCTGGCGCCACACGGGTGCAGCACGCGGGGGGCAAGGCCCCCGCTTTGTTTAGCTAGCGGTGCGGCTTAAGCCGCGCCTTTTGGAGAACCGGCCCCCCGTGTGGGGGCCTGCTTTTGAGAAAACGGGGGGGCGCTGCCCCCCCTCTGTGTAACCGGTTCCCCCCTCACGTGGGGGGGGGGGACCTTCTTGTGGCCAGCCGGGGGAATTAATTCCCCCAGCACCTCTCTTCCAGGCGGCCCGACATGGCCAGCTGGTCCTTCCTCAACGGGACTGGCAAGGCCGGTCCCCTTCCGGTTTCCGACACCGGCGGCCCGGCGAGCCGCCGGTCTTCTCGTTCCTCCGCGGCCCGGAACCGGTCATGGCCTTCGTCGTCCGGCACGGTGCGACGGCACCGCGCCCCTCCGCCGCGCCTTTGATTCCCTTCGACGCGGCGCGACGGCGTTGCGTTCTTGATGATCCTTCCACGGCGCGGTGCGACAACATCGTGCAAATAAACCGGGCGATTCTCGCGTGGTGCGACGACACCAAGCCTTCTCGTTCTTCCACAAGAATATAATAATCAAGAACAAAGGAGGAGGGTCCGGTCGTGTTCGTACGGTCCCCCCCCCCTCACGTTAAACGATATTAATTATTCGTTATCCTCAAAGTTCGACATTCAATATCAATAACGAGAATAAATAAATAATCAACAACAACCCCTACCTTGGTTTCATGATCGATGATCGTCAACGACCCGCGGAAGACAACGTCGCGGAGGTCGGTCGTTGCGGTAATCGTTCGTCAAATCCGATGACGAAGAGGTACGTCCGAAGAGGTACGTCGTTGGTGAATCTTCGTAAGCTGACGAAGGAAGTCCAAGGAGGAAGCGACGTTCCCTTTCGTTGAGACGGAAGGCGTCGTCGATCTTCGGAAACAACCGGCTACGAAGAAGAGAGGAGCGGCGTTCTTCGTCGGAGCTCGAAGGTTCTTCGCATTCTTCGTCAAGCGTGAAGAAGAAGAAGAAGAAGGATAAGGCTTCCAATCTCTCAAGAGGCTATAGAATTCTAACCAAATAAAATAAGCTAAGAGCTTATTTTATTTACTCAACCAAACCTTTTGAAATTCAAAGGTTTGAAAAATATTAAACAACTCAACCCAATTAATAAGCTAAGTTGTCAAGTTCATTTAAAAGGGGAGTTAAGGGAGTTTTGAGAGGAGATTAAAAGTTGGGGTTCGTGTGGGCCCCACCACACATAATCCTCTCAAGGGAGGTTAAGTGGGTGTGGGTCCCACCCCTAACTTCCTTTGAGAGGAGTTAACCAACAAGTAAGAAAAATAAAAAGTGTTCCACATTTTTATTTAACTTTTTATAATTCTCCCAAAAACTAACTTTCGTCCCGCAATAAACGCAACTTCGGAAAAGGTCTTCTTAAGCGAATATCGGCGCTACGAGTTCATCGGTGTCCTCAGATTTCAATTCCAAGCACCGGATCAAAATTTAGAAATTCCCACTCGTTCGTTCACTGAACGTACCCGAGTCAAACTTCGGAAATTGATTCCGGGCACACCGGGCCTCGGAATCAGGTGCCGTCAGAAACCGCTCTCTTGTAAAATTCCAAAGAAAATTAAGAAAAAATTTCCCTTGAATTTTACGGGTCTTTACATGAAAGGTTTGAGATCTCCAAGTCTCTATTTAAGAGCAAGCTTGGAGAGGGTGCCCCAGCCGGGCCTCGTGTAGTTAAGCTCATTGGCTACATTGAGCGCTTGGAGGTTATAGGGTTTAAACTCCCCGAAGAACTAGGTACCGATCTCATTCTTGCATCACTCCCCTAGAGCTTCTCAAACTTTGTTGTGAACTTCAATATGAACAACATTGAGAAGTCTTTGTCTGATCGTCTCATCCTCATTCGCCAAGTGGACACTGACATGAAGCGTGAAAAGCCTTCTGTCCTCATGGTGAATAAAAGGAATGGTAAGGCGAAGAGCTTTAAGCCCAAAGCTTCTTCAAGGCCTTCCAAGAAAAGGAAGATCAAAGGGGATGCAAAGGAATATGATGTTGTATGTTTTACATGTGGCAAGAAGGGCCACTGGAAGAAAAACTGCACCCAGCCAAGGAAGCAAGGGGAAGCTTCAGGTGCGTTTGTTGTCAAATGAAATCTATCTGTTTCTACTAATTGGGTATTAGATACTGCTTGTGGTGCTCACATCTGTATCCAAATAAAGGAACCAAGTAGATTCAGGAAGATTGATCGAGGGGAGGTAGATCTACGAGCACCCAACAGAGCCAGACTTGCTGTTGTAGCTGTCGGGGACTACCACCTCACATTGCCTATCGGGGTGGTCTTGGTTTTTAAAGGATGTTATTATGTACCCTCTGTAACCAAAAACATTATTTCAGTATCCAGATTAGATACTGATGGATTCATATTCATGTTTAGAAGTGGATGTTTCTATTTTTATAAAGATAGCATTTGTTTTGGTAGGGCACATTTATATAACGGCCTTTATGTGTTACACTACACAAACCAAGTAATGGAAATCGATAACAAAGTTAATTCACATGACTCATACCACACCCAACTTTGGCATCACCGGCTAGGTCATGTCAATGAGAAACGTTTGACAAAATTACATCAAGATGGGTATTTAGATTCTTTCGAACTAAAACCACTTGGTGTATGTCATGCGTCTCTATAAGGCAAAATGACCAAAGCCCCATTTAGTGGGAAAGGTGAAAGAGCTAAAGAGATTCTAGAATTAGTTCACACATATGTGTGTGGACCATTTCCAGTTGAATCAAGGGGTGGGTTCTCATACTTCATAACTTTTATTGATGATTTTAGTAGATATGGATATATCTATTTAATGAGGTATAAGTTAGATTCTTTTGATCGGTTCAAAGAATACAAGAATGAAGTTGAGAACCATCTTGGTAAGAAGATTAAGAAACTCTGCTCAGAAAGAGGAGGAGAATATCTTAATCAGGACTTCATTGATTTCTTACGGGAGTTTGGGATTCTATCTCTACTCACTCCTCCTTACACACCGCAGTGGAATGGTGTAATTGAAAGGAGGAACTGCAGCCTGTTGGACATGGTGAGATCAATGATGAGTCATGCGAGTCTTCCATTATCCTTTTGGGGATGTGCATTACAAACAGCAGCACACATACTAAACCAAGTACCAACTAAATCGATAAATGGTATTCCATATGAGTTATGGAGTGGACAAAAATCCATGTTATCGAATTTACATGTGTGGGGTAGCGAAGCATTTGTTAAGGCCTCTTCAGGTAACAAACTTGCACCCCGAGGCACAAAGTGTATATTTATAGGATATCCCAAGGAAACAAGGGGATATTACCTATACAACCCCTCAGATAAAAAGGTTACATTGGAAAGACACACCATATTCCTTGAGAGAGAGCACATCTCCAAAAGAGATAATGGGAGCGAGATAGACTTCGATGAAGTTGAGGCTCAAGATACACATGAGTTGGTACAAGAACAGATTCCACAGAGCCCCGTGGAAGAAAAATCTGTTCCAGAGACACAAGAACTATGTAGGAGCACGAGAGAGGTGAGAGAACCAGAATGATATGGTTTTTTTGTCACCGAGGATGGTGTCTCATTATTGGTTGACAATGATGATCCTCTTCCCTACAAGGAAGTAGTTGAAGGCACAGACGTTGCCAAGTGGCGAGAAGCCATGAATTCTGAAATGGATTCCATGTACCAAAACCAAGTCTGGATTTTGGTAGATCCTCTAGTTGATGTAAAGCCTATTGGTAATAAATGGGTATTCAAGAAGAAACTGGACATGGAGGGGCAAGTCATAACCTACAAGGCATGACTGGTTGCAAAAGGTTTTAGACAGCGTCAAGTAATTGACTATGATGAAACCTTTTCACCGGTTGCAATGCTGAAGTCCATCAAAATACTATTGGCCATTACTGCTTACCATGACTATGAAATTTCGAAAATGGATGTCAAAACAGCTTTCCTCAACAGGAACCTCCAGGAAGATGTCTACATGACACAACCTGAAGGGTTTGTGACTCCAAATGATGCCAACAGGGTATGCAAGTTGTAGAAATCCATTGATGGATTAAAGTAAGCATCAAGGTCATGGAAAATTCATTTTGATGAAGCTGTTACGGAATTTGTCTTTGTTAAGAATGAATGTGAGCCTTGTGTGTACAAAAGTTTTAGTGGAAGTACAGTCATTTTCCTAATAGGATATGTTGATGACATATTGCTAATTGGAAACAAAGTACCTGTCTTACAGTCAGCAAAGGAATTGTTACATAAATGCTTCTCCATGAAAGACTTGGGTGAGGTAGAATATATTCTTGGGATCAAGATCCATCGTGATAGATCCAAGAGAATGCTGGGCCTGAGTCAAAGTATATACATTGACAAGATACTGAAGAGATTCAGTATGGAACAGTCTAAGAGGGGATTGTTTCCAGTGTCACATGGCATTCATCTTTCCAAGAAAATGGGTCCTTAGACACATGAGGAATGAAAGAGAATGGAAAGGATCCCTTACGCATCCTCGATTGGGTCAGTCATGTATGGTATGCTATGTACGAGGCTAGATGTTTCTTACGCATTAAGTGCGGTAGGAAGATATCAAGCTGATCCAGGAGACCGCCATTGGATGGCAGTCAAGACTATCCTTAAGTATCTGAGGCATACTATGGATATGTTCCTTGTTTATGGAGGAGATGAGGAACTAGTCATCAGAGAACATGTAGATGCTAGTTTCTAGACTGATCAAGATGACATGAAGTCACAGACTAGATACATCTTCAGTATGAATGGAGGTGCAGTGAGCTGGAAGAGCTCAAAACAATGTGTGGTGGAAGATTCTACAGCGGAGTCTGAGTATATCGCAGCTTCTGAGGCAGCTAAAGAAGAAGTATGGATCTGAAGCTTCATCCAAGAGCTGGATGTTGTACCGAGCAGTAAAGATCATATCACACTCTATTGTGATAATACTACCATGGTGGCACTTGCAAAAGAGCCAAGGTCACATCAGCGGAGAAAGAAAATACTTCGGAAGTATCATCTCTTGAGGGATTTTTCTCAGAGAGGTGAAGTTTCAGTGAGCAGTATTTCCACGGAAGACAACGTGGTGGACCCATTGACTAAATCCTTGACTCAGCAGAAACATGATCATCATGTGAGGTCTAGCGGACTAAAAGTCTTAGGCATTTGGCTCTAGTCCAAGTGGGAGTTTGTAAGGGTTGGTGTCCTCAGAACCAACTGTTTTGTACTTTGATTACATGAATTTTCACTTATTATATATTGTTAATTTTTCTGCATGACTATAATATAATAATGTCCTGGAATATTTGTTGCATTAATAAGGTCATTAAAGATCTCCACTATGATGAGAACCTTGAAATTCTATAACAATATTCTAAAATAAAGTTTTATGGTTGGATGACATACTATGATAGGACACATAGTATACAGACCGTCATGTGCGAGTACTCGTAAGAAGACAAGACTCTCTCTCATGGAGTTCGCACTTGGTAATCTCCAAGATGGGAGATTTTGAGAACAGAACCACCAGTAGTAATTTCACATGTCTTGATGTCATCGTATATTGCTATCTGCGAGCGTGTGTAATGGTCCTTAGACTGGAAGATTATCATTAACTCATTTCATGACTCGTGCACTTAGATTTACTAACGAAAACCGTCACACAGACAGTTGGCGGGAAGTAGGGTACGTTGGGTGCATCATGAGTGACATGTTGTTAATGGATAAGTTGAGGAAGGATTTGTCCCTTTCATTTATGGAAGTTGATATCTTGACCCTTTGATTGAAATAGAACTGTCGCATTAAATTACATGGCCATGGTGTAAACGATGATTTTATTTCAGGTAGTCAAAGAATGACGGATCAAGCATATAGGTTTATGACACTTCCATGAAATCTTCTTGATGAGATATTGAGACAAAGGGATTAAATTACACAATAAGCATTCGTATGAGGTCATATGTCAATGCGGCGTCAACTTCTTTCTCTTGGGTGCCTTGAACCGTTGCTAGATAGTAATCTTGGACTTTAGGCAAGCCTGCCTAATGCCAATGAGAAAGAAGCCTAGAGGGTCACACACTATGTGTATCAAAGTATCTCAAGTTGAATAAAGATTAATCTCGTACGTGGTTTAATAATTATTCAAGGAAGCCTATGTTTTTTTAAATGATGGAGGAAAAATAAAATAAAACAAGTACACTCCATGTATTATTAAATGTACACGCCGTGTAGTTTTATTTTGGAAAGGAAATGAATAAATGAAAACAAGATATACACGCTGTGTACATTTAATGTACAAGCCGTGTAGTTTTCAATGAAAAACAAGTACACGCCGTGTATTTATTATTACACGCCATGTAGTTTTTCCAGTCGGTTTTTTGAGGATAAAATATCATTTTATTAAATGATATTTATTATAATCAGCATGAGCGCATGTCAAGGAATTAATTATTCGACATGAGGGTTTTCAATAAGTGTTAATGAAATAAATGAAACGCGTAACGTGTTTATTTATTGTCATAACTCTGCAACCTCAAACTCGATTATAAATATCCTCACAACCCCAACTCTTTTCCTACACAAGATAATCATTGTGCACAATATCTCTGGAGAATTATTTCAAGGCTGAAAGAACCTCTTCCTCCAAGAATGCTCTCAAGACCGAGAGGGATCCTCTTCCATCGGATCAAGGCAATCTAAGGCAGACAACGCAAGCAAAGGTTTCTCCACGCTAGCACCCGGAGAATCCTTTGGTGATGTCCAGAGATACAAGGTACACGTGTGGATCACCGATAAAGGGAGTCTACACTTGGGTTCTGCGACGCAACGATGGATCACATCGACAACGTGATCAAGAACATCAATGAAGAAAAAACACCCAAAAGGTATTTCTTTATAATTAATTATATTATTCATAATCAACCTGTAATGATCCTTGTTTGTGGTTCCGGGACAAACCATATTCTGTGTCTTTTTCTATGATTCGATCCGTGGAGACTGGCGTTTATCGTCATATTGATCCCGGATTGATCATTGCTAATGACAAAAAGCCAAGTGGGCACTTCCACCCATGCGCTTTTGCTGCGCCCAGAACCTTCAAAACCATCCACAATAATTAATTATAATAATTTACAATTAATTATACTATTAAATTAAAATAGGTATAAATGCCTAAAACCCATTGAGTCATTCTGTCATGCTAAAACCAACGACAACTAGGTGTATACCACTCCAAACAAACACTCAGGCCTATGAAATATGAAATCCCCATTTTGCAACACTGATTCAATATCCAAATAATTTAATTTTAGACCCAAACCCTTGAAAAATATTAACGGTGATGTACTATCTCTGAAACGACGTGCGTATGTTGTCTTGGGTTTTACTTTAACAAGGCCGAACAAAAGCCCCTTTGAAAATGGTCAATTCCACCATGCTGTGGTGGAATCAGCACCAAACCTGAAATCTGTTCATATAAAAATCAAAGAGATGGGAAACAAATATTAGGAAAGGAATAGGAATAACCTTACCTTTCCCAAATTGGAGGAAAGAGAGAGGAAGAGAGGGGGCGGTGGCGGCTGCAAGGCCCTCCCCATGCACTTGTCCGAGCCCGGAAGGAAGGCCGGGTTGAACCCCCTTTTAAAAAAACACCCTATGAAACATTCACGAAGTGACTATAAGGGTCACACCATGACTTTTTTAGAAAATCCCCTACTCCCCTTGGTTGACCTATTTCATGCCCCCCAAATCTTGGGACACAACTCATGAAACACTTTCACAGCATGAAAGGCCCTTTCCCACTGTCAAATTCTGATTCCAGTACTTTTCATCAACACGTCCCCCCGACCACTCATCTGACATTCACCTGAACCCTCAATACATTCACTAGACATTAAACCACTTCCTAAAACACTATTTTGAAATTCTAAAATGCTCATAACTCTAGTCTGAGTCCTGGTTCTCAAAAAGAATTGTCCACTAAAAAATCAAATTCCTATTGAATTTCATATACCATCCGGACACGGGGAATTACAGGGCCCATCCCCAACCCCATTTGTGGCTCCATGCCACCACTCCATTATTCTCCCCCCTAAATCACAACCTCCTACCTTTTCCCAACACCATATTGTAACACCCCCTATTATGACATAGTCCTCAGTCGGGCTGCATAGTTCCATCCTCGAATGTTTGACAACCCACTACCAGCATTCTCCCACCAAACTACTACTCCTGAAAAATATCATAAATCATTCAAAGGCATGATCAAAATTCCCACTCCATGATCTTAATCCTAAAATTTTAATTCACTTTGATCTCTATCAACTTATAACAACAGGATTCATTGCAGTTTTATCCCTCCATGTGATTAATCACAAGAATCAATGGGGAAAGGAAAGGGGGAAAGAGAAAATAATATAGAATAAAACAATATAGTAGCCAAAAACACAAAACTACACTTTGATCCCCCTTCTCCTAAGCCTCTCAATCCTTAGATATCAATCTCCACTCCATTACTTCAGTGAGGATTCCACATGTAGAGAGCTTCATGGGATTCTTTTCACATTAATTTTGAATATGCTCCATTGTGATCACAAATTTTCCTGAGGACCCACATTTTTGAATACCTTCTTCCTCGGATCAGATTACACCTAGTCTACAAGACCTTTTCCCCTTGATTAAATTTATCATTCATGAATGAATATTTTATCCTAGTTTCCTCCATCATTCACTTGCTCCAAGTTTCTTTCTTTCCGGATTTGGAAAAGCAAGAAAAATGAGGGACTTTATTTTTTTGATTCAGCCGACCACCAATTTCCCTCTATAACTCGAGTTTTTTATGCCACGCGGGCATCATAATTTGGGTTTTAATATGATGTGATGCCTATAAACGGATCACAGAGGATGATAAGTTGTGTGACATTCCTTAGAGTTCATCTTACAAAGCTATGGATGTGTGGGAATTAATGTTACCCAAAATGGTTCAATGAATCTCATGCAATCCAGGTATGTCCTGGTTAATCTTTCATGAGTAGCATTTAATTTGATGTAGATCTTATTTTAATCTGACATGTGACTCGGAAAGATGGGATCACTCATATGTGAGTGCTGGTGTAAAATTTTATTCCAGCATTGCAACAGGCATGGCTCAAATTTTTTTAAAATGAGTTTTTAACTAAAAATATTTCTGGAAAACAGTTATGGTTAATTTATTTTCTAAAAATACGCTACAAAGGCGGCATCGGCAATGTCTCCTTTGTGTTGATGCGAAAAGGTAGCTTCGACAATGCCGCCTTTTGGGTTAAATGGAAAGGAAGTATCATCGATGCCGCATTTCCCCTAAAACAAAAAAATATATTATTTTTATTTTTATTTTTGTTTTGTTTTGTTTATATATATATATATATAAACAAAACAAAACAAAAATAAAAATAAAAATAAAATTTTCAGAAGAATTTATCCGTTATTTAAAATCCAGCAGTACTGCCATTACAACAGTTAGGATTCTAACAGAAGCTCTCACTTAGGGCTCCCATTTTATAAGAGAGATTACCTTGAAAATCATTCTGCATTTCTGATGTGGGATTCTGGTTTTCCCTTTCCTACGCAGAACATTCTGCATTTCCGATGTGGGATTCTGTTTCAAGTACGTGAATTTGAAAGACTATAAAATATAAACTATAAGACCAATATAAATGAATCTTAAAACATGGATTAAACATATACAAAATAGTTAAAAACAGAATGAATTTCATAAAAAAAGATGATAAAAATGATTTATAAGCTTTTGAAACTACCTACATGAAACTTAAAAATGTTTCAAGTACGTGACTTTGAAAGCCTATAAAATATAAACTAAAAGACTAATATAAATGAAACTTAATACATGAATTAAATATATAATAAATAGTTGAAAATAAAAATAATTTTGTAAAAAATGTTGATGGGAAATAATTTATATGTTTTCAAAGACACCTATATGAAACTTAAAATGTTTCAAGCATGCGACTTTGAAAGCCAATAAAATATAAACTATTGGACCGATATAAATGAAACTTAAAACATGGATTAAATATATAGAAAATAGTTGAAAATAAAAATAATTTCAGAAAAAATGTTCATGAAAAATAATTTATACGCTTTCAAAACCACCTTCTTGAAACATAAAAATGTTTCAAGTACGTGCCTTTGAAAGCCTATAAAATTCAAACTATAAGACCGATATAATTTAAAGTTAAAACATGGATTAAACATTTATTGAATTATTTATATAATAATAAATTATTTAATTATAAATTATTAATAATTAGTTATATAATAATTAACAGATTAATTAATAATATAATTATTCAGTATATAATAGTTAATTAGTAAATTTGTAATATAGTTATAAATTATATTAATTAATTACAATTAATAATTAGTAATTATTCAAAATTATTATAAAATAATTAATTAGTAAATTGGTAATATAATTAACAATTATATAATAGTTAATTAGTTAATTAGTAATATAATTATAAATTATAATTATTCATTATAATTATTCATTATAATTTTTCATTATAATTACTAATAATAATTATTCATTATAATTACTAATTATAATTATTAATTATTAATTATTAATTATCTAATTAGTTACTATATGATTAATGATTTATTATATAAATATTAATTGTATAATTATTAGTTAGTTAATTATTAATTAATAATAATTAATTATATAATAATTAATTAGTTAATTAGTAATATAATTAGTTAAATAGTAATATAATTATTAATTATTTAATAATTAATTAGTTACTTAGTAATATAATGATTAATTATTTAATAATTAACTAGTTAATTAGTGATATAACTATTAATTATATAATTTTTAATTAGTTAATTAGTAATTAATAATCATTAATAATATAGTAACTAATTAGTTAATTGGTAATATAATTATTAATTATATAATAGTTAGTTAGTTAATTTTTCGAGAAAGATAGAGCTAATGCCATTTTTATAATTAGTTAATTAGTAATATAATTATAAATTATAATTATTCATTATAATTATTAATTAGTATTTATTAAAAATAATTATATAATAATTAATTAGTTAATTGGTAATGTAATTATTAAATATATAATAGGTAATTAGTTAATCAGTAATATAATTATTCATTATAATTATTAATTAGTAATTATTAAAAATTATTATATAATAATTAATTAGTTAATTAGTAATATAATTATTCTTTATAATTATTCATTATAATTATTCATTATAATTATTAATTACAATTATTCATTATAATTAATCACTATAATTATTAATTATTAATTACTTAAATAATTATTAATTATATAACTATTAATTGTATAATAATTATTTAGTTAATTCAAAATTATTAATGATTAATTATATAATAATTAATTAGTTAATTAGTAATATAATTAGTTAATTAATAATATAATTAGATATTAGTAATATAATTATTAATTATTTAATAATTAATTAGTTACCTAGAAATATAATTACTAATTATAATTAGTTAATTAGTAATATAATTATTAATTATATAAATTTTAATTAGTTAATTAGTAATTATTAATCGTTAATTATATAATAACTAATTAGTTTATTAGTAATATTATTATTAAATATATAATAGTTAATTAGTTAAATTTTTGAGAATGATAGAGTCGATGCCCTTTTTATAATTAGTTAATTAGTAATATAATTATAAATTATAATTCTTCATTGTAATTATTAATTAGTATTTATTAAAAATTATTATATAATAATTAATTAGTTGATTGGTAATATAATTATTAAATATATAATTGTTAATTAGTTAATTAGTAATATAATTATTCATTATAATTATTAATTAGTAATTACAAAAAATTATTATATAATAAATAATTAGTTAATTAATGATATTATTATTCATTAAAATTATTCATTATAACTATTAATTATTCATTATTCAATATAATTAATAATTATAAATTATTAATTTATAATAATTAATTAATTTATTTATTTATTATATGTTTAATCCATGTTTTAACTTTAAATTATATCAGTCTTATAGTTTGTATTTTATATGTTTTCAAAGGCACATACTTGAAACATTTTTATGTTTCAAGTAGGTGGTTTTGAAAACTTATAAATTATTTTTCATGAACATTTTTTACAAAATTTTTTTTATTTTTAACTATTTTTTCAATGTTTAATCCATTTTTAAGTTTCATTTATATCGGTCTAATAGTTCATATTTTATTGGCTTTCAAAGTCACGTGCTTGAAACATTTTTAAGTTTCATGTAGGTGTCTTTGAAAACTTATAAATTATTATCCATCAACATTTTTTATGAAATTCATATTATTTTCAACTATTTTTTATATGTTTAATCCATGTATTATGTTTCATTTATATTGGCCTTGTAGTTTATATTTTATAGGCTTTCAAAGTCACATTCTTGAAACATTTATAAGTTTCAAGTAAGTGGTTTTGAAAGCTTATAAATCATCTTTTATCATCATTTTTTATGAAATTCTATTTTTTTCAACTATTTTTTATATGTTCAATCCATGTTTTATGTTTCATTTATATTGGTCTTATAGTTTATATTTTATAGTCTTTCAAAGTCACGTACTTGAAATAGAATCCCATATCAGAAATGCAGAATGTTCTATGGAGGAAAGGGAGAACCAGAATCCCACATCGAAAATGAAAAATGATTTCCAGGGTAATCTCTCTGATAAAAGGAATCCCTAGGTGAGGGCTTCTGTCAGAATCCTCACTATTGTAATGGTAGTATTGCTGGATTTTAAATAGCAGATAAATTCGGTTGAAAATTTTATTTTTGTTTTTGTTTTTGTTTTGTTTATATATATATATATAAACAAAACAAAAAAAAAATAAAAATAATTTTTTTTAAAAAAAATATATATATTTTTTGTTTTAGGGGAAAGGCGGCATCTGTGATGCCGCCTTTGACCCAGACCCAAAGGCGGAATCATGGATGCCGCCTTTGGGGCAAATTTTTAAAAAAAGATTTAACCAAGTCTGTTTTCAAAAAATATTTTTTAAAAAAATTTATTAAAAAAAACTCGATGCGGCTCATTTATTCTAATGCGGGTGATAGTTTATTCCATCCTACATAGTGACTTATTTTAATTTTATGTGGTCCCTTGTTTATTCTTCTATAGTTTTATGTTGTGAGTGTTAAATCTAATGCAAGCTCCATTTATTATTTCATGAGGGGTGGAGCCTGATTAATCCGAAGTGGTGCAGATTTAATCTGCCGCAAGCACTCCTCTAGCCAAATGATTCTTACTCAGATCTTCAGCGCAACCTGTTAATCTTCTGAGAGCTTCAGTCGTAGCCAATTTATAGATTTCTCATTTTATTCACACTTGGACCTATAAAATTCCATTTAATTAAGGATGTAATTTCGGCCCGGCACAGCCCGAACAACCCCATGAGGTGACTTGAGCCCGGCCTCGGGCCGGTCCAAACCATCGGGTCAGGCTGGGCCAAACTGTTTCGAGTCGGACCACGGTAGGTTTTTATTATTTTCAAAATAATTATTTGTTTTAAAACATTTTTAAACGTTTTTATTTAAAAAATTTTTTAACATTTATTTAAAAAGTTTCTTTACATTTATTTTCAAATGAATGTTTTTTGAAAAAAAACGTTTATTTTATTTTTTATTAAATTTTTACAGTGGGTGAATATGTTTTTTTGTTTAAATAGGTTTATATATTGTGAATATATATATATATTATTTTAAAATTGTAAAAAAATATAACGAGGGTGCGCTGCAGTAATGGGTGAGTTCAAAGCCTTATTATTTGAACGTTTTTCTAACATTTTTTTTAAAAAAAATTACATTTATTTTTTTAACTTATTTATAACTTTTTTAAGTGTTTGTTAATATTCTTTATTTAAACGGTTTTATTTAAACCATTTTTTAACATCAGTTTAAAACATTTTTTACATTTATTTTTAAATGACTAATTTAAAACAATTTTTATTTTTTTTAAATGCATGCTTTTTACAAGTATTTTTTTAAAACATTTAATTTTTTTCATATTTTAATGTAAAAAGTATTTTTTAAGTGTTTCTTTTAAAAAATTAATTTAAATGTTTGTTTTAAAAACTTCTTTTAAGCATTTTTATTTAAACATTTATTTAAGCCACTTTTTAACACTTGTTTAAAAAAAATTCATTTATTTTTAGACGTTTAATTTAAAATGTTTTTTTGAACGTATGTTTTTTACATGTATTTTTTAAACATTTAACATTTTTTATGTAAAAACATTTTATAGTGGGTGGATATGTTATTTTTTCTAAATAGATTTATATGTCTATGAATTTATATATATTATGTACCAATTGAAAAAAATTAATAAGATATTGGGGGTGCGCAAAAGTGGGTGGTGGGTTTAAAACGTTGTTATTTAAACATTTTTATCATTTATTTAAAATGTTTTGTTACATTTATTTTTTTAACTTATTTTTGAGAAGTATTTTTAAAAGTTTTTTTAATTTAAATCATTTTTTAAACGTTTTTTAATTTTTATGCACGGAAGGCCCAACCAAGCCCTGTCTTGACCAAAATTATACCCTTTGGGGGTGCGCAGCAGTGGGTGAGTTAATTTTTTTTTTAAAATATTTATATTTGTATATATAGTATATATAATATATTCAAGTTTTATCATATATAAAAAATTAATGAGGTTGGGGGTGTGCAGACATCATTGTGAGTAGTTATTTTTTTGTTAATATATAATATGTTATTATATATATGAGATAAAATTGTAAAAAACTAATTAGAGGTTGGGGGTGCGCCGTAGTGGGCGGGTTAATTTTTTTTCTAAATAGATTTATATATAATATATATAGGTTGCAACATATTTAAAAAAATAACGAGGTTGGGAGACGTGCACAAACTTCATTTAGTGAGTGTGTTATTTTTTTGTTAATATAAAATAAGTTATTATATATATTATATTAAATCATTGACACACACGCACACACATATATATTATTAATGAATTTTTAAAAGCCACACTTAATTAATATATATTATTAATAGCTTTATATATATATTATTAATGGATATATATATATATATATTATCATATCATTGATATATATATATATATTATCATATCATTGATATATATATATATATATATATATATATTATCATATCATTTGTTTTTATATATACATATATATAATATGGATTTTTTATCATATTTTAAAAAAATTGTGAGGCTGGGGGTGTGCGCGAACATCATTGGGTGTGTTATTTTTTTTGTTAATATATAATAATTTATTATATATATATAATGTTAAATGATTGAAATATATATATATATATAATATGAGAAAATTTTAAAAATAATAATTAGGGGTTGGGGGGTGCATTGCAGTGGGTGAGTTAATTTTTAAATAGATTTATATATGTATAGTATATATAATATATGTATGTTGCAAAATACTTAAAAATAATAATAAGTTTGAGGGACGCGGGCTTTTCCAGGCCGGGCCGCTCGGGCTTTCGGGCCTGGCCTGTCGGGCTTTCAGGCCGCCGGGCCAAAATTACACCCTTACATTTAATCACGAGTAGACAGAATTCACTTTCATTATCCGCATCCTTTGTAAAATCACACATATCTATAGGCATCTTGTTTCAACTGAAAATCACTCAAAAATAAATGTTATATTTTATTCCAATAGTTCCAAAATTAAATAAATCAATTAAAAATCAAATTTTAATCCATTTTCGATTAAGTCTAAATATTTTCAAAATTATCAAAACTTATTAAAACTCAATAAATTAATAAATATAAAGGGATAAAATGAATTAAATATCAACAAAATAGAATGAATTACTTATATTTATTAATCTACAAAATAATATTATTTATAAGGAACTCGGAGACTATTTCTTATGTTTAGTGCATCATGAATACCATCCCATCAGGTATTGATACTTCTAACCCTGGAAGTACATAACCAGTGTATCCACCATCAATGCACACATGAAGAAATTTTTATAGTAATATCACACATTTTATAGTAATCTCACACATTATATCTATGTATCTTCCCATGTTATGCTTTGGGACTCAAATTTATATGAATACTATAAAGCATAAACCAAATTCTAAAAAGGGTAGTACAATAAATATTTTATTAGATCACTATGTCATGAAATAGTGGAGGTCGTAGGGTCGATTCCCCGGGGTTGTTTTCTTCTTGCATGGGTTGTAATTCAAACACCATTTAAAATAATAAACACATTAAAAAATTCCATTAATCCTTTATTGAATGGACAGGTTCATGGGACTTCACTATAATTTCTCCAACACATCATATCATTTAAAACATTATGAAGAAACCTACTTATTATTTCACCAAATATTTAAAATTTAAATTATAAAATTAATTCTTAACATAATGTTCAATTATTTATAAAAAATGGCATTTCATTCAAACATAAGCATACTTTTTTCTGCAACAATCTTCCAACCACAGAAACCATAACACATAACTTATCATAATTTTTCATATTCATGAGATAATATTATAAAATATAATGTCACTACTATAAATTTACCCCTTCAAATATTTCCTCCTTGCATAAAAATATATTATATATGTACGGTACATTATTGACATGCTTATCCATCATTATATAATCCAAACATAAAAAAAATCAATCCTTGCATTGTGTAAATATAAAACCAAGAACAATATTAAATGTTCTACTGAAAAATCATACAACATACAACTAAAAAACATAGAATTTTCAACACCCATTCCATTTTATCAAATTTTTTATGCATGATTCATCTCCATTTTCACTTACCCTTTCTCAAGGACCTACCAAATGCATATTTCAACAAAATCATTAATAGATGGGGTACTTTTTGTTTATTGATTATTTCATTTTGTTTTGTTTTTTTTGACTGCATCATCACTGCAATGTGGGTAGTACGACAACTGAGAGTGACTCAAAAAACACTGAGAGTGAATGTTCTAATTACTAAAATCATTGTGAAAGTCTATTCATTTTCTCAGCATAAGAAATATAAAGGGGTTTTTAGAGTTTATAAAGGAATTTATAGCATTATGAAAAGAATTTTCTATGATAGTGGTAGTTGTAGACACAGATACATAAAAGAGGCATCCCATCCAACCATATTCGTTCCCCCACCAACCCATAATTATAGAAAAATAAAAGGGTAGAGATCCATTGTGGTGCTAGTGGAAAAGAGTAGGGACTAGAAAACGGTGGCGTTGATAGCCAACTCATCACTGACTTGATACTTAGGTTCAGGAACATGTGTACACCCCCTCAATTTTTGATGTCCATTGAATCTAAATAGTTTCTTC
This sequence comes from Viscum album, assembly GCA_963277665.1. NCBI lineage: Eukaryota > Viridiplantae > Streptophyta > Magnoliopsida > Santalales > Viscaceae > Viscum > Viscum album. The sequence continues at coordinate 1,806,876,249 of OY728130.1, read as the reverse complement.
TGATGTGAGTGACAGATCCCTAATAAAGTAACCTTTTCCATACATGTGTACCTTTTTGGAACCCTCTCAATCATTGATGTCCTTTTAAATCTTTTATATGATATTATATAAATCCCTAAGATAGAAATGGTTATACTCAAGTTAAATAATATATTTATATAAAAGGGTGACATAACTATTTGAGATAGTGGGAGAAAGGATTAATTGAATAACATAAAGGATCAATATTTATAGATAGTTGGCATAAGAACATGTTCCACAAGATCTTGTGAAAAGGATTATTCCAGAGACACATAATACAAAGGATGATTAGAACCAAAAGGTTGTTTTTATATTCACTATGATCGGTGATATATTATACAGTAAGAATAATGAGTCCAACAAAGAATTAGTGTAAGGAAACATTCTTTGATTGGTAAGTTAAAACAAATTCAAAATGGGTTCCATGTATCAAAAACTAATTCTATTTTTAGACAAGTTTATCTAGATGATGCAAAACTATTGATGGGTATTCAAGAGAAACTATACATGGATGGTATAAGCATGGTACCAATAAGTATTTATTCTTTATACATACTCATCATGCTAAAATTCAATATACTTCTACTAGTCATAGAAAATTTCTATGATCATTTTATTAGGAATTGGATGGAAAGACCAACTTTCTTGGAAGGGGTCTATACAACACAACCAGAAAGGGTTGGTGACACCATAGAATTCTAATAAGGAATATAGGTTATAGAGATCCATTTATATATTAATGTAAGAATCCTATTTATAAAATATTCATTTGGAGAAAACAATTTCCATGTGTCTATAAGAGGTTAGTGGGAGTGCCATTTTTTCTAGTAAAACATGTTGATAACATATGGAAAATAGTTATTAGTCGTATAATTCGTTAAGAGTAGATTAAAATAATCTTTTTAAATATTGACTTAAAGTAGCAACCTATATTCTAGGGTACATGATCTACTGAGGTAGATTTACGTGTTTATCGGACCAAGTCAATGTATATAAATTAACAAGGTATTGACAAATAAAAGTTAGAACAAATTAAGAGATAATTGTTTCCAATCTCACATTGCATAATTCTCTCCATGAAGACAAGTATAAGACATGGGAGGAGATTAATATGGTGAGTATTACTCTATATGCTTCCATGATGGATCAATCACATATGTCATGTTATGTACTAGATATGATATTTCCAACACATATATTATGGTGGGAAATTATCAAATAAATCTAAGAGAGAATCAAAGGTAGTAGTTAAACATATCCAATGATACTTGTAAAAGTGAAAGTGATATGTACCTAGCACTTGGAGAGGAAGGAACACTAGTTATTAAGGGGAAACAAACTAATATTCATATAGATCAATTTGATCTAATATTATAGTTTAGATTAGAAAATAAGAAATTGAATCCCATTATATCTAGTGGTAGATATATTTATAAATACCAAGTGCATTGTGACTTCTGATGCACCTAAAGAAGTGATGTGAAATACATAATGATTTGTTCCAATTCTAGAAATCATACCTTGAAATTAAATTATTATCATAATATGAAATATAATAAACTTATGAAAATGATACTATCCAATATTTCAAGGTTATGGAAGTTGAGAAAAGGGATATACTCAGGGATATCATCTCTTTGGGGAGTTTAACTTAAGGAGGTGAAGTCATAGATAACAAGTAGCCATTTAAGATAACATGGTAGACCCAATGACTAAAATTATAACCCATCAGAATCATGATCTTATCATGTGAGTGTTAACTAGTTGATTATTATCAAGTTAGCTCCAGTGTAAGTGGAAGTTTTGTGAAAGTGGGTGCCCTAGACCCGACTTGAACAATACTTTTCAGTTTCCATGTCTTGTATATAGAGAGTTATGCATGGTGTTATATTATTATAATAGTGTTAATACTTTTATGTACACTATTTAAATATAAATATCCTTATATTATTATTCATATAAAAAATTTATAATAGTTCCCAACTATAATGAGAACCTAGAGATACTATGATAGTAATCTTAAACATGTGTCTTATGTCTAGATACATCCTACTGAAGGGACACAGATGATGTTTGACCATCAGGTTTTAGGGGATCATAAACATTGAGACTTCTTCTCATAAAGTTTTAACTTAGTGTTCTCAAGTGGAGGATATCATTAGGACTAACCTACCAATAGGAACACCATATATCTTGGGTGTCATTAGATATTCCTATCTATGAGCATCTATATTGGTCTCTCAACTTTATGTCATTATCATGATGTATCATTTGATTGCGTACTTTTATGAATGTTGAAAACCATGACATTTATATTTATAGTGATATAGCTTGCACTGGATGTGTCATTGGTGGTATGACATTGCTTGAATGATCAGGATGGAATTTTTCACATTTGTGTAAAGGAAGAGATATCTTGAGTCCAGTTGACTAGGATGATAGTACCTTTATTCAATCCACAGAAAAGGTAAAAAAAGGTAATTTTATCCAAAATGGACGTTAAAAGAATAAATAAAGCAATTAAGGTTGATGACACAAGTGATGCATCTTTCTTTATGAGATATCATGAGACAAAAATATTATATTGCACACAACATGCTTATAGGAGGTTACCATTTCTATAACAAAGCCTTTTCTATTTTATGGTCTATGATGTGTTTCTAGATACCACTCTTGGTCTATGAGTATGATTCAGTACTATCAGGATAAGGTCCTAGAGAGTCTCACCCAAAGCATATTCAATCTTGACCAATTATAATAGATTGAAATTTAGGACATTTGGGGTCCCATGGTGGGTTGGGTAATATCTATGTTTGAATGATTATAAGAAATAAATAAATTCAATATTATTAGAGTTTATAGTAATAAGTTTTGAATTTATTTACTTGGTGTATTCACAAATTATTAAGTGAATAAAGGGGAAAAATATTTTATGAATGAATAATTAATTATTCAAGGTTTGTTAAAAAAATTTGGCAGAGAAAAGTTAAGTTAATGACTCAAATTTTAGCAAGTAACATAATTTTAATGATATAAGTATGCGATAAAATATTCAAGACTTGATAATTAAGTCTCATTTTTAATTTTTGGATTATTTATAAGGTTATATTTATTTAAAGGACCAAAGCACAATTATTGTACATATTAACCAGTCTATTTAACCCAAATAAATCCAAAATTCATAGTACTATTAATCCCTATAATTTGAGATCTCCTCACCAAACTCTCCCACATCATAGATAGAGAATGAAATGTTATGAGAATCACAATCTATGTTCTCATTCCCAAATTGAAGGAATGGCGTTTTAGTGATCAATTACATGTTGAAGGTGGCATCGATTCTATGTGATAACACCCAAAAATAAATGATTGATGTATTGGAAGGTTTTTGGACTGTTGTGGATGATCTAGAGGGATCTTAAATCGGTTCCTTTGAGTGATGATCACCTGCAATGATCGAAACATGTAATCGGTTGAAATTGAATGAGATAATAGTTTGATTTTGTTTTTTTCTTAACCTTAAAAACACAAGATACCCGGGTTGATTACCATGAGATGCTTTAAGAAATATTACATCATGACATTTGATCTAGTGACAAAATTTCTATTTCCCTTATTTTCCAAATCTGTTGGGTGCCCGGTACCAACATTTCACCCCCAACCAAAATATTAAAACCTAAACTGAAATGACTTATGAAAAAATCAGTTGATTATTTTATAATTAACTGAAATCATTTTATACATGCCTAAAATAACAAAAATTTATTTAAAACACCCTTTGGAATCCAAGTGTTTTCATCAAAAACCAAAATCAATGGCCTAACTGATCCTTTTTTTTCAAAAACTGATTTCATTTAAAAAGACACTTTAAAATATAGTTTAAAAAACATTTTCCTCACATTTTACACAAATCCTGAAAACCCTAACCATTTTAAAACCACCAAATTATTGATCCATTTAAAGGAAAACCAACTTATAAAAACATTTTACACACAACACATTCTACCACATGGGTTTTCTTTTTAAAACTAGGTTTTTAATAAAAAACAACCACCCCAAAAATCATTTCCCTTTAGTGACCACACAATCACATTCACAGTCAATCAAACAATCCCCTTAAACCTATATTAATATAATAAAACCTTATGATATAATCAAGAATAAACATATTATATTATAATTTGTTTCAATTAATAAGGGATTCTGATAAGGAAATATGTCAAATAACACCACCCATATCATGCCCTAATATTTCCACTATCATGATGCATGAAAAAATCACTAGATCTCAATTGATCCCTATGATCCATGATGAGTTTCAACCATCCCACATTGGGATTCTCATTCCAATCAAACACTTCAATCATCCTAGAGTTCCTTGCCCCAATAATGTAAATCCCTTGGAAACTTGGGTTTTAACCGAAACCATGTTGGCCAAGAATGCTACTGGTCTGGCTCCCAAGTCCCAACAACCCAAATCCATCTATAACTAATGTTATATCATACCAAAACCTATATATATTTCCACTTTGTTACACCCAATCCCAGATCACCTGAACAATGCCAGAGTGGGGGCATTGAAAGACCTAAAGCATGCCTCACCATATGCCCGAGGCTACTGAATAGTGTAAAGGGCATAAAACTATTAGGAGGATACTATGAACTTGATCATAAGTCATGAGGTTCATTTATGAATCTACCAAAAATTCATTATAAATCATCTTTATAATGAACACCCCAAAAATACTTATAGATATAAAAGGGATCCAAGAGGCCCCCCACTGTTCATAATAGAAAGTAAAAAAATTATTTACATGATGAATCATAATATAAAAAATTTGTAGTAGAAAAACATGGAATAACATGAATTATCATATAAATAAAACAATGGCATAATGGATGGTGCATGATAAACACTAACTAAAAATAAAATGACATCTAGACCAACTCATATAATCATCCTACTAAATACTTTTCCCCCATGACCTATTAGACCGATATATATATATATATATATATATATATATGAAGATTATAGTTGTGATCAGGAAACACACTCATCTAAAAAACATAACACACCATGAACATGCAAGAATATATTTTAGGTTATCGCATGATAACCAGGACACCATGACACCTGACCATACATGCTTGGTCTATATGCTGTAAAGAAGAGAGCCACCTAGTACCACAACCTAACCCATACTCGAAGATACTGGTTAGAGTGTTATACCAAGCCTGACCCATACCTGATGATGTAGCGTTAGGTCTCATACCGAATCCCTACCACTACCCAAAGGTGTAGGGTAGAGTTTCCTCAAGTCTCATACCATCACTTATCACTTAAGGGAGGTTACACTTAATGTATCCTTTTTATCCCATCTCACTTATGAGATATCAAACAAGAAGTAAATTGTATATCCCTTCTCACTCAAGGTAGGCCGACCATCTCATCTGAAGTCACACCTTAACACTCATGGTTAGCCTATATATCACAACTCTAACCTCACCTTCCCACTCAACACAAGTCACAAATACCATATCAAGAAACACTTTATCAATCAGGGTTTTATAATACTTCACACATATCTAGTACCTCATATCACTCATTATGGTCCTATTATTTCCTTCTCACTCATGGGGGGGGGGGGGCTAGGTCTCAGGATCTATATAACCCACACTAAATTGCTTCACCAACTACAAGAACACAGTCATCACAAACAATAAATATCATACAAGGCTCATAACCCATCTCACAAGATTTCAAAATCATCACCAAGGTACTAGTCCTTTGAGATATAGGATGAAGATCTCATTATTCATGATGCCTTACAAGATAAACTCCCTAAACCATCTTATTTTTTCACACAAAATATGTCAATTCCCTCTACACTATCATCATTCCCATAAGTGTATCCACTAGGGTACTTAAGAACCATATCCACACTCTAAGGGGTCAAGTACATCATCTCAACCTAACTTGGTCATTTATACAAAAAATTCCAACATCATTGACTAACACTAGTGAAAAAACAGAATTTAACATCAGTTTTTTTTTATTTTTGACATTGGTTTTTAACCATTGTTTACAAAGGCGACATAAAAAATATCATTTTTAGCATTGTTTTTTTTTTCAAAACCAATGCTGAAAATTATTTTGGTTAACGGTTTCAATGTCAGTTTTTATAAAAAACAAGACACTGAAAATCAAGCATAGGAGGGTTTCCAACATCAGTTTGTAGAAAAATGATGTTAAAAACCCTCTCCAGGTCTATTTGGGCATCGATTTATTTAAAAAACCAATGCCAAAACTGGTTTTTAGTATTAGTTTTATGTAAAATCGACACTAAAAAGAAGATATTTTTTAAAAAAATTCAACTTTGGTTTTTTAAAAACCAAAGATAAAAGTTGAATTTTTTTAGAAAATTCAGAATATTACACTTCCAAATTAATCAAAACCCCTGTAATAAAAAAATAGCACAAAATAATCAAACAATATTTACCATTGACTAAAAATATATAACTTACATTCTTTTATATAGTTAATCAAAAACTTATCTACGCATTTGTATCATAAAGTAGAATTAAAATATACATACTTGAAATTTAAAACATGCACATTGTTTTTTATTATTGAAGTATTGATTTGATTATCATTGTGTTCAAACACCTATTATATAAAAAGAGTTAATTTGTTTAACCCATATGTAATATTATTCATAAATATGAGAATATAAATACCTCAAATCCTAATCAAACTTAACAAATAGTTCACAGAAATAGATTGAATATGGGTATGTTCAGTTTAGTAATAATACTGGTAATAATTGAATGGCTACAATAACATTGAATGATATGCGATTAAAAAATAGAATAATATGGAAGAGAATATAAAAAAATTAATATAAACAACCTTATCAAATTTAGTAGTTTTCGCAGTTGTGATTATCTCGTACATGAATTGTAGAATATAATAACCACATTCAAAATGTCCTTTTTGATGATGAAACTGTAGTTATAAAACAATAAATTTATAATAAAAACCAATATATATCAAAAAATAAGAATAAAATATAATATAAAAACTACTTAACTTTACCTCAACATATTGTATTGTGTTTGGTTTCTTTATCGACATGTGTTCTTTGTTAAATTTTTTCCATGAACTGCATTTTTATATATATGAACTAATAATACATGTCTAAAAATGAGAATTAAACATAATGATCTTATAAAAAACAAAAAGAAACTTACCCATATAATAAAGTGGAAAATCTTTTACAAACATTATCTGATAAAGAGAAAAACTAATATAAGGTGAATTCACTTGGAAAAAATACACCTAACATCCCATTCTCCCTACAGTACAAAAAGTACACAATTAATGAAATTATAATGATCATTAGTTTATCATTAATTTTCTATTATTACTTATCAATAAATGGAAAAAACAAACACTCAATCTCTATCTGTTATAATGTATCAAATATATATGCAACTCTATGGGGATTTAGAACATATGTTTCCCTTCCATGGAAATGAATTTGGATCTATAAAAACATAAATGCTTGTTCTTTCATTTTTTATAAGAAGCATGTATAAATACATGATTTAAAAATTAAATATAGTTAGACAATTTAAAAAAAAACTTTTATTAAAAAAAATATAAATTCAAATGTTAATTTACTTACATAGAAAACAGCCGCACCACATTCAGTCCGATCTCTTAAAAATCAACTATATACAATATATCTTTTTTTATTAAACTCAATGGATATTATCTTCCACATATATTTTCCATCATTCAAAACACATAGATAATATCCAATGAAGAAGAATCCTGAGATAATATTTTCATCCCAAAAGAAATATCAAAAGTATCTACAGTCGATTGTTCCTGAACATTTTGTTTCATTAGAGCAGTTTGTTTTGATTTCAGATAATCCTATATAAGTTAAATGTCAGAAAAAATTATAAGTAATTTTGAATCATTTGTAATTAATATTTAACAAATGAATACCTCATATGAAATATAACGACGAAGACTAGTTATACAAAGTAAAAACTGACCTAGAAAATCCCCAACTCTTGTGATATCCTTAGTAGGAAATGGTGGTAGAGCATTTGGATCTATAATATCAAGTACTGATACTCTAACTTGACCCATCTGCATAGGCTGGTGATGTATATAATCCCATAAAAAATGCACGACTGTTAGGTCCACTAGGCTGAATACCCTGAGAGGGGGGTGAATCAGGGTATGACTAATTATAAATTAACGCCTGTTCTGATCTTGTTTCGTTGTTAAGCAAAACACTCTTCTCTCTCTTTCCTGCTGCACAATATAAACAGAAAGTAAAGCAAGCACAGGACACAACAATTTTACTTGGTTCACCACTAAGGGCTACGTCCAAGGAGCATATGCCGACAAGTTTCCGGTTCGTACCAAATTCCACTAGACTTCACTAGCTGTGGATTACAATGTTCGGGCTAGATCACTTCTATGCCCAGGCTCACTGCCTATACAAAGATTAGGGTCAGCTCACTGCTTTCCCAAGGTTCACTCCCTGTTTCTCTCTCTCTGGCTCACTGTCGGTGGAGAGGATCACCTTCTTCCTCTTCCTAAGCTCACTGCTCTGTGAAGGGATTCACTCATAGTTTATAGACCTGTAGGTCTCTTCATTTCCATTAAGGAATGCATCTTTCTCTGTATGTAGATGCTCTGTTGGAGTTCAACTTTCACCCGTAGATGAACACCCCTTTGACACTATCCACTGGGAAAACTACCTTTGGAAAGACCTTAGCAAAGCACTCAACTTCGCTAGGCTCCCAATTTCGCAAAGCTCAACAAGCCTTCGCGAAGCTCCTTCCTTTTCACGAAGCTCTATCGCGAAGCACTCTCGCGATGCACAGACCATCGCAATGCTTAGGCCGTCGCAGAGATCCTGCCTCTCTACAAAGCTCACTGAGCCAACGGAGGGCACATGCCTTTTGCGGAGCTAGAATAACCGCCGCGAAGATCCCCTTTCGCGAAGCACACTGGCTTCGCGAACCACCTCTGCGAACCGAGAGCAATGGATTTTCTCTGAAAATTATCTCCTCTTCTCTCGAGGGGGTCGGCCTCTATTTATAGGCGATTCCACCGACCCTCGACCTTTCCGCGCGAATTCAACACCATGTCATTTCAAATCGCAAAGCTCCAAAGTTTTAGCCGGAATTCTGTCCAAATCGCGAAGCACCACGGCAATTTTCCGTTCGCGGAGCTTGACGTAGTTGCGAAGAATCACCGTCAACTTACCTTTGCGACTTCACCGCGAATCTCCCTCGTGAAGCCCAACATTCTTTCGTGCCTTCGCCATGAAGCTCCCTCACAAATCCCTTCACCACCACGATCTGCTTCAGCCTCTTCCGTTCGCGAAGCTTGACGTAATCGCGAAGACTCACCGCCTCCATTATTCTGGTCTTCACGATTTCCAATCCATGAATCCTATCTTCGCGAAATTCATGCCTTTTCCATATTAAAATATGCTATTCATGGAAATCCTATTTTCGTGATGCTCACCAAACTTCAAATTTTGGACCCCAAAAATTTGGCAAACACTGGGAAATGGTGCCACCTTGTTCTGCTCTTTTGTACCGCCTCCAGATCGTCCTTTTCCTTTGTCATCGTTCTTTGTCAACAAGGATTGTCAACAACTTCTTTGGGAACTCAAAAAATATCCATGAAAACATGATTTGTCAACAAACACAATCAACCCAAAACTACTGCAATGTTACCTTGAGGTATTATTGCCCAAAAACGAGTTTTAACATAACAATATTTATATGAGGATCTCCAGCAAACAAATCACAGTATACGGTTTGGTCTGAGAGAGGAGGTGGAGGATCAAAGTAGGCAGATGGGGCATGGTAGTCTGGGTGAGAAAGATGGGAAGGAAGAAAAATGAAGAAGTTATATTAGTGTTTATAATTTATAAAATATAAAAATTGATGAAAATAATAATATACGGTTTGATCCAAGCAAGGAGGTGTAGGATCGAAATATATAAATGGGGCAGGGTAGTCCGACTGAGCAGGCTGGGAAGGCTGAAAAATTAAAAAGTTATATTAGTGTTTATAATTTATAAAATAGAAAAATTGATGACAAATAAATAATATATGGCCTGGTTCGAGTGAGGAGGTGGAGGATCAGAATAGGCAGATAGGGAAGGGTAGTCGGGCTGAGCATGCTGAGAAGGCTGAAAAATGAAAAGGTTATATTAGTGCTTATAATTTATAAAATAGAAAAATTGATGACAAATAAATAATATACCTAGGAAGGATGTGCAGACTGTGACTGTCTTTCCAAGTGTTCTAACAAAGACATCTGCACTACTGCTTGATTTTAATCACCCATAGACTATTTCATATCTTTTAGCTCAACTTTTAAGGATTCTATTTTCGGGTCTCTTGATTTATTACTTAGATAAAAAACATTCTGAATATTAACACATGATTGATATCCTCTAACAAAACTAGGGTGTTCTTCCTTTTCCAAAATAGTGGCTAGGATATTCATCCAACCCTCGAGGATAAAATATCTTTGTGTATCTTTCTCCTAAACTTCATCCTGAAATGAAAAATGAAACAGTTATATTAGTATTTATAATTTATAAAATATAAAAATTGATGAAAAATAAATAATATTTACTTACAATTTTATCAGTTAATTACTTATATTCCAATGTAAGATACTATTCATTTTTTCCTTCTTCCTACTCATTTTAATTTTTCATGGCGAGTGGGAGGAGATGGAGGACCAAACTGGACCTCTTTTGAACCACTAGTAGATCAAGTTCTTAATACTTCAAATTTTCCCTCAATAATTTTCTTCCTCAAATACGGATACCTTCCACGTGATAAAGTTTGAGGGTCTTCATTTCTCAATTGGATCTCTTAATGAGATCTTCTAAAGGCCTGTTATATAAAAATAAACTACTATGTAATTAGATAAATATAAAATAAATTTTACAATATAAAATAACTACCATAACTGGAATTTTTTTTCATGATAACTGTTAATAAATCACTTCAATGTATATTCATCTATAAACTGATACTTAAGGCATGATTTTTCAAACCTTCTCTTTCCAAAAACATAATTTTTTGTTTTTTGGGTTTTTAAAATCTCTCCATCGAACCGCCGCTAAAGAGATATGTCTTTTCCAAATTTATTTTGCTTCCTAAAAATAGAATTCCATCTATAATTGAATAAATTAAATATGTCATTTAAAATATTTAATATTCAAGAAATGAGATAAAAGAAATCAATTAAGATATTTTACCATCACGGCCTCCCAAATCTGTTGTTTCACCATCTTGTCCACAGACTTCTAATCAGGATATAAAATACTAATCCAACAATGGATCTGCATTGATATATAATAGATAAAATAAAATGCATTTGGGCCAGTTGCATTATTATCATCATCAAAAAGGATATGTAACCTCTCATCATCATGATAAAGTGACAGTTTTGATGAACATGTAATACCACATTTACCAACTTTAGAACATGATTTCTCTATAGTAACATGAGAAGTCTCATCTGTTGAGGATGCATCAATAGTCCTGTAATTGGTTTTGTAAATTAACAGTTTCCTTTCATTAAATAAGTATATTATTGAATATTTAAAAATATGAAAAAATAGATATACCTCAGTATTTGTTCCTCTCTACATGTATCTAACATTTCTAAAAGAAAATGTAATAAAATTTTGTGTACCTGCATATCATTAGAAAACTGAATATTTAAAAACAAGGAAGACAAAAATAAGTAAGTAAAAAAGAGGCATGCATTTGTATGTTTCAAAAAAAGAAACAAAATAAAAATATTTTCCAAAAAATTAGGATACTAATTTAGTGTTTTCCCATATGCCTTCATCATGATCATTATGTACACCATGCACTATATATGTCGTATATTCATTGTAATCATCCGGAAATTACGTAATAGATAAATAAGGCTTTTGTAAATCAATAACATCATTAGCATCATCCTCATCACCCAAATGATATCTTTTTCCCTTGAAAAATGATGGACCACTGATCATTCGATGTATTAATGACATAAAATACCTACTTTTCATGTGTCTCCATGATAAATGGTTCCTCATTGTAATTAAATCTTTTCAAATCAACCAATTTAAACCCATATTCATCATGTTCAATAGCACTATTACTATCAATCCAATTATACTTAAACACAATAACTTGAAATTTAATATAATCAATTCCTTATATGTCTTCAAGAACTCCAAAATATGGCGTTGATGCAGAAATTGGGTTTTTATCTTTGGCACATGAAAAATGCATCGCTTTAGTGAAGACCATCACACCACTATTCGGAATGGTACTCTTGTCATCCAGATTCTTTTTGTAAAATGTGTATCCATTAATATCAAAACTAGACCATGTGATCACATTGAGAGATGGTACCCCTACTAACCACTTCAATATTTTTGATGTAGATATATCTATGGTGACTTTCTCTTTAAACCATGAAACAAATTTCTTCTTATGATAAATCATCAACCACTTTTCGTTTCTTTTCTGATATTGTAACTTCAATTCAGCAATGTTATGATATATATGATTGAACCTCATCTATGTTATTCAAAATGTATAAATGTGCCGATATCTCTACATCACATGGAATGATCATTACCTTTAAGGCTCGAATCTATCTAGCTTCACTATCAACTGTCATATGTCAATATATAGGGAGAATAATATGATCCACTTCATAAAAATAATTAATACAGAACTCAATCACCTCTTTCGAAAAAAAAAATTGAACAATAGAAGCCTTTGGTCGATAAGGATTTTTAACATATCCCTTCAAAATTTTCATATATCTTTCAAAAGGATACATCCATCATAAATAAACAGGCACACATATTCTTAACTCATGCACCAAATGAATCAATAGATGAACCATTATATCAAAAAACCTAGGTGTAAAATACATTTATTGTTGACAAATAATAAGAGTTCCTTCATCTCCAACCCATCTACCAAATTTGGATCAAATACTTTGCTAAAAAAGGATTTGAAAAAATTATATAACCTAATGATAGTCTTTCTGAAAGCTGTCAGCAAAATACCATACACTGCTACCAGTAGAAGTCATTGCATCAATACATGGAAATCATGATATTTCATACCTATTAATTTAGAATCCTTCAATGATACCAAATTATTCAAATTTTAAGACAAAGTAATGGGAACTTTAATACCATGAGGAAACTAACAAGAATTCATCTTTTCAATCTTTCTTAATGTGTGATAAGCCAGAGGTAAATGTGTTATATTTCCTTTCATAGTGGGAGCTAACTCTAAATTTATTCTAATTAATATCATGTCCAATCTAGCTTGCAATCCATATTTTGTCTTTAATTTTATGTCTAACAGAGTTCCAACCAAAACATTACATATAATTTTCTCAACATTCATAACATCAAAGTTATGTTTTATCTTTAAAAATCTCTAATAATGTAGTTTGAAAAAAATAGACTGCTTCTTCCCGATATTTATTTGAAGACTAGAAATTCTTATCTTTTCAAATGTAGAATCAATATTTTTCACCCTGTCATAATATTCTTCTGCTGACAATGTCCAAGGGGGGAGTTTGTATTCATTTAAGTTGTTAAATACTTTTTTTTCAATCTATGATAAGGATGATTAGTTTACAAAAATCTTTGATGTCCCAGGTACAATGTCCTTCTTCCATTATGCAATTGATAATATGAAGTCTTTTCTTCACAAATTGGACATGCTTTATGTCCCTTAACACTATATATAGATAATATTCAATATGAAAGAAAGTTTTTTATATTAAAAATTTTCATAACACTCAAAATAAAATACTCTTTCTTATATGCATCAAAAACATTAACACATTCCTCCCATCACAGTTTCAAATTATCAATCATTGGAGAATGATACACATCAATATCATTTCCCAGTTTTTTTGGTGTAGAAATCATAAATCTCATCATAATATATTTTTTTCTTCATATATATATGTGGGGAAAAGTTATAAACTACCAGCAAAATAAGCCAAGAACTATGTTGGATGCTGAGGCTCTGTTATGGATTCATTCCATCAGTACACAATCCTATTATAAGATTTCTAATTTCACTTCCAAAAGCATGAAAGATTTTATCAAAAATCTTCCACTCCGGGGAATCAATAGGGTGATGTAAGTTACCATCATAGATATAATCATATTAATGTCATCTTAACCTTTTCGCGTCAATTGAATTTGCAAATTGATTCTTCAAACGAGGAATTATTTGAAGGTACCAAATCTCTTTAGTAGGAGTTTTAATTGTGGTACCTAAGAATGAATCACAATTGAATTATCAGAATTGTATGCAAAAAATATTGTATGATATCATTAGAAAGTACAAAATTGATTTTTGTGACGTTAGATGATAGTACCTGAGAATGAATTCGAGTTGACCTTCTCATCTATCTTATAGAGTGATGTCCCACATGCAGGAAAAATTGATAGATATTCATATTCTATCCTATATAATACACAATCATTGGGGAAACCATGTATCTTTTTATACCCTAATATCATTGGACATAATATTTTCTTCGCCACATAATTGGGATATTGAAGCTCGTTACCTTCTATAAGTAGCTCTTTTAGAAGCTCAAGTAAGCTGGAGAAACTTTTATCACTCCACCCATTTTTTATTTTAAGTTAACAAATCTCAAAACTATTGATAACACTATATATTTACGAGAACATGGGAAGAATGGTTTCTCAAAATCTCCATTCAATCATTCAACAATGGTTTATTTATAGTTTGAACACCTAAATCATAAATTAATTCTTCAATACGATCATCTGCCTCATTCTAAATATTTTCATCAATATTGGATGTTGAATATTTAGTTCCTTCATCGTACCAGATATAATTTGTATAATTAATGCTAAAACCATAACAAATGAGATGATCCTTGATTTATCTAGATTTTAAATTTCTCATATTTTGACACTTCACACATGGATTGAAAATCAAATCAATATTTTAAAGATGTTGTTTAGAAGATTCCAAGAATTCATCAACTCCTTTTTCATATTCACTAGTGGTTCTTCATAAATGTATTCAATTACGATCCATTCAACACCTAATATCACAA
Source organism: Viscum album (assembly GCA_963277665.1). NCBI lineage: Eukaryota > Viridiplantae > Streptophyta > Magnoliopsida > Santalales > Viscaceae > Viscum > Viscum album. The sequence continues at coordinate 1,806,861,029 of OY728130.1, read as the reverse complement.
TATAATTAGTGAATATATTAAAACATATAAACATTTAAATATATTAAAATATATGATTTTTTTATCTTTTCATGGATCAAGGAAAAACACATTCCAAAAATTTTATACTTTTGTTTTAAAAATCACCACATTCCATAAGAATCAAACCTCATTTTCTAAAAATGAATGTTCCTTTGAAAACACCAATCCATTTTAAATCATTTCACATTATTTTAAATTATCAACATCACAATGGAATTTCAAAACATTCCAATTGGTTTCAAAAAAATTAACTCCATTCTTTAAAAATGAAACTGAATCAAGATTCAAAAAATATCTTCTTTATTAAAAACACTCATATAATAAAAAATATTTTCTATTTCAAAACATAGCCCCATGCATAACCATCAGGTGCTCCATGATCCCATCCAAACCCAAATAAGTGTACACTCTCATAACACCTAATCGTTCATCCTCACTCACACTCCCATTAGTCACATTTAATCAAATCATGGATCATACATAGAACCCACTAACCATTACCCACTACATGTTAATCACATCTAACTAAAATAACCTTTGTTTTTAATTTTCACCAATCCCAACGTCTCACCATTTCAAAGTCCCACTGCATGATCAATTACTGCATAATAATTATACTAAAATGATAATTTTATTCTACATTATCATCATTCCATTGAAACCGTATCGAAAATCAAAAGGATGTGGTATCATACTAATAATTCCCTCTAAAACCAATGTCATTACCAAATCACCTCAATTTCTCTACATCACAGAATCCAAAGGAATCTTCTTGTCTATACCACATTCTCAATAGTACCTTCAATTAACTAATATCATAACTTAAATATTATATTAAAGAGTCTAACCGATAAAGGAACTCAATATTCTTGGATAACCCATTATTTGGTATCCCTCATTCACTACATTTCATCCCAAGGGTACTAAGCTCTCCCTCCTTACCTATAACCATAGCTCATATATGCCACACATTATGGATAAAGATCAATGCTTCCATCCCTTATATCACATGGAAAATCACATTGCAAGACACCCTCTAAATGGTTTACATATCTATGTATGCATATAAGGAATCAAATTTCCATTCATCATCGCATTCCATAGAAATAATACTTATTGAAAATCTATATATCAAACTACCTCTTCAAGGATCATTATCCCACTGATATGTATATAATATAATCACAATAAAAATCAAATCAAAACTCACTTCAGTAAATCATAATTGATGAAAATCAAAAAACAAAATTAAAATGATAAATAATTTACCATCAAATTTAAAAGAAAACATATAAAATTTAGAGTTGAACAATGCAAATGGAACCTTAATCTAAACTTTTATCCTTTGAATGAGGTGAAGGTTAAACACTGAAATTTATAAAACAAAATTATTTTAAAAACAAAAAATAAAGATAAACAAAAAAATAACACCAAACCCGGTTGAATGTCATCGAAAATAGGTATCCAAAGAAAAAATATCTCATAGATGATGAAATAAGAGTATATAAACAAGAATGGTGACCAAATATCATGAAAATAAGAGAAAACTGACACCAATGGTTGTTGTAGATCACAAAATGGACCTTGGAGTCGTCACAAGTCAAGAGGGAGAAGCAGTGAGTTACATACCACAGATCCAAAAAAATGAGGGTTTCCCGATCTGGATTTTTTTAAAGATTTTCGTCATCGGTATTTATGAAAAGTGACGTCGAAAATAATTTTGTTAAAATATATGGCATCCATTTTTATGAAAACCGATGTCAAATTTTTTTAATATATGCCATCTATTTTTGTAAAAAATTGACGTCGAAAGGTCTGAATAAAACATTATTGGCGTCTTTTATTTAAAAAACCGACGCTGTTTTTTTTATTTATGGCTTCATTTTTCATAAGAACTGATGCCATAAATAATACATGAGAAGTTTTTGGCATTGTTTTTTAGTATAACTAATGCCAGAAATCATATTTAAAATTTTTTTGTGTCAGTTTTTAGTAAAACCGACGCCAAAAACTTATTGGACATACTATTTTCACCGGTTTAAAAAAACCAACGCCATTACAATAACATTAAAGATGTTATTTCTACTAGTGTAATTCACATAACCATGTATGATCATGCAACATAATTATGTACTAGACGATCTCAATCAAGAAGCACATACAAGCAACCATGCTTTAAAAAATGAGGTGTAACCCACATGAGGTTAAATGAATCAAAACCAATTTCAAACTAATATCTCATTTATTTCCTTCAAAAACTACGTCAAATACTCTTTACCAATCATTTAGAAACGAAATAACATATTATATTACTAGGAACTTAGAAAAAATCCCATCAAAACATTTTTTAGAAAACCCCACTTTCATTTTTAAATACTATTTATCAAATCACCATTACTCCTTGGAAATTATCATTCAAATAAAACCCCTTTTTAAAATCACATTTTATAAAAAAATAAAGAAACCATATTTTTATCTTAAATACAATATAGACCAATAAAATATATATAAATAGTGCCATCGACACTCATTCAACCAAGGCACTATCATCAAACCATTTAGCAAGATGTATGGTTCATGATGACTATTAGAACAATGAAAACCCAACCCAATTTATGGGGAAAAATTACAAAAGTGATGAAATATGCTATAAGTTAATATAATTATGGAACATGAATATAAAATCACCCTAGGAACAAGATACTTAGTAAATTAAAGGCCACCTACCACAATCAATGATCTATAATCCATACCATTATCACTGATAAAGTCAATTAATTCACCACATTTTGTTAATATTCAATTCATTTTATTCCCTTCTGGTTATTAATTCAATGAAATATATGGATTATTTGAATTAAAGTTTCAATTACTTAGATTTTTTGAATTTTTTTTAAAATGGAAAAATTATTAATTTCATTGATATGTTTAATTATTTGAATAAATAAATATCTAAGTCTTGATCTATCTATTTTTCTATTTTAAAGGTATTTGAATAAGTGTTGTGATTTTTTGGAGAATCCTGGAAGTTTTATACTAAATAAAGAAACTAATAAAGGGATAAAAATATAGGGTTCATTCTGAATCTATGTAGGGTTGAAAATGGCTAATGTAGGTTTCATTCTGAATCTATATAGTGTTGAAAATTGCTAATGTAGGGTTGATTATTATCTGTGTTGGGTAAATATGGCTTCATGTAAGGTATATTATACCTTACAATGATAATGAGAACTTCTTAAAATTAAAAATGGTGGGAATACCCTCCCTATGAATGTAGGGATAGTTCCTCACAATGTAAGGTTCACTTCCTTAGGAAACTTTGACACCCTGAAGGTAACTCAAGGGAGGTCCGTGAAGTTCACTTGTGTTCCAAACAAAAGATCTAGCATGCCAATTTAGAATTTATGTATCCCAATCATAGGAAGTCACATGGATAGTAATGGATATTATCAATCAATATATATGATTGATGATAAAGTGAAAATAAGGAAGAGAAAGGCTATTAATTTTGTTGAGGACTAAATCGTGGAAGTCAAGATAGATTCCAAGGAAAGAAAAAATGTTCAAAAAAATTCAAGGAATCAAGGATCTCGGAAGATTTTGACTGTCTGAATGAGGGAATAAAGAACCTACAAGAAGGGGGCATCGACTTGATGGATGGGGGGACTATTTGAAGATTTAATGTTTTATTTTCTATATTTTTTCTACTCTATAATTATTTCTTATTCATCTTTCACTATTTTTATCCCTCTTATGGAGGGGTAAAACCATTGGGTGATTGGGTAAGGGAAGGTTGTTCAATTGTAATGATTGATTTTTTCTACTTTAGTGAATAAAAAAACTTTCTTCTATTTATTGGTTTTAGTATTTAGTGGAAGGTTATTAATTTAAATGTGATTGTGATTGACTTATTAAATATATTTATTGAATGCTTCTTTTTTTGATGATCACAACTTTCCCTCCAATTATGTTTAGTCTATATATAATGGTACAAGCTAGGATGAGTGATGAAATGTTTAGGGATTTATAACATGTGGATAAAGGTAGTGGAATGATCTTGAGTTACTTAGGAACACCAACACCTGATTAGGTATTACATGGGTAATTTAAGAGTGCTTCACTATATGGTGTCATCAATACTACTTCTAACATAAAGAAAGGAGGATAAACCAAGCAGAGATTTCTTTCAAGTAAATATTCACCAAATTAATTTAACCAAAGGTGATAGGTGAAATTATAGTGAATCTTTTCATTAATCAGTTAATAAGAAGAAGATTGACTTGTTTGAATATTATGATTACATTATAATTATATAGACGACACTAAACCCGTCATTTTTCAATAACTTGATTCAAATCTCTTTGTTTTATTTTTTTAATGTTTTCTGAAAATTAGATAATTCAAATCACCCCACCCCAATTTCTAACAAAAAAGGGATAATTAATCTTTGAGAACCCCTCTCTAATGAAAACTCAAGGATTCCACTATAATGCATAATTAAAATAGGATTTTAATTAGATTTTTGGACACCCATGGAAAGTATATCAAAAACATAAATATTTTTTCATGGATGTGGTTCCAAAATACTAACTTCTTAATTACATGATAATCTATATTACTAAACTAATATTCTATCTTTACCCTTATAAAATAATAACTTTTCAAATAAAATAGAGATATGTCATCAGAAAATCTTCTGGAGAAACCCTCTATGAGTACTAGGAGAGGTTCAAAAATATTTGTGTAAGTTTCCCACATTAATCCATATAATAATATCCCTTCCTAGTATTTTTATATAATGTTTTTCTTTATAGTGATGATAACATTTAGAATATATCTACAAGAGTATCACTCATTGATAAATCATGAGTATAGGAAAGAGTACTAATAGGGAAGAAAATTCAGAGTTCCAAATAATTTTTTATAATATGTTCTGGTACTAAAGGGCTACATGAGTTATAATCTTATAAATTTCCCCACTTACTATAATCTAATTTGGAAGAACTAACCACCTTGGTTATACAAATGAATTTGAATTAATCCAATGAAAAAAAATCATCAAAAAAGGTATACAGTTTGTTCTTTTATCCTACTCATTACGTTAATCAATGTGATGAATTGCAGGGAATTGAAAGATGTGAATTTACCTACCAACAAAGAAAATTTCAACTACCTTCCCAAGGATAGAGAGATAATTCTCATGTCTAATATAGATTTGGTAATCAAAAAAATCAAACTAGACCCCATACCCGTAGTAATATCAATAAACTCCACCCTTCCAGAAACCCTATCAAAACTAACAGGCCTACCAACCAAACTAATACAAGAAAATTAATTCATTGAGAAAACCTAAACTAGTATAAAAATACATGTATAGCAACAAAATGGGCATAGATTAAGGAGTTGATGAATGAATTGAAGGAGTTGAAAACCAATCTTAGAATTCTTATGGAGATATTATCTAAAAACCTAGGAAAATTACAAGATCAACTATTACCAAACCCAAAATTTAATTTGATCCTAGTAATAGCTAGAAGTGTTAAAGAGATTAACCCTATAAGAAAACTTAATTACAAGAAAAAATAATCCATTATTGAAGAAAATGAATTTTAAAAATCTGGAAAAACCCTGAGAACCATTCCAAAAAATAAAAAAGAAACTAAAGGGGAAGATAAACCTGGAAGAAATAAAAATAGAGTAGAGACACCATTGTAGAAACAGAAAAAGGAGAAGAAGGATCTTCCACTTCCATTACCATAAAGAGTTATCCAATCAAGGAAGATACAGGAGGAGAAAATTTAAAGGGAAATTTTAGAAACATTCTAGAAAGTTGAAAACAACACTCCCCCCCACCCTCCTCGAAGATCTTAAGAAAATTCCAAATTATAATAAGTTAATTAAGAAAATATGCACCAAAAAGAGGATAATTCAATGGAATTAAATTATAAGTTCAAAAAGAATTGTTTTATACTTGATTACCCTACAACCACCCACTAAATTTCAATATCTAAGAACATTTCCAATCCATTGTAACATTGGTTCCATAACATTTAAATATGTTTTATGTGAATTTTTACCTCTATAAATGTGATGAAATATTATGTATTTACTTATTTATATACAGGAGAGACAAAACCCATATGAGTGGTGATTCCACTTGAAAATAGATCCATAGATTTTCCAGTAGGATTCCTAGAAGATATGCTTGTCATAATCCAAAAAGTGATCTTTCTAACTAACAAATATGTGATGAATATGTAGGATTATAGGACCCCAACATAATCACTCTCTATCTTGGGTAGACTTTTCTTAAATATAGTTAAAACCATCATAAATGTGTATGAGGGGACTCTAACTATATATTTTGGTGAATACACTATCCATTTTGACATCTTTGATTAAATGAAGTACCCTCAATATGATCATACCCTCCTTACACTATCACACACTATGGAGCCTGATCCTAGTGAAGAATAGGGCATTCTATAAGAAAGTTTAACTTTAGGAAACCAATTAATATTCGAATCAACTATAAAATATAATCTTAAGAAAACTAGAAAATCTATCTATGATTTAGAAGAAAGGGTGATACCTAAATTATTTATTAGATTTGATTATTTGTTTAATTACGAGGAGACTGATATGTCATCTTGTATATAAGAAAAAATTTCATTGGATATGATAAATCCAAGTCTGATATCATCATCAGAATAGCCTCCAAATAGGTAATTGAAACCTTTACTAATCGACCTTAAGTATGTGTACCTAATGGATGTAGAAACATTTCTAGTAATCCTTTCTAGGAACCTGTAATCAAATCAATAATAAATGATGATTATACTTTTAAAGTAAAATATAAAAACAAAAATATTGAGATTGGAACATGGATAAATGGTTTAAGGAAAGAATATTCCACCTCATCTTTGACTCACAATGGGTCAATCCCATTCACATAGTTCCTAAAAAATGGAATGATTAGAGTGAAAAATAAAAAAATGAATTAATCCCTATTAGAATTTAAAATAGTTGGAGAGAATTAATATATTATTGGAATTTTAATCAGGTCCTAAGAAAGTATGATTTCCATATTCCCTTTATTGAAAATATGTTCGAAATATTATCATGAAGGAATCATTGTTGTTTCTTAGATGTATTTTTATGTTACTTTTAGGTGCCCATTATATCTGAGGAGCCAAATAAGATGACCTTTATAAGTCCCTATGGTAACTTTCCATACAAAATGATTTCATTTGGATTATTTAATACACCTGGTACCTTCCAGATATTTATGGTAATTATTTTTTTCTAATCATATTGAAGAATACTTGGAAGTATTTTTGAATGACTTCAGTATTTTTGGAAACTTGTTTGTTAATTATTTAAAATATATAAATAAAATTTTGAAAACATTCATTGAAAATTAACTTGTTTTGAATTTTTAAACGTTCAAATTTATAGTGGAAAGAGGAAAATTCCCTAGGAATGGTATTTTAAAAAATGGAAATGTGGTAGATAAGTCCAAAATTAAAGTGATAAATACATTTCTCTATACAACCTATGTGAAACATGGTGGATATTTTCTAGGAAATGTACGATTTTACAAGATATTGATCAAAGTTTTTAGTATGGTTTATCTTCTTTTATCTGGGTTTCTTTTAAAATATTCTAACTTTATTTTGTATAGTGATTTCAGGGAAGCGATTAATGAATTAAACAGTAATCTGATCTCACCACCGGTGATGTAGCCACCCAACTGGGAGCACCCTTTTGAACAACTTTGTGATACATCCAACCATGTAGTTGTAGTAGTGTTTTCCAAAAGTATTTAAGGAAAAACTAAAGTCATTTCAAATAATTTAAGAAAACTAGATATTTCTCAAAACCACTACACAACAAATAAAAAATAATTTTTAGCAATAGTATTTTCTTTGGATAAATTTATAGCATACTTTCTTAGAACTAAATTTTCTATTTTTTATAATAATGAAACCCTTAGTTTCTTAATGAATAAGGAATATGCTAAACCAAGGTAGGTTAAATGGTGTTTCAACTTTAAGAGTTCAATTTAGAGATCAATGATAATAAGAAAGATAAGAACCAAGTTGGATATCATTTGAGCAGACTACCCAATATAGATGAAGTAGAAATTCTAGAAAAAGATCCATTGCATGACATAGTAGAAGGATAAGTAACATTGTATACTTTCATGGTTGAATTTTACGTAACTTCTCAAGTCCCATACCACCTAACCCCCCATGTTTAGGATCAAATATAAATCAACATTTTATAATTGGGAGGTTTTATATCTATAGAAAATATATAATGATCAAATGATAAGAAATTTTTTATTTGAAAGTTAGATGTAATATGTTCTTGAAATTTTTATGCCCTGGATTGTGAAGGCAACTTTGGACCCCAAAAGACTATAAGGAAAGTCTTATAATCAATAATATATTGTCTTAATTTGCTTAAATATTTCCATGAGTTCTGTAAGAAATGTGAGCAGTATTAGTTTATTGGAAACATATACAAGAGGTAAGAGATTCCATAAAGACCAACAAGCTTTTTTTATATCTTTGATGTCTAGGAAATATAGTTCATGAGACCTTTTTCTATATCTTCTATGAAATCTTAAATATTTTTCATGGTTCACTATGTTTCAAAAGGGGTGGAATATGATGATAATATTGTTTTTGCTTTTATCAGGGATAATATTTTTTTAGGCTTAAAGTTACAAGGGTAATAATCAATGATCAAGGGACTTATTTCTATAATAGGATCTTGGAATCTTTAATGAGGATGTGTAGAGTATATCAAAAAACATGAAAACCAGACCAACAATAAATTAATGGCTAAGATAATGTTTCAAATTGGTAAATTAATCAAATCTATGAGAAAACATTAAATATAAAAAAATATTGGATCCCACTAAAAGAAATATAGTAAATTATGGTGATTTTTAGCACCTATTTATAAAACATCCACTAAATATAAAACTATATTCTTCGCCAATTTTTTTAACAACACTTTGGAAAAGCATTGGTATTTAGTTGTGGTTTTAAACATAAATTCCATTAAATAAAATTAAAATGAATTTAGTGATGGTTTTTTTAAAATATCTTCTATATTTAAAAAAAACTATCGCCCCACCCCTCTTCCACTCAACCTCATTACCCTTTCTCGATTACACCTCTCAACCTCCCCCTCACCACTAATTGAGGACCTCCCTCACCCCTGCTCGATGCCTTCTCTCATCCTTGACCCCCCAACTCAATGTTGGCTCTCAGAATCCCCCTCACCACTACTCAACAATGAACTCCTCTCAGTTTTCCCTTTGGAGGTACTCAACACAGAACCTCCCCCCTGACATTACTTGATGCTGGACCAGCTTCCCTTTCAATATCGGTATCAGATCCCCATCTCCAACTCCCTCTCTGCCTCTATGCCACCGATCCCTCACTGTGATTAGGGGGAAGTTTATTAGATTTTTCACCCATATCATGAATAGTTTATTATTTTCTCAATTTTAGTAATTCATTTTGTAATAAAGTAAATTTTAATAATTTGCCTATTTTAATTCTCCTTCAATGCTTCTAGTTTATTATATTTTTGAATTATTTGTGTTTTAGGGGTAGTTTGAGATCTATTTTTACTTTTTGAAATTAAATATATTTTATTTTTATATATAATAATATAATTATAGTTTATATTTAATAGTGTAGGAAGTCAAGTACCTATGGATAAAATTTGTATTACCTTACCTCATAACACATATCAGTATGTTACAGATTGAACATGTTTTTGGATTTTTCATTTAAAAATAAATCCATGGATGGAAGAACCAAATTTCAATATCCTAATAGAAAACTCAGATGATGGTTGAATAGAGATGAAGTATATGAGTACTTGATATTGAAACAATTTATTCAACATTATACATGTTGGATTTGGCATGGAGAATCGAACATTAGAGAACTTTCGAGCAATTTTGTATACAATAAAAATGAACAAGTGACTTCTCCTATAATGCATGATGAAATTCAAAGACACGATAAATGATGCTTTAGACATAGCTGGGAAACACTGTTAACAATATAATAGATAGATTTATTTATTTTTAGATGTTGGGGATATTAATAATGTTTTTAGAAATTCATGACAACCTAATAAAAATGATAACATATTAATGGATGATGATGAAGAAACCAATAAAAAGGAAAATCAACTGAGAAAACAACTAAGTTTTCTAAATTAGTCACAGATAGAAATCAGGAATTTTAGAAGGATGTGTCAAATATTCAAAATTTTATTTTATATAAATGTTGCACCACATCAAATGTTTTTTATGGAATTACAAATAATGAAATATCCATGATATTATAATTATTGGGTGATGCATTTGTTGTAGCTAAGATCCTTGTATCATTTATATGATATGAATAATATTTTTAACAATATTTAACTCAATTATACAAAGATATATGCATGTCACAATGATTTTAATATTTATTGGAAAGATGATTCAAATAGAGAAAAATGAAAAAGATGTTGTAATTCTAGATTGAAATCAACAAATAATGATATCAATTTGAAACTGTGTATTACCCTAAATAGAAAAAAATAAAAAATTGATGTGATGGTTTTACGTTACTTTCCATTAAAACCATGGTTGAAATGATTGTTTATGTCATCTAAAATCACTGAGAATGTGAAGTGGCATGCTTTTCATAATAATAATAATGATTTCATTTGATTTCCAATAGATTCAAAATCATTAAATACCTTCGATTCATTATATCCAAATTTCACTTATGATCCAATAAATGTACATTTGGGATTAAAATATGATGGATTCAATACTTTTGGGACATTAATTAGCATTTACATTATTTGGCCAACTTTTTTGATCCTTTATAATCTTCCCCCTGGATGTGTATGCAACAAAATTTATTCAACATATCAATGATTATTCCTAGAAATAAAATACCTGGAAATGAAATTGATTTCTACCTTTAGACTCTTATTCAAGAATTACAATAGTTATGTAATGATGGAATAGAAACATATGATGCATCTACTACACAAATATTCAAAATGCACACTGCACTTATGTGGACCATTAGAGACTTTCCCAAACTGGTAAATTTATCCAGTAGGTTTATACACACAAGTTTGGATTGTCTAGTTTGAAACGTTGATTTTGAGTCTCAATAGCTACATTATAGAAAAATTGGTGTTTCATGTGTCATTTTCACTTCCTTAATACATATCATAGATTTAAGTTTAACAAGTAATGTTTCAATGGAAAAACTAATTTTAGGATTCCACTAAAATTATTATCAGGATCATAGATCTTGACACAATTATCAAATGTTGGTACTAATTTTGGAAAATATTTTCATCTAAATGAAAGTGGAAAAAGATTTCAAACACAAATAGTTACAATTGGATCGCAAAAATAGAAAAAATGCCATATTTTTCAAAATTATATATTGGGAATTTAATTTGTGACGTCATAATCATGATGTTATGAACAATGAGAAGAATGTGTATGATAATGTGTTGTTTACATTTCTTAATGAGAAGATAAAATAAAATTATAATTTAAATGCTCATAAGGACATAGAAGCAATGAATATCAAACATGATCTATAGATGAATGAGAATGGTAAGTATCCAATAAAAATATTTTCAATGAAAACCCATAAAAAAGATATTTTACATTAAAGATTAAAAAATATGAAAGTGCCTGATGTATATTCTAGTAATATTTGAAGATGTGATGATTTGAATCATTTTAAGATATATGGATTGAAAATTTAATACTCACTCGTATTGATGGAGTAGTTTCCACCTTTGGTGATGCATAATTTTTTTATGATAAAATAACAACTTTTCTAATTGACTTTTTCACATTATTTAAACAATGTTGTGAGAAGACATTAAACCCCAATTAATTGGATAAAATTTACGAAAACATTGTAGCGGTACTATGTCATTTAGAGATGTTCGTCCCCCTATAATTTTTTATATGATGATCCATCTATCAGTAATTTTTTTTGAAGAATCCAAAATTTGCAGGGCCATACATTATCGAAAGATGTATCCCATAGATAGTAATTTTTTTAAAATATTATTTTAATTAAAAAATCTAATTTTATCAGTTAATATTTTGAAACATTTTTTATTAATTTTTTACCATTTATTATTAGGTATATTAGTCATTTGAAGTCTTATGTGAAAAATAAAGCTCATTTGGAAGGTTCTATTATAGAATGTTACCTTGATAAAGAGTGTTCAACCTTATATTAAAGGTATTTGGATTTGATAGATACATGATTAAATTGAGTGGGATGTGTTGATAACAATCCAAGTCAATTATAGGCTAATAACGAGTCATCAATATTACTTAATTTAGGTCTAGAAGATAGAAAAATCTCTTCATTTTCATTGGAAAATATGTAGTTAAGATAAGAACATAGATATGTACTACTCAATATTGTTATTTTTTATCCCTATGTTACATAACAAAGGACACAAATTAAAATACGCCTTAGGATCCAAACTCATAATGAGACAAATATAACAAAAGTTGTTACCAAATAATTTTTTTAATGGGTTACACGTTCTGTGATTTCTTAATCTAATATGTAGTTTTAATATGTTTTAATTTATCTAAATTATGTATCAATTTTTTATATCAACTTCTATAGGTAATGAATGATGATAAGTGATATGAACTATATAAAGATTTGAAGTTTTTAGCTTGAGTTCCTTTGAATCATACTAGAAGATTCAATGCTTATAGTATTTGTGGTTTCAAGTTTCAAACTATTGATCACATGGAAGGTCTGAAAACACCAAACAATGTTATATTCATAGTTTTTGATCAAGTTTACTATGGAAAGTTGTTTTATATTATCATGTTAAATTATAAATGGAAATTTGTAGTTGTGTTATTTAAATGTGATTGGGTAAATATTAATAGGGTTATAAAGAAGGATTCATTATGATTTACTTATGTCAATTCAACTCAGTTGATTGATACTAATGAGTGGGAAGAATAGGATCTATATATTATGGATTCCCAAAAAATGGTATATTATGTTGATAATATAGTGGATGAGGGGTGGAGTCTTGTTTTCAACAAAAAATCGAGAGACATGTATGATATAAGTGATTAAGGTGAAGTAATATTTCATAGTGAACCCCTCAAAAATAATAGATTGAATTGTTTATACCTAATGATATTGAAATTTTCTATCTTTCTAGAGGGAGTGAAGAATAAGAAGAAGAAGAATAAATAGAAGTAGAATAAATAATGCTAACAATGGAACCTGAAAAAAACAAGACCAACCATGAGTAGAATTTGTAAGTTGGTTTTTATATTAATAAATGGAGTTTTTTATATTAATAAATTCAAGGACTATTTATTTTATATTAATAAATATAAGGAAGATTTTTTATAGATATTTCACATCGAAAGAGGTTTAGTTTCGGTACCCAATATATAATGACCCAATCTTGACATTCATTACATTACATACCTTTTTTGGAATAACTAAATCATTACAGAAACAGACCTATGAAGACCGTACTAGTCTAGTGCCTTTGGAAACATAAAAACATAAACACTTGTAAATAAATGAGCTACATTATCTCCCACTAGATTCTTCTTGACTAGAACCCTTATTAGACACATCCATCATAATACATATATCCATAACCTAGGGAAGGAAACATAAAAAGGGGTGAGCTAAAATGATCAGTAAAGAAAAAAAGGGATACATTTAAGCATAATCATGAGAATAAGGGTATGAGAACATGATTATGGAAATATAAGATCATACCCTACATATCTAATATTATATACATGAATCATGGCATAAGGCTTCATAGTTCATAAAACATTAATAATAAGGAAACAAAGAACATAATCCATGAAATCATAACATCTGAATGAAACATTGAATTGTGGAAGAAACATAATCATATAATATGATTTTAATAGTATCCAAGGAGTCACTTACAAGACTATCTTGGTAGTATCTGTTCACTCCCCATACCATCTTGGTAGTCATGGTTCAATCCCATGGCTATCTTGGTTGCATGAGTTCACCCCTTATACCATCTTGGTAGTCACGGTTCACTCCCATGGCCATGTTAGTAGTTCAGGTTCATTCCAAATACCATCTTAGTCTATATCATGAGATATAAATATTTACCCAATGCATTGTTGGGATATATAGGTCCCACCCATCTAATAATGAAATCATATATACATGCTCCACAAGATCATAAATAATCATATCATAATCCATGAAATGAAATGGGTATTATAAACATGTAATCATATCATAACCTGTGGAAATATATAGGGTTCTTAATCATTTCATCATAAACCAGTGAAAAGAAGCGTGTTTTAAAAGCATATAACCCATGAAAGAGAAATGAGTTTCATAAACATCATACCATCAAAACATAATCCATTCAGAGAAATAATATTAATGGAAGCATTGAATAATTTACCCATAAAAGAATTAGTAACACCAATGGATGTTATCTTATAAGGGAAATAATTTTGAAATATCTTTAAAAATATTTCTTGGGGAAAATATCCTTTCTGAATTGAAAATGCTTTTTAAAACATAAAAACCTTTTTGAAAACCTTTTTATTTGAAAATAGTTTTTAAAACTTATGAAAATATCTTCTAAAATAATAATTTTTTTTAAAACCCTTTATCCTTGAAAATTATCATCAAGGATATTTTTAAAACATTTTTGAAAACATGGTTTTTGAATACAATAGATTTTCGACCGAAGAGAGAGGCAGTCAGATTTTACTTAATATTATCTTAAGTACTTAAGAGTGAAAAAAATGGTACTAACACATGAGGATTTCTGGAATAAATATATGGGAAGGAAACTCATGAGTTTTCTTGAGATATGGATCAAAATATTTCATCAAAGGAAGAATAAACGTAAACAATCTTGCAAAAGTGATGAGATTGTCTCAATAAACTATTATAACTCCGTAACTAGGGATCATACTATATATATATGAAAAGGAAATTAAATTAATCTTAAAATATCATGAAAATAATTATATTAATTATATAACAT
Source organism: Viscum album (assembly GCA_963277665.1). Classification (NCBI taxonomy): domain Eukaryota; kingdom Viridiplantae; phylum Streptophyta; class Magnoliopsida; order Santalales; family Viscaceae; genus Viscum; species Viscum album. The sequence continues at coordinate 1,806,845,885 of OY728130.1, read as the reverse complement.
GTAAAATTAATGTATATAAACCTTCAAAAAATGTTTAGGTGCATAACAAAACCTGAGTCTCAAAGAAGGCAAATTGATACAAAACATTTTCACTGATTTGGTAACTTTTGAAACTTAAACCCTATAAAAGAAGGATCATATAATGGATATGTGAATAAAAAAAATTAAGTATAGGATAAATATAATAAAATTATTGGAAGTACATACACCACACAAAAGGAAAGATTGGTGAACATAGCATGTATCTCACAGAAAAAAAAGCGAGATGAAATCCCCTTATCTTGTGTCTTTGATCTCATCGTACTCACTCAAACCACCTGTATAATAAATATAAATTTATTATAAATATTTTACATAACCATATAATTATATCTAATACTTCATATTTTTTTATTATGACCTTATATTACCTGCTTGTTAATGATCCTAGGTTAAGGTTTTATTTCGGTTAATATTCACTTTGTTTTTTGCACGTGTCTTACGTTGTTATATCATCGGTCCTTATACTTATATCATGATTCCTGAATATATATCATGATATAAATATCATGTATATATATTATATATGTATTATAATAATCTATATAATATATAAGTATGAAATGGAAAACACTGTTCATGGAGACGGTTGGTCATACATACACATGACCACTATTTCTATTTAATTTTCATGTTGAGAGAAAGAAAGTAAAAGACATATATATATATATAATTATTAAAGTATCTTTATTATATAATATATATCATATATATTCACTAGGACCATCCATAATACAATCCATGAAGTGTATGAATAAATCATATCAGTTTGAGGGGGAAGTAGTCCACACTTCCTCAAAGGAAATTATCGTATTTATATAAGATGGAAAGTATAAAGGTATTTTATAAATAAAAATTAGAGAAGAATAAAGACATTATAAATATAATATATATCATATATAAATATAGTTTCCATCAAAATGTCCACTATGATAGGCAATAAGGAAAATTGAACAATTATCGTTTAATGAGGCGGTAGTTCACCATACACATAAACAGTATGTTCGTTATCAATTAGATGGAGATTTGTGTAAGTTTAGGTTGAATACTTAACATAAAAATATACTATTATATTGAGGATACTATTTTTTATAGAATCAAGTGAAAAATATAGTGGATGGGTGGATAAATAAAATAAAATAAAGGACTTAAGAGAAGACGTTACCTCTTGATCGGGTAACTCCTTTTGGTTTGTACCAAAAGGCTTCCTTGGATTATCTTATGCCCAATGGAAGGATTACAGGAGTAAAATAGGGATTTTTGGATGTGTATTTGGCAGTTATTGGAAAAAAATTAATAGGTTTTTAAAGGTGTGATGAAGTGGGAGAGGTGGTATCTTTTTATAGGGAAGGAAAAGGATTCACTTGGAATTTTTAGAAACAAGTTAGGTGTACACATGTTCTTACCTAAAAAAAGTCATAAAAACCAAAAAATAAATAATAGAAGGTTTATGGACGAAATATAGAAATAAAATGGGTTTTTTACAAGTGTATAGGTTATGTAAGCCCTTAATTTTAATGTTTCGTCCCTAATTAAGCTTAATTTGGCCCTAATCACTATGATTAATTTTAATCACTTTTATTAATCATTTTGGTCAAAAATTAAATTCATCTTATTAGACTCTAAATATTATAATTAAAACAATGGTCTATTTATGTTTTTCAAAATTCAAATCACATAAGTGAAAAAATTAAGTTTAATGATAATCCTGCAGATGGGATGAAATAACGGGGTTTTAAAGTAGAAAAATGTTCAAATATTTGTTAAGATTTTATATTCAATTTCAAAGTGAAATTGATTATAGTGAATTAAATTTTATTAATAGATTTAATATTTATCTAATGTGACCTTAATAAAATTATAATATCTTTTAACATTAATAATTAATTAAACAAAATACATTTTTAACTAAAAAACAATATTTTTCACTATTCATCAAAAAAAATAATGTTTTTTAGAAAAATCCCCAAAATTAACACTAAGATAATTTAGATGTTCTAAATTTAAAAATTAAATTTATAAATGTGTCCAAAATGAATTTTATTATTAAAAGTGGTTCATTCGATAAAATGGCATTTTAAAACATAAAAGGGCTTTACCAAAAATCATATATTTCATTATCAATATGTTTTATTTATATAAAACAATTATAAAAAATATTTTAAAATTACTTATTAATATTAATATTACTATGTTTAACGAATAGGATATAATTATCTCATTTAAATAACTATATCATTAAAATGATGTTTCATAGAAACTCTATGTTTCATATGATGTATGCTAAGTCAATGTTGCGTGTATCATATGCTAAGTCTATATTGCATGTAACATACTCCAAGTTGGTGTTTCATGTAAGATATGCTGATTTGGTTTCATGTGAAAATAAATTTTAAGTTAATTCATTGCAATACACAAATTAATATTTAATTTATTTGGAAAAAATGTCGATAAAAACTCGGGGTGTTACACGCTTTACATCACAGGGTTATCATTATCCTTCTACAATACAAGGTACAATTCATCACATACCTTGCACATTTTTTGATACCATTTTTTCTTATCCCAATACAATTTCATCCATAGGTATAACTTCTACTGATAATTTTGAGGAATCATACAAAATACCAAATGATCGGTAAATTTTATAACTTTACAATTTTTTTATTCAATTTAGTAGTTCTTTTTTTAGTAAATTTTCAAAGTCAAATTAATTTGAATATTTCTATAGTATCTATCATAAAAATAGGCCTTCAGTTATTTGAATAACCCACTTTTTAATATTGTGACAATTCTTAAATTTCTAGAGTATAAATCAATGTCGTGATCAAAACAAGTGGTACATGAGCTAGTGGTTCCAAACACAATATTTTTTTATAAAGATCCATTAGTATAATTAGAAGTGTGATGAATTTTTATAGTATTCCCTGCTTTGTAATTTATACTAAAATTTCTATTTATTATTCTTTTTAGAGGCTGTGAAATTAAAATATATTAAGGAAATGTTTTATAGGTTTGAAATCCACTACTGAGTAGATGTTCATACTTTCAATCATATATGAGAAATTTATTTTAATGAATAATATGTTTATTATGTGGAGTGTGTTTATTTTTTAGATAATTGAATGAATTTTGGTCATTGAACATTTAATTTAATTAATTATCATTAAATGATAGATTTAATCTATAAATGTCAATTTTGTGAATAGAGTTTAGTCAGTAATCTAATTATCATTATGGCTTTAATTATTGGATGATATGGTTACCATAACATGAAACTGATGCGGAATGATTGACTTAGTGTTTGAGGATATTTTTTATATATTCTAACTCAACTGAGGCTATTCGTATGTTATGATAATTTCAGATATGTTCATGACTACCAATTATTCATTTCATTATTGTACCATTATTTAAACATAATTTAGATCAAATCATATATTGTTTGAATTGTATTTCATTTATTATTCCATTCAATGGCCCGGAGGCCTTCAAAGTTTTCTTTCATTATTGATAGAGCCCCCTTTTAAGGGAAGTAGGGGAAAACCCAAAGACATCATTGACTTAAGAAAAAATAACCCGAAGGACAAAAGGAGTAAAACCAAACTGACAACCAAAAGTGCCCCTCCCCAGCCTATGATCATGTTGAGAATCAGGATCGTTGCAATGAATATAATCATTACTTATGTTTGGTTAAATACTATAAATACAGGAACCAAATGTGGGATGTGGGATGTGGGGAAGGAGGTGAGGGGTAGCATTATAATCGAGTAATGGATAGAGAGGGACATACATCTTAGTAGATTAACCAGGACTCATATTTGTGTTTTCATTTTGTGAAACATGAAATTTTTTATACTATGATGTAATTTATGTTGTATTATATGTAATGGAATGTTTATTTATGAATAGTTGTTATTATTTATGTTATAATGTATTAATTAATTGTTATTTATATATATTCTTTGCATATTGGTTTTTGGTGGATTGAAAAATATTTTGATTAGATTTTTTTAAATCACAAAACTTGTGGTAGTTTTAACTACCCCAAATTATTTACTTGTGTTTTTAACCTCTGTGGATAAAATATTGGTTCTTAAAACTAATACTAAATGTGGTATATTTATATATTTAGTGGTGGTTTTAGCTGCCACTATATATTCATTCTATAGAAAAAAATGTCACTAATTAATAAAACCACCAATAAATTTTGTACTAGAAAATAGGTCACTAGTTTAAACAAAATACTGCTAAAATATTAAGATATCAGTGAAAATTGAAACCATTGTAAAAAATAAAAAACTATCATTACATATTTAACAACTATATATTACATAGTGGTTTGTCTAAACCACTACAGGACCTATTGGATACGGTTAAAACTACCTCTAAATCCAAAAAAATAGCTGATATAATCTATTTTATCTATAGTGGCCAAAATTTAGAAGACACGTTATGGTCCTATAGGAAAACTTACAAAACTCTTAGTGGAATGAGCCTATATAGGTTTCTTTATGAGAAGAGTTGTTACTTTCTTGTGGAGATGATGTACAAGACTTACTAGGTGGTGGGGGAGATGATAGATCCGGTAAGTAAAGAAGACTGCAGTTATAGGATCTTGAAGATATTATAAGAGAGTATTCTGAGTACTCAAAGAATTATAAGGAAAGAACTATAGTGGCTCATGATAAGTTAATTAAGAAAAGATAATTACATCTAGGGGAACAAGTTTTACTTTATAATTACATACTCAAACTAATGTTAGGTAATCTTAATTATAGATATTAAGATTACTTTATAATCATTTAATTATATCATTTTGGTGTTTTTAGGTCATTAATAAAGGATACAAGAACCCATTTACTATTATTGGTCACAAGCTAATGAAATATTATAGAAACCTGTAATTAAAACTGGTGGTGGAGATCACACTCCTCCAACCTATCAACCAATGAAGAACCATCTAGTTATACCTTTATTTATCACATAATTTATTTGTATATTTCAATTAAAATCTTTTTCAAACTATTATATCTATTAAAATTCATTGAGAATATAACACCATTCAAGTGTGTGGGGAACCTTTTTAGTTTTGGTATTATCAAATTTTGGTTTTTATTTTTCATTTCATGTAATTTTTGGGTGTTTATTTATCATTTTTAATGTGTTTTGAGACCTATTGAAATTAATTTGAATGCCTTTAAAACTTTTGATCCTATTTCAATGATGAGTAACAGATTTGACCCATTAAGTTAACTTTTATAAATTTTGAAATGACCTTGTTTTCAAATTTCAAGTGAGTAAAATTCATGAAAATACCATTGATTTCTAAAATCTTATTCCATGACATAATACCCTACATTAAAATCACTTACCCGAGAGGGTTCTAAACCAATTTTGACATCTTATTATAATTCCCTAATTTCATGAGAGAACCAAGGAATGCTTGAATAACTAGTATTTACTAAGTAATGTTGTAAAAACCATATAGAATTGAGGACCTTGTGTTATAAATGATTGAGGAATTTTTTAAATGAAGAGACCCTTTTAAAATGAACTTAGATTATTGTCCTGCCATGAAATTTGACAACTTTAACCATTAATATTCATGAATGAACTTGTTAGGAATCCACATTACTAGTCCAAAATCCCAAACTACCTAAAACTATAAGTAATTTCATGATTATGGTTGAACTCAATTTATGGTGGAGGGAGAAGATGGGCAGTGTCAAGTTATTATGAAGAAAAAATTTAGAGATAAAATTAAAGGCATTGCATAATTTTTCTACTATTTTAGGTGAAAATTCATACTATAAAGATGTGAGGATGGAAAAATATCCTTACAATGTAGACTAAGAATTCACCACTATTGGAAGATCAAAAGATACCCTCTTTCCCTCAAAAACTCAATTCTGTACAAAATTAATGAATCTATTTGAGATGAAAACTAAAGGGGATTAAACGGGTATAATAAGGATTATTATAAGCAGTGAAAACAATAATAATCACTTGTTGAGGATAACCCATGCATGGAATATAAAACCTATTATAAAATTGAAATGGATAACTACTATAAAATGTGTATCATTCATTTAAGAATCCACCATGACACCTTCAAACACCATCCCATGGGTTTTAGAGAGATCATTAAGTGGTAGCCAAATGACATCCCACCTCTAAAGGTATCCACAGGTCGATTGAATCATTATATATTTATATGGAATTCATTTTATCTCCACAACATACTAGTTCCTCAAACACAAAGGAGAATAATGAAGAGAGGTTCTAGTGATGGAGAGATTTGGCTAAGCATGATAGCAACACCCCACCCACTACCATCACCTGGTAGTGTTTATATAATCCACAAAGATACTCTATAGGATGTATCATTTACTCATGCATTCATAATATATATGTAAATTTTGTTTCAACCAAATTATGCATCAATGTATGAATGATGAACTCCTAATCCATTACAAATTAAGTAACTTCTCTTTAAATGATATCATTGTGGATGATCAAACAACCAAGCCATAACTGTAATCATAGGAAGTATAAAACAATATACACTAATATGAATGAAAATCATAATTTTTCATACAAACCATAAAATATAGATTATATATATCATATATATATAAGGCTTTAGAGAATATCACCTTTAATCTCCCATGTACACTAAAGCCTAATAGGCTTTGTTCCACTTCACCTTATATTGTATCGTATAAAATAACTTGTGAAGTCATATCCAAAAATTATTTTGGATATCTTCCAAAACAATTTTAGAAATATATCACTAACTTCACCTTATATTACATCATATGAAATTCAATGTGAATACCTATCTAAAATAATTTTGGATTAACTATAAAATAATTTTAGAGTAGCTCTCTAAGTAAAACTCAATCCCCATCCAGTCAAACACAAAGTGTGACCCCATAGTGATTCATAGCATTGATAATAAATATGAATCTCTTTATCCACACATGTAAGAAAAGAGAGGCCTCAAGAAAAGTGAAAATGATGCTCAATCTATAAATGGATCTAGCATGATCTCTATCAAACACAATTATATTTATACTTTTTTCGACCAGTCTACATCATATGACAATATTCACTCACATATTTTACCTTTGTCCAGGAAATAGAGTGACTATGAGACATAGAGTAATTTAATCCCATATATCCTACTCACTAGTTCTCAGTTCTCATAGTATAGACTAACATGGTCGATGAATACATCACATTTCATTCATCCTTATGGATAATAACATCACATGTCCCTTATCTGGATAGATACAAAATATCAAGGTGTAGCTACACACTCCCATAGTTTATCTCAATTAAGGGCCCTAATTTTTTACTCTTCATATGAGCAGACAAATCTCATCTTGGTTAAGCTCCAACTGATGACATGTTCAACAACATACTTAACCCCCACCTAATTAAAAAATTTAATATATAGTCTTGTGTAAGTAGGGTATCAAAGTATAAAGGTTCTTGTGTTAGGTATCTTGTAATCCTTAGGTAGAGGGGACCCAAATATAATTCATTAAACCCTAGTATACCAAATACATTGTGTATGACACCCTATGTTGTATATTTATCTGGTCATCAAGTTCACAAAAAATACTTTTTATGCCTTATGAGAATATTCCATATCTCTATGAAAGAATCACACTCACTCTAACCTTATCATTTCATCATGAACTATAATACTCTATGAAGAACATCAGTTAGGGATAACTCAATGTTATACTTTGAAAGGTCAATTATAATTACACTTCATCAAATGTATATCTATATATGAATTTATGCAACCAATATGAAATAATGATAAAGTGTTGATATCCTTTTTAATATGATACATTCTATACTCTTAAACACTTTTAATAATATTTATCAAGCCCGAAATAAGCACCAGTTTATCACATCATATATGATAAACTATCAGATCAGCCTTATGTGTGCTATAATTTCTAGGTTTTGTTTACTCATTACATCATATTTAATTCTTGTAACATGTCTATGTGGTCATCTGATAAAACTATTATATTAATCTCATTTAGTGAGTAAAATCTATAAAAAATAGTGTTAATATTGGTGAGATTTAGAAATAATATTCCTAATATTCAAATACTTGAACATATTAAAAAATCCTTAACTTCACAACATCTAATGTTATGATGTCAACTTTATTTACATAGAAATATTTCTAAGTTTATTATCATCATCATCTAAACCTTATTCCATCAATCTTTTTCCTTGAAACAATATAACTATTTACACTATTTTTTTATGAGCACATCATAAACACTTTTAGGATAAAGTGAAATATACTTTGTTATGATAACCAATGTAACAATTTAAATTTATCTTTATAATCATAGCCTAAAATCCTTTAGGATATAAAATATAATTAAATTTTTTATTTTGAATGGTATAATCCTCTAGGAAATAAATATTTCCACATTTCATGATAAGTAAATATAATTCTTTATATTTTTATTTATCATTAAATATCCTAAACTCTTTTAGGTTATTTTGAGAAAAATCCTTAATATTATACTAATATAATCTTCAATAAATAGATATATTGACTTTTTAAATGGTAACTAAATGTAGCACTTTACATTTTTCTTTGCCATAACACATCCTAAACACTTTAGGATTTAAGAGAAAATTAATTTAACTTTTGATTGGTGTAATACTTTATTTTTTAACTTTGAACTTCTCTAAGTCAAAATATACTCCCACCAACCTCTTAGTTACTATATATTTTTAGATTATATTGATAAGTTATAAAAACTACTTTTAGTTTAAAAAATAACTTTTATTTCCTTTTAGTAGTAATATTTAACAAATAAACTACCATATCATATATGGTATTATATGAGTTTTTAATTTTTTTTTAAAATAATATTTTATTCATTAAAACACACCTTTGGTGGACAGGAATCACATCCCATCATATTTTAACAATTAATTGGGTAAACATTTTATCTTGGATAAACCCTTTTATATATATATTCTTCTTAGAAAATGTTATAAAATATGATGAATCATAAACTATGTATATTCAATTAAACATCTCAAACCTATTCACAATAACTATTTGTTATCAAACAAGTCCTTTTATCACATATGATAAATGAGATTAATACACACATGCTTTACTCAGATCCATTCGAGTTTGATAGATTCCTTTAGATTCAATACATTGATTTAGAAACCCTTTTCTTAACCACTTAAATATAAACTACAAGCTATATCAACTCTTCCCTTGATTTAAAATCCTTATATATTTAAAAAATATGTATAATATACATTCAGTATCATATCTCTAAAAATAAAATAATTAATTTCAATAACATTTATGCTTGACATGGACCTTCGCTAGAATTTCCTAAACTCCTTCAGGTATTCTAGATAATCCCATCACATGGAATAATTATTCCCACTTTTTAAAAAACCTATATTTCAATGAACTTGATTGGATTCTTGAAAAAACACTATTTAAAACTTCAACTAACTTTTATTCTTCTATTTTAAACTTTTACCCATTATAAATATCTACACAACACTAGTATCTTGGCATCATATGTCCAGTTTAGTTATCCTAAACTCTTTGATAATATCTAGTAAGCCTTTCTTAAATTCATGCATCTTGTCAAAACACATACACATATGAAAATAGGATGAATTAACTAACCAGAACAAGCCACTTTAGTCTCTATTAAAACAAGTTATAGAAGTGAAAAATCATAAACTATGTGTATTAACACTCCCATATCATTTAATTAAATGAAAATTGTTTATAGGATCTTACCTATAGAAAAACGAGATAAAAATGAATATCTTATAATAGGTTCATTCAAGATTGAAGTTACCAAGTTATCAATACAAAAACTTATTTTATCCATTATAAAAAAGTAATGTTCAGGCTCTAATCTTCAATTATTTTTCATCTCTATCTTTTTTAAAACATATAGTCGATATCATATATCTTTAAAAATAGTATAATTGAATTCTATAACTAATAAATATTTAAGTTATCCTTTATAATAACTGATTCATTAACGTATTCAATCATATTGAATATCAATTATCATACCCAATCATATTTACTATATGTGACTAAAATTTCTTAAATCATCAAAGTAACCAATCATATTGGGTATATGAGTAGAGGCTAAGAAACCTTTGATCTTTTTTGTCTAATTCCTTTTGAATAATTAAATAAATCATTATATGCTTCTGTAATCATTTAGATTCAATTGTTAAACAATTTAAATAGGTGGTTACTTGGGAAGGTGTTTCTCTAACACATATAATATTCCTTAAGAAATTTTCTTAAACTATCAATTTTAGGAGTTTCTTATATTAAACATATCCTTTAAAGGATTTATCTCAAAGTTTAGTTTGATGAAGATGATGTAATTCATCTAAAATAAAAGACATTATCATATGAGTATCATGTTATAAATATTTAATAAGTAATTTTATTAAATAGGATCCCACTAAAATGTTTACCCCTTTTATATACATCATATCTATCAGTAGGAAAAGATCCATATTTCATTAATATTTGGGTCACTTTAGTGTTTCTCCCATTATTTAGATATTAGGTAGGGAATCATCCCAATTAAATTTTTTTTGACTCTTGGATGGTTAAGTGGATAAATCTTTATCCAAATTCATCATATGGACAAACTCAACACTATTCCTATAGTAACCTAATCCTATTAGGGTTACCTAGTTAGTGTAACCCAAATAAAATGATAAAAACAAACTAATAAAGGATAATCTAAGGGCACCCAACTATGGAATGACCTACCCAAGGATGTTCCAGTGTTACCTATTATATTCTTTCCTTATACACGATAATCCATAGTCACTCCAATATAGAATGGACTACCTTGTTGGATGATTGAGGTCTTGAAAAGTGCTCCTTCCTAAGGAATCTAACACTTAATATTTGAAGGGAATTTAATATCACCATCTTATTTAATGTTACTACCTTTTATGTATGCATTCTTCTAGTGATTTAGTTTTTAGTATTATTCGCTTCACCAAACCAATATGTTCAAACCATATTGATGTGTAACTCTTTTCACAACCCATAAGTTTTTGTTACTCACCTAAAAACAAAATTCAAATATATTCAAACATATTTGAATGCTTCTTATTAATAAGGTATACAAACACTACATGTAAAGGCTTATAATTATATGAGATTGAAAATATCCACAAGAGTAAGTCTGGAGTGATAAATAGCCAACCTCATTCACTTTCCTAGACAAGGCATAAGCCTCTAGGTAAGTAGATAGTTTGACACCAACCCCCTATCCCCTAAGAGACTTTACTCCAGAGATAATTCTATTCATATTAATTCCAACACCTAATATATATAAACTATATTCAATAACCACATTCAAGATCATAACCTCAAAAATAAAACAAGATCGGTGTAGATGAAAATCAAAATTCATTATCAAACCTATCATGTAGTTAAATGTTCTATCCTAGAAGTAGTTTAGCATCTTAAACTAAATCATACATATTCATAATAAAAACAATTTATATACATGAATAAATCAAGGAATATATTTTTAATAAATGAAAAATTCAAATATTTAAACATGAGATAATAATTTATCAACAATTCATAAATAAAATCTAAATATAAACATTTTATAAATTATCTAATCATTATGGAAATTCCATAAATATGAACGTAATAATTTTATATTCATTCCAGTATGAATCTTTAATATTCATCATTATTTGAAATTTTATTTTAAATACATGATATTTAATGAATTATAAACCATTTTATAATCCAATTTTATATTATGTAAACATTTTACTTAATTTAAATATCATATTAATAAAATCATTTGAACCACAATCAAATCAATCATTGAAGAAATTTTTATGAATTTTAAATAATTCCGAAATAAGGACCCTTAATTTGATCATTTCAAAATAAGTAATTATAAACAATTCGTAATCTAAATATGAAAACTTTTACACTTTGGCCTTATTTCATAATTTATATCCCTTCATAAATTATTTCTTATAATTTTTAAATAAATGATTTTATTTCTAGATCATTAGACATTTCATATAATTTTTTGTAAGGTATTTTAAATATTAACATTTAATATTTGGAATATTTTTTAAATAAATGTTTCATAAAAATTTAAATATAATAAATTATAAAAAATTATAATTAATTAATTTATAAAACTTTTATAAATTAAAATATTCCCAAAATATCCATAATTATGATTTATAAACAATTTAAAAATCATAAGAAAATTTAGTAGAAAAAAACAAGCTTTAATGTTACCCTTACTTAGTAGGGATCACCTGCCTAAATATCACATTATTGTTACCTTTATGCAACCAACTACATAATTTTAATATAGTGATTACCTTTATATAGACCGACTACATCAAGGTAACTTCTCAATTACCTTTATGTAGCTTGGCTATGTGAAGGTAACACCCTGGTTACCCTTACACGGCCTAGCTACATAATGGTAACCATATCAGTTACCTTTATATAGTTGGGTTTCATAATGGTAATGACTCAAGTGCCTTTACATAGTCAAGCTACATAAACGTAACACCTATATTACCATTATATAGGCCATCTACGTACTGGTAAATTTTTTTGGTTACGTATTTTCTAAAAAACCAAAAATGATGCTCTATTTTGTGTTTTATTCTTAATTTCAAGAAATATTTAACAAATCTAACACATGGGATCACTTTGATACCACTAAGGGGATTAAAATATACTAATAAAAATTATTATAAGTGTTAAAAATAATAATCCCTTTTCAAGTATCACCCATGCATGAAATATAAAACCTATGATAAAACTAAAATAAATAACTATTGTAACATGTGTACCATTAAATGAAGAATCCATTAAATAACCTATAAAATCCATCTCATGGGTTTGATAGGGTTCACTGAGTGGTATCAAAATGGCATACCACCTTTAGAGGTATCCTCTGGTCAAGTGAATCATCTGAAGTTCAGATAGAATCCATTCTATTTCCACAGCATTCTCATGCCTTAAACAAAAATGAGAAGAATGAATGGAGATTCCTATAATGCAGGGTTTTTTGGAGTTGGTGCTCTAGAAATGAATGTCTATGTACTTTATGATAATCCTATATTTATAGGATGAATATTAATAAATTCTTTATCACATCACGATTATTCTTCTATGTGACATAGTATGTGATAATATCCTAAGAATAACTATCACACTAAAAGGTCATAGAGGATCCTTACTACAATAAGAACCCATATGTGACATGACACTATTCATGAATATATGTTTTATGGCCTAATGATATCATTTTAAGGGACACAAATGATATAGTCTATCAAGAGTGGGGACTCCTGAAACTTTGAGGCACCTTCTCATGGTGTGCGTCGTTGGTTATACCTAAGAGGATATTATGAGAACAAGACCCACTAGTAAGAAATACACATTCATAAGTTTCATTGGATGTTTCTATATTTAGATGTGTGTATTGTTCCTTATAATTTGAGATTATTATTAATGGGTATTATTACTCACACACTTAGATTTATTGACAAAAATCATGACGACATATGTTCGCAGTGAGGTAGGATATGTTTGGTGTATGATGAGTAATATTATAATAATGAATAATGCGAGAAAAGATTTTTTTCACTTATACAAAAGTAGATATATTAGTCCCTTTGATGGAAATGATATAGCCTAACTAAATCCATTTACATGTTGTTCTATAGGCAAGTTCAATTATGAGAAGTCAAATAATGAGAAATCGATCACATGAGTTGATGGCACTAACATGCAACCTTCTTGATCGGAGATATCGAGACAAAGAGATTATATTACATAGTAAGCATTTGTATGAGGTGACATGTCATTATGACATCAACTTCTCTCTCTTGGGTTCCTTGACCCATTGCTAGACATAAATATTGGAATTTAGAAAAGCACGCCTAATTCCAACGAGAAAGAGTCCTAGAGGGTTACACACTAAGTGTTGGTAGTATCTAAGTCAAATAATTTATTTATTTAAAAATTTGAATAAATATTATTCCCAATTTCGGTTCAATAATTATTCAAGTATGCTTCATCTCATTTATTTCATCGCTAGTTATTCCAGAGAATATATTATGGATTGAATATTTATTTATCGGAGAATAATGTAGTTATATTTATTTAATAAATAAATAGAAATTACTCAAGGCCCAGTAAATATTGAGGAGGATTGGAGGACCAAGTTATGGTTTCATTGAAAAATAATATTAAATATTATTTTGTTAAATAATATTTAAATATAATGTGAAAGTTAAGAACATTTCATGGTAATAATAGAAATACTATTATTATTTGACATGGGGTTTCACATGGAATAATAAATTAATTAACAGCACCTATGATAATTATTTATAATTAATTTGTGAATTAAATTCCTTTTTATGTTATTATTCTCTATATAATCCAAGGGGTCATTCGATCGGCTAACCAATCGTTGTGTGCACAACATCCTTGGAGAAAATCTCTCAAGCCTAGAGAACTCTTCCCTCTCTGAGAATGCTCTCAAGAACGAGAGAGAACCTCCTCCACCGGATCAAGGAGGATGATTTAGAAGCATTTCTCAAGGTGATAGAAGTGGGACATCACTAGTGAAAGGATCTTCCATGCTAGAACTTGAAGACTCCTTCAACAACATTTAGAGATACGTGGAGCACGTGTGGATCACCACTAGAGGATTATTATCCTTGGATTCTACATCACAACTAGGCCACACCTCAGATCCATGGTTGGATGCATCAATGAAGAAATAATCACTCTGGAGGTAATTCTATAATTTAATTAAATTAATTATAAAAAAAATATGTTGATCCACTCTTCTCGGTTCTAGGTTATCGTCTTTGTCTTTTATCTTTGATTGAATTCCGTGGATATTGGCATTCATCTTCATATTGATCTTGGATTAATCATCGATTATAGAAATTTCTAAAGTTGGTCACACACCCATCCTACACTTTCGCTATGCTCAAAACCTACAAGTGGTATCAGAGGGGTCATATTTTCATTTATAATTATTTAAATAATTCATTGATGATTTACACTTTAATAATTTAATTTTTCAATTCATATTTAATCGTTCTTGTAATCAGAATTTTGATATATGTTCCTCCCTTATCATTTCTCACAGATATAATAGAAACAGATAATTTTATTATTAAAATTAAATCAAGGAACTCATCTGGAGGCGCCGATAGTTCTATCCAAATAACAAAAGAATACACACTGTGTAGTCATATCTACTTTCCATGTATTTGTATTCAATAAATTATGAGTAATTCGTAAATTACTCAAGACGTGTGCATTAATGACATGTGGTGTAGTTAATTCTTACACTGTGAGTTTACTAGGAGAGACTGGTGCATGGTCAGCCAGACTACATGCCATGTGGACCACTGGAAATGGAGTGTAGTCCCTTCGGGTCCGGGTCAAGTCATGCATCCCAAACACATCTTGCCCGGATGGTGACCGTGTAACATAGAGTCTACATGGCGTGTGGCCCACTAAACATGTTGTGTACTCAGAATATTTCTGAAGTACACCTCACATGTTGTTTTCCTAGGCATTTACTTCATATGGATGGTGAGGAGGGTACACGTCATGTAGCCTGATCTACACACTGTGTATTATTTCCAGATTATGCGGATTTAAAATTTAATTATTATATTATGTAACCCTTGAGACATGTACCTTCGTGTGGGTATAAAGTTGGTACACAACATGTGATAGGTTTTTATATATATATATATATATATATATATATATGTTTAATTAACATCTATGTAATGTTCAAAAATCTTTACATCATGTATGAGTTGTATTACAATTATAATTATACGTGCATCCTACATGTCACAAATAATAAAGTGTATACCAGTATAAATACATACTGGGTAGTTTTGGATGGGTATTCACTAGGTTTCTACCAAGGTTCATGTTATGTACAAGGTTATGGATGAGAATCTTAAGGAAATTTAGAAAAAGATTAAGATAAAAAATGATTGATTAATTAAAGACAGTGATTAACCGATTCGAGCGTAATTTATCTTAATAAGAATAATTAAATAATTTAATTCCCATTTAATTAAATGTGTAATTATTTGCATGTTTGTGGATGATCATGAACTAGAATAGACCTTTGTATGTGATTGGTTACCTTTTAATTGGTTTATTAAATTAAAATTGTTGGCATGCGTTCCTTCTCCTCATTAATATGTAGGGACTACGTGCCCATGGTTTCTTTTATGTAAAACCCACTTTTATCCCTCACCTGCATGTGAGTTAAAAGAATATGTAATGGATAGAGCTCTCAAGCTACTAGAGGGAGCTCAAGTTAGGAGTTGAGGTGAAACCAATCCAAGGAGATACAAAGGTGGACAGGTGGAAAGCTGTAAACACAAACCTTAAATGGTTCAAGGAGTTTCCACCCTAGGTCAGGGTCAGTTTATCAAATTCTAGATAAAATAACCAATATTAAAGCTCATAATCAAAACATTTGTTTTATTTCTGTCGGTTGTATGGTTATTCATTATGGATGTTTGATGGGATAACATAATTAATGAACTAACAAGCATACAAGATAAAACGAAAATAAACATGGCTTATGTGTAAATATTATCTATACATGGTTAATAACTTAAGTATATCCCACTTAACATTAACAAGAATTTTAAAAGATAATAAGTAGAAATTTACACATAATGGATAAAATACCTCAATTAAATATTAATTTGGTATAGCTTTCCATTACTTCAGTTAGAATTGAACCATAGTTCAAAGTACTTGAACAACCCTAGTTGGGGTGATTTCAATTATTAGGGAGTTCTAATTTGAAGTTTTGGGTTGACTTAACATAGTTTACATCAAGGGTTGACTTCCCTAGTAGGACTTACTATAACGAAGAGGAAAAGGTTGAGGAAATCCAAAATTAAGGATTTCAGGATTGGGGAGTCCACTCAACAGATCAAGGAGATGTGAGTTAATACAGTTTTCATTTGGAATGCCAACCTAAAAACATTCAAGTTTCTTGACCAAC
Organism: Viscum album; assembly: GCA_963277665.1. Classification (NCBI taxonomy): domain Eukaryota; kingdom Viridiplantae; phylum Streptophyta; class Magnoliopsida; order Santalales; family Viscaceae; genus Viscum; species Viscum album. The sequence continues at coordinate 1,806,828,696 of OY728130.1, read as the reverse complement.
CATATTTGGGGTAATTAGAAGGGAAATATGGATCCTTACCACAAGAATTTGAAAGAAACAGGATAATCTAAAGATAATGGTGAGGGTTATTAGTTTTCAACAAAATATTGGGAGACTAATACATTTTAATTTATTTATTTGTCTATATTTATCAAGATGAAGTAATAAAACTCTGTTCATATTAATTTGTTGAAACAATAATCAAAATGACATCAAACATATTATTGTGATCAATACTCGAGAAGGAAAACATTCTCACCAGTACTAATTTCCAAGAGTGGCAAAGGTGCCTTTGGGTTATCCTTTACCATGGGAGGAAACTTTATGTGTTGTAAGAGCCTTTACCAGTTACACCTGGAAATAAGGTTGGTGATGAGGAACTCTCTATGTATGATAAACATATTAATGACTCTACGAATGTTCAGTGCCTCAAGCTATCATCCATAACCAATGAGATCTTGAAACAATATGAGGAAATGGATGTTTAGAGCATGATGTATCACATCAGATATATCTATCAAGAGAAGGTGAGATAGGTGAGGTATGATATCTTCAACGCTTTTTTCACTACTAATATAAGAGAGTCTATGCCAGCTGTACCACATGTAGTCAAGTTTATTGGCTACTTTGAGCGTCTAGACATCATTGGGATTAAATTCCCAGATGAGTTGCGCATAGATTTCATACTATAATTGCTTCTTAAGACCTTATCTAGTTTTATTTTGAATTATAATATGATCCATAATGAGAGGATTCTATTGGAGCTTCTTACCCTAATTCACAAAGTTGATAAAAACATGGGGCGTGAAAAACCCACAGTCCTTATGGTGAATAGGAAGAGGAAGGACAAGGAAAAGGGGTCTGAGATTTATAAACAATATAAACCCTCCAAGAACTATCTGACCAAGAAGAAGAAGATCCAGAGGTAGGGCAAGGAAAAGGAGGCAGTATGCTTTACATGAGGAAAGTCAGGCCACTAGAAGAGGAACTTCGCCCATAGGTGAGGGGAATCCAAAGGTTCATTCATTATCAAGTGAAATCTTTCCATTTCTACACATTGGGTATTAGATACAGCTTTTGGGGCTCACATATATATTCAAATATAGAAACCAAGTATATTTTGGAAAATTGTAAGAGGAGAGGTGGATCTGTGAGCTTCCAATGGTGTGCGGCTGGCTGCTCTTTCCATTGGTGACTACCACCTCACATTGATGACATGAATGATTTTGGTTTTATAGGGATCTTCTAATGTACCTAGTGTTACCAAGAATATAATTATATATCGAGTTTAGATATAGATGGATTTATTTTCATGTTTAGAAATTAATTTTGTTACTTTTATAAGGAAAATATATGTTATAGTATAATGGATTTAAATAACGGTCTGTATGTATTAAATTATGAGAACCAAGTGTTGGAAATTGATAATGAACCAAGTTCACATAACTCATACTATAATCAGTTGAGGCATCACTGCCTTGGTCATGTAAATGATAAGTGCCAGATAAAGCTCTATCAAGATGGTTATTTAGACTCTTCCAAGATAAACCCACTAGATAGATGTCATGATTATTTTTAAGGGAAAATGACCAAACCACCATTTGGTGGATAGGTTGAAAGGGCCATAGAGCTTCTAGTATTGGTACACACTTATTTGTGTAGACCATTTATAGTAGAAGCTAGAGGTGGATATTCTTACTATATTACTTGTAACGATGAGTTGAGTAGATATGGCTATGTCTACTCAATGAGGTATAAGTTCAAGTCATTTGAGAAATTCAAATATTTCAAGAATAAAGTAGAGAATCATCTTGGTAAGAAGATAAAGAAGCTTTGATTGGATTGAGGTGGAGAATATCTTAACCAAGAGTTCATCAACCTTTTATAGGAGTCTAGGATTCTATCTCAACTCACTCCACCTTATACACCACAGTGGAATAGTGAGAGTGAAAGGAGGAAACGTACCTTGTTGGAATTGGTAAGGTCGATGATGAGTCATGAAGATATTTCATTATACTTTTGGGGATATGAATTACAAACTGCGATATACACATTAAACCAAGTACCAACTAAGGTGGAATATGGTATTCCCTTCAAGCTATGGAGTGGAAAAAAACCCACTTTGTTGCATACATGTGTATAGGGATGCGAGGTATTTGTTAAGGAATTCTCAGGAATAAAACTAGAACCTCGAGGCATCAAGTGTATCTATATAGGGTATCCCAATGAATGAAAGGGATACTGCCTATATAAACCATCAGAAAAAAGTGATTATTTCCAGAAAGGTTGTATTTCTTGAGAGGGAGCACATTTTCAAAAAGGATAGTGGGATAAAGATTGACTTTGACGAATTTGGTTCTCAAGATACACATGAGTTAGTACACGAACAAGTTCCATAGGTCCCCATGGAAGAGCTAGTTCATAAAACACAAGAAATGCATAGGATCACAAGAGAGGTAAGGGAACCTAAGAGATATGGTTTCCTTATCACCAAGGATGGTGACTCATTATTTTTGGACAATGATGAACCTATCTCCTACAAGGAAGCAGTAGAGATCTCAGTAGCTATTATATGGCTAGAATCTATGAATTCTGTGATGGATTCCATGTATCAGAACCATGTTTGGGTTCTGGTCGATGCACTAGTTGATGTAAATCCTGTTGAGTGTAAATGGGTATTCAAAAATAAACTAGACATGGAAGGTCAAGTTAGTACCTATAAAGCAAGTCTAGTGGATAAAAGTTTTATACAATATCAAGGAATTGACTATAATGAAACATTTTCACCAGTTTCAATGTTTAAATCCATAAGAATCATACATGCCATAGCATCTTTCCATGACTATGATTTTTGGAATATGGATGTCAAAACAACATTCCTTAACAGGAACCTTTAGGAAGATGTCTATATGACACAACCATATGGGTTTTTGATACCAGGTGATGCTAAAAGGGTATGAAAGTTGTAGAGATCCATTTATAGATTAATGAAAGAATTTGGGTTATGGAACATTTGATTTGATGAAGCCATAAGAGAATTTTGTTTCATTAAGAATGAATTTGAGACATGTTTTTAAAAGTGGTTTAATAGGAATACAATTTTTATCCTAGTAGTATATGTTAATGACATATTTCTTATTAGAAATGACATAACAATCTTTCAATCAGTCAAGGACTAGTTGAACAAGTGCTTCTACATAAATTACTTAGGAAAAGCAGCCTACATTCTAGGGATCCAGATCATTCGTGATAGATCCAAGAGGATGCTTGGATTAAGTCAAAGTCCATACATTGACTAGATACTAAAGATATTTAGTATAGAAAAATCCAAGAGGGGATTAGTTCTAGTGTCACATGGTATAGATATTTCCAAGAAAATGTGTCCCCAAACAAAACATCAGAAATATAGGATGAGTAATATTCCATACGCTTCAGTGATAGGATCTATCATGTATGACATGTTATCTACCAGACATGATGTTGTTAATAAACTAAGCATGGTAGGTAGATATCAAGAAAATATTGGGGAACAGCACTAGCCTTCTGTCAAGACTATCCTTAATTATCTGAGAAGAACTAAGGATATGTTCCTAGTGTATGAAGGAGACAAAGATCTTGTAATCAGAGAGTATGCTGATACTGATTTTCAGATAGATCAGAATGATCTGAAGTCACACTCTGGATATGTTTTCAGTCTCAACGGAGGAGCTGTTAGTTGGAAGAGTTCAAAGCATCTGGTTGTCAATAATTCTATAGTAGAGTCTGAATATATAGCAGCTTCTGATGCATCCTAGGAAGAAATATGGATTCGAAACTTTTTCCAGGAGCTTGATGTGGTTCCTAGTAGTAAAGATCACATTACATTGTATTGTGATAATACTGCAGTGGTGGATCTTGAAAAAGATACAAGGTCACACCAACAGACAATGAACATACTCCAAAAGTATCACCTCTTGAGGGTTTTCTATCAAAGGGGTGAAGTTGTAGTGAGCAGAGTGTCCACAAAATAGAACATGGTATATCCCTTGACTAAAGCTTTATATCAATAGAATCATGAATATCATGGGAGAGCTAGTGGACTGAATGTTGTTAGCAGTTTCCACTAGTTCAAGTGGGAGTCTGTAGAAGTTGGTTCCCTAGAAACCAACTTTTTTGCACTTTATGATAAGTCTATACTGATTGGATAAATATTAATAAACTATTTATCACATAATGATTTTTATTCTATGTGACATAGTATGTGATAATTTCCTAAGAATATCTGTCACACTAAAAGTTCATAGCAGATACCTACTATGATGAGAACTTGGAAGTTCTATGACACTATTCTATAATATATGTTCTATGGTTGGATGATATCATTTTAAGGGACACAAATGATACATGCTATCACGGTTGGATACTCATGAAACTTTAACGCACCTTCTCATGGTGTGCTCCCTTGGTAATATCTTGGAGGATATAATGAGAACAAGAACCACCAGTAGGAAATCCACATTCATAAGTTTCATTTGATGTTTCTATCTAAAAACATGTGTATTGGTCCTTAGACTATAAGATTATTATTAATGGGTATTATGAGTCATGCACTTAGATGTATTGATTAAAATCATGATGAAATATGTTTGCGGTGAGGTAGGATATGTTGGGTGCATCATGAGTAATACTACATTAATGAATAATGTGAGAAAGGATCTATCAATTCTATAAAAGTAGATATATCAGGACCTTTGATGTAAATGATATAGCTTAAATAAATCTATGGACATTGTGTTCTATAGGAAAGTTCAATTTTGGGAAGTCAAAGAATGATAAATCGAGCACATGGGTTGATGGCACTTTCAAGAAACCTTCTTGATTTGAGATGTCAAGACAAAGGGATTATATTATATAGTAAGCGTTCGTATGAGGTGAGATGACATTATGACATCAACTTCTTTCTCTTAGGTTCTTTGACCCATTTCTATATAGTAATCTTGGACTTTAAGCAATCCCGCTTAATGCCAATGAGAAAGTGGCCTAGAGGGTCGCACACTAAGTGTATCCAGTATCTCAGTTAAATAATTTATTTACTTAAAAAGTTGAATAAATATTATTCTTGGTTGGGGTTTAATAATTATTCAAGTATGTATGATCACATTTATTTTATCTCTAGTTATTTGAGAGAATATATTGTGAATGGAATATTTATTTATGAGTGAATAATATAGTTTTATTTATTTAATAAATAAATAGTAATTATTCAAGGCTCGATAAATATTGGGGAGGATTGGCAGACCAAGTTATGGGTCCGCTGGGAAATAATATTAAATGTTATTTGGTTAAATAATATTTAAATATAGTGTGCATGTTAATCACATGTCATGGAAATAATAGAATTGCTATTATTATTTAAAATCGGGTTTCACATGGAATAATAAATTATGTAATGGAACCTATGCTAATTATTTATTATTGCCTAGTGAATTAAATTCCCCATTATGTTATTATTCTCTATATAAGACAAGGGGTCATTCGACCAACTAACTAATCATTGTGTGCAAAACATCCTTGGAGAAAAACTCTTGAGCCTAGAGAAATATTCCCTCTCTAAGAACGCCCTCAAGAAAGAGAGAGATCCTCCTCCGCCGAATCAAGGAGAACACTTTGGAATTGATTCTCTGGGAAATCAAATGTGGACATCACAAGCACAAGGATCTTCCATGCTATCACCTGGAGACTACTTTGGAATATTCTAGAGATATGTGGATCACGTGCGGATCACCATTAGAGGATTCATATCCATGGATTCTACATCGTAACAAATCCACACCTCAAATCTATGGTCAGGCGCATCAGTGAAAAAATAATCACATTGGAGGTAATTTTATAATTTAATTTAATTAATTATAAACAAAATATTTCGATCCTCTCTTCTTGGTTCCGGGTTTTATTCTTTGTATTTTATCTTTTATTCATTTCTGTGGACACTAGAATTCATTATCGTATTGACCCTACATTAATCATTGATTATAGAAATTTTCAAAGTTGGGTACACACTCATCCCACGCTTCTGTTGTGCCCAGAACCTATAGAGTTTCATCCAAGCATAATATCAACACACCACCAACTACCATCACATGGAAGTGCTTATATAAACCATAATGATGCTCCTTGGTATTTTGCATTTACTGATGTGTTCATAACACATGAGTAAATGTTTCTTTGGAAAACTTATGGCTAAATGTGTGAATGGTGAACTATCGATCCATTACAAATTATGTAATAACTTTTAAAATGATAATATTGTGGATGATCAAGCTTACTAACCATAATTATAATCACAATAAATAAAAAAACTATATACTCTAATATGCATGAAAATCACATTTTGCATGAAAACCATAAAATATCGATTATAAATATCATATATATAAGGCTTTAGAGCATATATCCTTCAAGGAAATCATAATTGAAAGTGAGGGGAAGAGGTAAGAAATATTTTTTCCTAAAATACTGAAGTCTGGACTACCCAAGAGTTTCACAAAGAAATTGTAAATCAACTTATAAAAAATGGAGTGAGTAAGGATACCACTCTTGGGGAAAACTAAAAATCATTCATTATTCTTCAAAATAGATATAAACCCTATATCTTTCCTTATAATGTTTTTAAAAAATAATCCACCTACCCTTAAGCCATATAATAACTCTGAACATCCTCATGATAAGCATAAGTACTTGAATCATTGGGTAGAGACTTCGAAATTAATTAATCCAATGGTGACCCTTTCATGGTATTTGAATGAGAAAACCTTGGTTGTGAATTAATACTTGAGTTAAATAATTCTAGGAAGGTAGTTATAAGTGATAATTAGAGGATAAAAGAAGTGGAAATAAATTTAATTAACTTCATGAATAAATTAGAATTAATAACATTAAGGATACATGACAAGATTGAGTAATATGGTGTTGAAAAGGGAACTCACATTAGTTAGTCTCTTGAATTTTTCCTGGGTAATATTTTTAAAGATCACTTATCTGAGAGTCTAAGGATTAAGTATGGGGGAATTGAAATAGTAAATTAATTCATAATATTTTGTTAAGATTCAATTAATTTTATTCCCTCGTATTTATTAATTCAATATGTTCTAGGGAGTTCTAGAATTAAAGCAGCAATTCCTTAGATTTTATGAATATTTCTTAAAATGTCCAAATTATGAGTTTAATTTATTTAATAACTAAAATAAATGGATAGATATCTCTTTACCATCCATTGTTTTAATTTTTTTAAGTGAGATGAATATGTTCTATGATTTATTGGAGAAGCCTGGATGTTCTATACAAAAGTAGGAAATTGATAAATGGACAGCAACATGGGTTCATTCTGAATCTATATAGGGTTGAAAATGACCAACGTAGGGTTCATTATAAATCTATGTAGAGTTGATATTGATCAACATATGATTTGTTCTAAATATTCATAGGGTTGAAATTTTCCAATTTAGGGTTGATTTTATCTTTATTGGTAACATATGACTCAACATAGGGTACATTACACCCTACTGTGATGATGAGAACTCGATGAAATTTGAAAAAGAAGACCCTCCATGTGAGTGTAGGGTTGATTTCCCACAATATAGGATTCAATTCCTTGGTGAAATTTGACACTCATAATATAGATCAAGGGAGTTTTGTGAATTTAACTAGTGTTCCAAACCAAATCCCTAGTGTTCCACATCAACATTCATGAAACGCAATCATAGGTGAACATGTTGATTATAATGGATATCATCAATCATAATATATGTTTGATGATCCAATCAAAAAAATAAGGGGGAGGCTATGGATTTTATGAAGTTCTAGATTTTGAATGTCAAGGGAGACTTTGAGGAAGAAGTAAATATTCCAAAAAGAATAATGGAAGCAAGGATCTTAGAATATTCCAACCGACCGAAGGAGAGAAGAAAGAACATACAATAAGGGGGAACTAGATCATTCAATGGGGGTTGTTTGAAGCTTTTAGGTTTTATTTTTCATCATTTTTTATACTCTATAATGTTCCCTAACTCATCTTTCACTACTATTATACCTCATGTAGAGGGGTATAACCATTAGGTGGTTGGGGTAGGGATGGTTGTTCGATTTTAATTCTTGAGCTTTAGAACTTTAATGAATAAAATCAATTTCTTGTGTTAATTGGTTTCAGTATTCAGTGTAATTTTATTATTTTAATTATGATTATGTTTTAATTATTAAATATTTTCATTGATGTTTCCTCTATCGATGATCACAACTATCCATCCACTTAATTTTAGTTTGTATATGATGAAATGGGATAGGTTGAGTGGTGAAATGTTTGGTGATTGTGGACACTTATATGGAGGCTTTGGAATACTCTTCAATTAATTTAGAGAAACAATACACTATTGGGTATTTACTGAGTAATTTAAGAGTGTTTAATTATTTGGTCTCATTAATACCACTTCATATGCAAAGGAAGGAAGATAGACTAAGTGAAGATTTCTATCAAGTTAATATTCACCTAATTCATTCAACCAAGAGTGAGAGGTGAAATGATATTGGAACCTTTCATCTATTAGTTAATAAAAATAGTAGTAAGCTTTTAAAATACTATGAAATAATTATAATTGTATATGAAAACCTGAACCCCTCAATTTTTCAAAACATTATTTAAATCCCTTTTGTTTAATTTTCTTTCATATATTCTCAAAATAATAAAATTCAATTCACCCTATTTTTTTACTAAAAAATGTCATTTATTCTTTGAGAACCCCTTTTCAGGTTGTGAAAACCATCAGGATATTCAATTAAATATGATTCCAACAGAATAGTAAAAAGGAGAAAAAATAAAATAACAAGAAGAATATCACAATACATAGATATTTACGTGGTTTGGGAATAATACCTACATCCCCGAGGAGGCAGAACAATTCACTATTTTTTGGAGCAAGATACAAGGTATAATATTAGAGTTATAGAAACTCTTTCTTGAAAATGAGTTCACAAATAAACATGGTGCTATAGTAACATTCATTTATACAGTGCCAATTGGCATAATTCTTCAACTATGGTATAATATTGGTGGAAGGAATTCTATGGAGCTACAACACCATTTTCACCAAATTCCAAGTTGTTTCAGTACCATGTTGACAAATCCTATATTGCTATAGTACCACTATAAAAGTTTTCATTCAGCTCTATTGCGATTTGGTGTAAAGTATGGTCCACTAGCAGTTGGCCTAATTTCATCCAATTGATCAGGCTACACCATTCCAACACTCTGGATACAATCTAAGGTTTCCATTATACTACCTAATCAACCTATGATTTTAATTAGACTTTTTCACACCCATGAAAAGTGTGTCACTCTTACTAACCTTATCCAAGTACATGAGAATGTATCTCAATCATAAACACAATTAAATTAATAAACTAAATTATTAAAACCAAAAACCCGAATTGGAAAAACTAACATCAAAATCATTGGGTGAAATCATGGCATCGAAACCACGAGCAATGAGTTGTCATCCACTTCTGAAAGGTAGCCATGCCTAAACCACACAAAATCCTCAATTTAAATACCCAAATTAAGAGGCAATTTTAACCTAATTTTCTAAACCCCCTAAATAAATCTATGAGGAAATATACCTCAATTCAAACAATGAGTGTTTTCTTAAACACGCCCTCTTGAGAAATCCTTTACAAGCTACACATGAAGGCCCTTTGAAGCAGGATGATTCCACCATACTTCATTGAAATTTTCTCTCTCAAACCCTTACCATAGAACTAAAAATTAGAGAAACAATGGGGGGGACAAGGAGGAGATGGAGAGTAAAATTACCTTGAATCCATGTGATGAAACCATCCTAAATGACTCAGATTGAAGGGAGACAAAGTTGGGATGGGGGAGACAAAGAGGGATCTCCCTCTTCTTTTGATCAACCAAAACAAAGGATCCCAATGGGTTCCAAAAAGGATCCCTTGAAAATTTACCAGAGGTCCATTTTAAAAAACACCCTGACGCTTGTCCATGGAGTGAACATGAGGGTCACACCGCAACACCTCCTCATCGGGCTATATTATGGAACGACCCTCCCAACTGTGGTGTAACCGAAGCCCAAAAGGTAGGTGGTCAATCCCTTCCATCCACCCTTGTAGTTTGGAGCCTCTAGGCTATGTAACAAGCCTTTCCCACAAGGGACATGTTGTGATGTGGCCATTGGGTTGTGGTGCAAACAATACACAAAAGGGAAGAGGGCATGTAACATCCCAGACTGGCTCACTATGAACAGTAACCAAACTGGAACACCATGTGTCTTCAGAAATACCTCCCCATACACCAGAGCCTACCGACTAGCATTATGGGACTAAGTGGGTACCTTGAGGAGAATATAACCTCATATCAGAGTGTGCAATGGTACATAAAATAACCAAGCATCATCCAAAAATAATAACAATCCGATTACAGAGAATAAAATAAATAGTCCAATCAATAATAAATGAAATACTACAACTAAAAAAAACAGTCATAATAGATACAAACAAGTGATACCCCATTAGGTCGATCATGAATATATACCTAAAAAATCAGATAAAATAAAATAAAATGTCTCTATAATAACTTTTTTTCTTACCTCACCCCTAGCCTCCTACTATTATGAAAGCTTTCCATCTTGATCATGCAATATCAGGCCTCAACCCAAGACTTTATTTTAATAAAGTGATATTTTCTCATGTTACAAAGTGCAATGGCATCCCAAGAAATGTGTGAGTACATAACTCAGTAGGGAACCACCAATGAGGTCCCGTTCTTACTGCAAATTCAATGATATGTTCATGTGACATGCTTGGCAGAGATAAATCAATTAATTGTTGGACAAAAAATAAATAAATAAATACCAAAAATACCAACTTTATCCAGTGTTAAAATATCTCTAAGAACATTATGATGATTGTTCCAACATCATAACCACCCAAGAGGACCAAGTGATACCTTGTAACTAGTAATCAGCATTGATCTTCAGGTCCATAACCCTGATCGACCATACCTACTTCATCCATCACCATGTGAATCTAAGCACAATACGTCCCCATGGAGGGATACTCTACCCATACCAGGATCACCCACATCTAACTCCTCTAATGGTGAAAACTCCAGATCCTAGATCATACCCAAGAATCTATGTGGATCAACAGTTGATTCTCAGACAATCTAGGCAATAAAAGAGAACCTCTAATGTTAGATTCCTTAAGGGGGTCTAAGGCAATAAAATATATACCAGAGCAACCTGATTCCTACAGGATGACCTAGGATAGATAAATAATGCCTTCTCAGACTCAAGTCAATCACTTGGTGTCCCCATGGCTCAGAAACCTAATTCCTAGTAAGCACCTTTAAGAAATCATCTGTATTGGTAGGTCCACCCAATCTTAGGGGTTATCCTAGGAATAAATGTGAGGGAATCAATAGTAAACCTCAAGGATGAATCTTCTTCCATGATCGGGGGAAATATGCCCTCCCGACACCTTGTAGGAACAATTCGAATCCTGTACATCTCAGGCATTCACAATGATTCGATCAAAAAGGGAGGAATATCAAACATTCTAGATATTCCTTTCATCTTGACATATTATATGGCTCAAAATCCAGATCCTAGGGTGCACCTCTAGGCAACCCTCCATACATTAGTCATATCGCAAGATCCTAGATGCACTAATAATTCACCCTCGACACAACATGAACCCTCGACACAACATGAAACCAGATCTCAGGTGTACTGGGCATTCTATGTGGTCTTATCCTCAGGATCAAGAGTTGATTCTCAGGCATCCCAGGCAATTGAAAAACATCATACACATTAAAATAAATAAAAGTCATGGGATATCTGAATGCTCAAACTTGATTTCTACATCACTTCCCTATAGGGCCTTAACATTAGTTCAGGTTCTACAGTGACACCTGCAACCATCTCGACCCAATTCCATAAGCACTCGTTCAGGGTCAAACTCGCAAGAGGAACCCATTGGGGTCTCTAGGATCATCACATGGGTAAGGGAACCCTATTAGGGGTCCCATTTATCATCTACTCTCATAGGTAATAACCCATTACTTGGGAGAATCATGTACCTTGATTGTGTCATAGAAAAAATCCTCATAGGACTTAGGGTAGGCCGCATCGATAATAGTATAGAGATATGGCCCATGGCTCGCCTCATGTTCACAATAATCTGAGGTCAGTTTGCTCGCCCAACCCATGTACACTCTTCCTATAGTCCAACCACTTAGGATAAACAAATCTCAAGGGAATGGATCGCTCACTCCATAATCATCTCAACAAGCCTAAAGGCTCTAGGCCATTCCAGGGTCATAATATGGTATCCTAAGGTATACCCTTCTATTCCACCACTTCCCTCTACATAGAGTTGTTTTAGGGATCTTAATCTTGGGCCACTAAGCATCTCACAATCTTGCCACACCACTCAAAGGGTCCAAACATCATAGGGTGTCCATTTAATTATTAAAGTCCATGGCCATTAGCAACTGAGGAATCCAATCTGCATCCAAGGTCTGTAGTGGCCCTGAACACCTTGAGCAGTTCACTCGGGGAATAAATTTTTAATTAATAGCATTCCATTTAAATTTAAAATGGTGGGTCTCCCTAATTGGTGAGACCACACATCACATGTATCATAAAGTAAATGAATAATACTAAAAGGGTGTGTATGACAGGCCACATGCCTCATTCAGAACTCGTTCCCTTTTTAATCTAAATCATGAAAACTCTCTCCCAAGATCGTCCAAATCCATTCGACCACCACCCATCCTTGAGAGTCCCTAACTCATGCCAAAACATCAACAATAATTAATTATAATTAATAATTAATTAAACTATTAAATTAAAATTGGTATAAATTATTAAAACCCATCAGGTGATCTTATCACATCGAAACAGACAACGATAAGGTGTGTCCCACTCCTGACACACCCCTGAGACTAAGAAATATGAAATCCTCAATTCAGAACATTGATTAAATAATAAAATAATTTAATTTAGGGCCCAAACCCTTGAAAAACAAAAATGGTGACATTCCTTCTCCAAAATGGTGCATGATGGAATGTAGGCATCATCTTGGGTTCTCCTCTAGCTGGGAAAAGCAAAATCCCCTTCAAAAGTGGTAGATTCCACCATGCTCGGGTGGAATCAACACTGAAACCTAAACTGATTCGCATAAAAATACGAGACAATGGATGAAAAAAAGATAAGGGAAGAAAGAGAAAGAATTGTACCTTTGATATCATAAAAACACACTCAAAACTGCCCAAAATGTAGGAAGGAGGGAGGAAGAGAGGGGGAGATGTTGGCCACAAGGCCCTTCTCTTGTGCCTGTTTGAACCAAGAAGGAAAGGGGGTCAAGCTCCCTTTTTAAAAAACACCTCATCCAACTTTAATGAACTGGCCCTAAAGATCACACCATGACCTTTAGATAAAATCACATTCTCTCGTTAGTTGGCCTCTTTCATGCCTTAAAATCCTAGCATGCACCCTATGATACACTTTCACAGTGTGAAAGGCCCTTTCACATTGTGAAAGTCTAGTTGTATCACTTTTTAGCAGCCCGAACCCCCAACCCCTCATCCGACATTCACCTGAACCCCCAGGATGTCCACTAAACCTTAAACCACTTCTATAAACACTATTGTGGTATGTTCAAATGCTCGTAACTCTTTTCTGAGTCTTGGTTCTCAAAACAAACCATCCACCAAAACAAAAAATCAAATTCCTCTTAATTTCGTAGTCCGGCATGGGGTCAATCCCCAACCCCATTGTGGATCTATGTCACCACTCTGTAGTTCCCTACGATGGATCATAGACTCCTACCTTTTCCAAACACCATGTTGTAACACCCCTTGTTGCGTCATATTCCTCAACTAGGCTACAAAGTTCCATACTCCAACGCCCGAGTACCCAATACATGAATTCTCCCACAGAACTACCATTATTGAAACATCTCATAAATTGTTAAAATAGTGATAAAAACTCCCACTACCTGATCACCTGATGGAGTTTTCCAGCTGCATGGTAAGTGGGTGGTGCACCTACCTCACCATGACTTCCATCATGGCTGCTAAACATTTTGAATGCGCAGTCCCTATTTTTGGCAGCCATGGGAGAATTCCATGGTAGGTAGGGGTGGGTGGTAGTTTTGTCAAACTTAACACCTCCCACTATGCCTATTTAAGTAGAATCAGAAGAGGGATTTATAATCTATCAGTTCAAACTATGAGAGCTTGTATATCTGGTCGTAGAACCTTGACAGTTCCATGAGAGAGAGAGATGAAGTTTTATAATCATTATTCAATATAAAATAAATACCAGTTTCTTCCTCCATTATTCTCTCTACATGTTCAGTGAATCAAAGTAAGTGGTATAAGAGCAGGTTCTAGTGAAATAATAGGGAGTGGTGGAGTTTTTTCCAATGACTGAAAAATTAATGTTGCCTGAAATTGTGTTTTGAAGGTAGATTCTGAAATTTTGTGGAGAGCCAATTCCAACAGTGAAAATGGTATAAAAAACAGAGTAGAAATGAGCTCCCAAGGCCCGATCAAAGTTTGGTTAAACACATGGTTCTACAGTATGCCCTTAACAGAGAAGAATATACTATTATGACATCATTGACATTTATGAAGAGTTTCCAGTAGCTACTCTAGCCTTCCACATCAGTGAAACATCATCACCATATCATCGGTTGATCTCGTCCATTGATAATATTTTGATCATATCTTGATCAATAAGTGTCCAATTTCGACGATCCAGGAGTTGATTCCACCATTTTTGACCGTTATGGATACAACGGGGAACTCTATTTATCAAAATTATGCACCAATTTTTAAAAATTTTGAAATTCATTGGAGGGACCATCTATGTGAGGTAGGATCATGTCAACTTCCTCAAACTACTATATTTGGAAGTCTCAAATGGAAGGTCTCCTCGGTACTAAGGATATTTTTTATCCCATTGAGAATAAGGGATTCAACCCCAATGACACTAAGGAAGAATGTTAAAAAAGCTTAACAAGAAGACAATTTGTCAAATCCACTAATGGATTGATCACAATGTTTACCACAATGTTGCACAAGAGACTGGTGCATAAGAACTTTGGATTAAGTTGGAAAATACATGCCAGTCAAAGACTGCTGAAAAAAAAATCCTCTTGTTGAAGTAGTTGATGAATCTTAAACTACAAAGTAGAAGCTTTATAGTTGAGAACACCAGCAAGTTATAAAGCCCAATCAACTAATTGGTGTATGTAGGTAAGATTCTAAATGATGAATATCAGTGAACCACCTACTCTACACACTTCCTGATAGCTGGGATATGATTTTCATCTCCCTCAGCAACTCGGATCCCAGAGGAAAACTTACCATGGAAATGGTAAAGGATGTACTATTCAAAGAGGAGGCCCGAAGGGAGGATGTGGTTTACAACCAAACACAAACTCTCATTCTGGAGAAGTGAGGGAGACAAAATGAATGAAGTTGAGGGGTGGGAACTAGAGGCCAAACCAAGAATAGAAGAAGATCCACATATGGAAGTTGGACAATAAACAAATTCTACCATTATGGAATAGAGGGACACATGAAGAAGAACTTCTGAAATTTTCTACAAGAAAAGGGTCAAAGTACAAACCTACAAATAATAAATGGATACACGCATGTGAGAATCACCGGAGAAGTTGTTATTTACTCTAAAGACAAAGAAGGTACGTGTTTTCATACATCAAGCCAAGACACAGAATGGTTGGTCGATACTATAGAATCATACCACGTCACTCTGCATCGTGAGTATTTCTTGAATTATCAAGCTGGTGAATTTGTTGCATTCAAGATGCAAAATACTATTTTGGAGGATATTTTTGGCATGGATGATATCCAAGTCAATATGAACATTGGATATACTATCACCCTGAAGGATGTTCGGCATGTTTCAATCCTTCGAATCAACCTGTTATCAGTTATATCCTTTTATCAACAAGGTTATGACAACATCTTAAGTAATGGAGCATGGGAGATGTAAAAAATGAGACATCATCATCACTTAAGGACACATATGCGGTACATTGTACAAAACTCATGTGAAGATATGTGCAGAAAGCCTCATCACGGTGGAAGGAGAGATGTTATCCAATATGTGTCATAGGAGACTCATCCACATGAGTGAAAGAGGGTTATCTTCCCTGTTGAAGAATAAATACATTAGTATTTAAAATTATGCATCACTTGATTCTTATAAATACTTCTTGTATGGGATGCAACATATAGTCTCATTCAATACTGATTCATTAAGGAGATCAGAGTAGTTAGATCTGGTGCACTCTAATGTATGTGGACCCATGGAGGTGGATTCACTTGGAGGTAACAAATATCTCATATCCTTTATTAAAGATGCATATCGAAGGGTGTGGGTGTTTTTATTGAAGATGAAGGACCAAGTAATGGAATACTTCAATATGTTCCACACCATGGTGGAGCATGAAACTGGAAGGAAGCTGAAGTGTCTTCATTCAGACAATGGAGGAGAGTACACATCTAGGGAATTTGATGCCTATTGAAGGATTTAGGGCATCCAATATGAGATGATGGTTCCACAAACCCCACAAAAAAATGAAGTTGCATATAGGATGAAAAGTTTCATCATAGATAAAGTCAAAATCATGATGAGTTTGCCTAAGATGCCTAAGCCATTCTGGGGAGAAGTTTTTTAGGTTTCATGATACCTCATCAATAGATCACCATTAGTCCCACTAAATTTTGATATTCCACAGAATAGATGGTCTGGTAAACATACCTTTTACTCTCATTTATGAGTATTTTGATGTTTTGAATTTTTACATGTATCCAAGGAGCTTAGTAAGAATCTATAAGGAAGATATAATCCATGAATATTTATCGGTAATGGAGATGAGGAGTTCAGATACAAGCCTTGGGGCCAGAAGAAGAAGAAGTTGATCAGAAGTAGTGGTGTCGTATTCCATGAGAACCAAATGATTGAGTACATTCAAAATATGAGAATTTCTCGAAGTAAAGTGTTGAGGAATCAATTCATGATCCTACACCTGTACCAGCACCACCTATCAATAAAGAGGAGGATATGTAAGAAGACTCATCGGCAATGGACCAGGAGGAAATGGAGGAGGATATTGAGTAGGAGAGATGAAATCCAATCCACAAGAAGTTGAAAAACCATAAAAGGATCTATGTGGTGTTGGGCCTCCCGAATCTAATGATAACATTGTTAAGCACGTCAAATTATTTGTTTAATTTTGACTATAATTTATGTAGTATAGGAGCAACCCTAGGTCATCTCTCAATAGATCCTTGGATCATTAATTCCAAAATGTGGTTCTGATTATGAAAGTAAAAAAGAGAAATTTGATTTTATAATACTTGGTTTTTATGTTTAAAAATGGCAATAGAAAATGAAGGCGATAAGAAAAAGTAGAAGTAAACAATATTAATTAAACATGATCAACCCGAGGAACTCTCATGGTGATCATAATTTATCGCTTCATGAGACAGTGTTATGATATTTTAATCCCTAGTTTGAAACACCTAGAACCAGAATGTTATTGAGTTTATACTAGGATACCTCCTAGGGTTCATTCAAAAACACACAATGATTTACCAGACACCGCCGATGATTGAGTGATTTGTGTTCAGCTTCATAACTGAAACTCACCAAGGAAATACACAAAGAACTCAATGTGTTCTCCAGGTTTGTATGTTATTTATTTGTGATACCATGAAATAAATGTACATGTCCTTGATAGTGCTTATGTGAGTTCAATTGACCAATATAAACCACACAATCACTACAATTGAATGATGGAATAAAAAGGGATGAACGGTGTGTGAAACATCACATGAAAGGGTACCCCCAAACATGATCATTTGAGTTGAGAATGACATACCAGTACATAAATCAATAAAGAAAATAGAGGATGATGAAAAACAAAATAATAACCTGGAATTTAAAAGATCATTCAAATATTACAAACATGAAGCTTTGGATTTAAATCACATTCCGCCCTGGGTGATCATAAGGATTTTAGAATTCCATGGGAGGGGAGAAAGAAGAAGATGTTGAAGTAGCACTTACCATAACCTCTAGAAAGTCAAGGGATTATGGGAAGACTCCTTTGGGACTCCAAAATAGTAGTACCTTTCCTCCTAGTTGAACTCCCAAATGGAGATCCCAATGTTTCATTTTATAGGGAAATTGGATGGTGGTTTTGGGCACACAGATTTCTTCAAACCACTTGTACCATGCATTTTGGACATTAGAAAATAGAATACCCCTTTTGAAAAAACTAGAATGTTGTATCCCCAATTCCTTACTATCTACAATGAATTTTTGGAATCAATTAGACAAGTGGATTTGGAGATATTGACAGATTACAGAACGCCACTTTTGACTTCTCACAAATTCGGTGTTGTGGATAGATCAGGTTGGTTGGGCCCCTTTATGGCAGAATTAGGCTTGTGTTTTTTCATTAGAGTTGTAGAAAATTAAATTTTGGACCAGTATACAAAATATGATCCCATTTGGATGCACGAAATTCTCTAAAAAGTCAAAACAATGGATAGGTCTTCATGGATCCATGCAATTTTGACCCATTTCCCTTTCACTTCATCGTGGGCCTTCCAAATCATCTACTCCTACATTGAAATCATCAAAATATGTATCATTTCCCATTTCAATAGTGATAAAAAAAATGGTATCAAAAATGAAGTTTAATTTGTTATTATTTTTATAATTTTGAATACAAAACAAATTTAGTACAGTGGTGTAAGGGTGAAAATGAAACAGTGAATCGTGGTACGATCACACCCCCACATCTAAGAATTTTCACTCCTAGGAAATGGATAATATCCTAATATTATCCCATTCCTAAATCAAAGGTGTGAAAACATCCATGATTCTTTTGAAATGAAATTCATCATGTCCCGTTTATGGAATCAATTTTCATATCATTTTTATTTTCTCACATTCAAATTTGTTCAATTTCATTTGTTAACCCATGCAACATTTCACAACCAACCTCACCTAAAAATTTTCCCTCTTCACTCAAGGAAAATATGAAAGCAGATTTATACTCTTTTCTCAGATTTCATCTGATCTTACCATATGCTTGCCAAGTTTCTAATTTCTCTATCGGTAGAAACTAGTGTGCTACTCAAGAGGACCTACAACAAGTTGTTCTAAGGTTCAACGGTTGGTAGGATTTAATGTTTAAAAATATGAGGCTGAAGAGGAGTGCTTAATCTCTTATATAGAAAACATGTAAAAATTCAGAAAGTATTCACAATGAATGTACACACTCAATACCTAAAAAACTATATTACCTCCCACTCACTATCCCCATTGTACATTTGTGTGGTTCACAAACAAGCGATGAATAATAATGAGTAAACATCCTCTTTTCTGTATAGTATTCTTTTGTTCTGTGTTTTTTTTTCAGATGTAAAAAATTATAATTTTTTAGTTATTTTGGAGATAAAGAGGGAAACAAGTATAAATCAATGATTTAATATGTCTTTTGAACCCATAGCCCAAGGAAAATGTTGGTACCCTTTATATCAACCCATAAAAATGATTCTCTCCCCATAATTCCCATGGAAACACACTCTCACCCACACTTGCTGAAAATAAACAAGAATATACACAATAT
Source organism: Viscum album (assembly GCA_963277665.1). Classification (NCBI taxonomy): domain Eukaryota; kingdom Viridiplantae; phylum Streptophyta; class Magnoliopsida; order Santalales; family Viscaceae; genus Viscum; species Viscum album. The sequence goes on along the minus strand of OY728130.1, from coordinate 1,806,808,965 downwards.
ATGGGTAGGTAGGGATAAATTAGCTTGTAATGTGGCTACCTAACAGGAATTTCAAGGTCTCTAAGTCTTAACAAGGATAAAATGTAAAGGTGGATGAAAATAGAGGATAACTGTACAGAGGGATTTTCAATGAATGATTGCCTCTATCATGAATGTAGCATACTTGAATCTTATGGCTTCAAATAGAATCAAGGAAATTTATAGTTTCTCTACATGACTTGAGACTCTCAATAAAGTGATTAAAAGGAAGAATATGCAATAAAGGGCTTATAATGTCTCTTAGGTAAGGTATTAAAATATTGGTAAGTGCTAATGAGGAATGGGATTAAAAAATTAATTAAACACCTAAGAATGATTTGAAAATTAAAATTATATAAAAAGATTCCATATCAACATTCATTTGATTTTTTTTCCACAAACAATGTAATTTTCCACACAATCGACTCAATCATTAAAAATGATTTCAGATATTCTTTTTAAGACCAATATTTATCTAAAAACACAAAATAAGGAAAAAGTAATAAAAAATAAAGACATGTTTTTTTTGTTTTTTGTTTTTGTTTTTTTGTTTAATATTAACCATGACACGTCACCCTACCCCACACCTGAAAGTTAAATTGGCCTCAATGAAAGTATTTTAAATAAGTATACAAGTTAATAAAGGTAGGGAGAAGGCACCACTTGCTAAGTGGTGTCATATGTGGAATCTAATAGTTAGATTTCCTCCATGAGATGCTTTAGAAAATTCTCATAGAAGTGTTTGAGCCTCTACCCATTGACATTATTCCTATATCCACTCTTCTCATGCAAAACTAGTACAACACCAAAAAGTTAAATATTAGTAATGGTATAAGGACTGAGCCATCAGGAACGAAGCTTACTTAGGTGGAGATTTAGCTTGGAATTGTACATGAGGAACTTCTCACTAATATGGAACTTCCGCTAATGAATCATGCTTTCATGGATAGATTTTGTATTCTATTTATAGATTTGAGAGTTATCATATGCATCACATCGAAATTCATCCAACTCTTGAATCTGTAGCTTCCTTTTCTCACCTGCATCTGAAAGATTTATATTACATTGTTTAATAGCCCAATATGTATGGTGTTTTACCTCCACATGGAGGTGAAAAGCCTTTCCAAACACAATCCTATATGGTAAAATTCCTATTAGGGTTTTAAAAGTTGTACGGTATACCGAAAGTGCATCATCCAAGCACAAACTTCAATCTCTCCTGTTGGGTTGTACTATTTTTTCCAAGATTCTCTTAACTTAACAATTTTAGATTTCTGCTAGTATATTAGTTTGGGGTTGATATGCTGTAGAGACTTTATGAACAAACCCATACTTATGAAGCAAATTTTTCATGTTGCAATTGCAAAAATGTGAACCCTAATCACTAATGATTAATCTCGATAAACCAAACCTACGGAAAATTTGGGATCTCACAAAATCAACCACCACTCGAGAGGCGTTGGTCTTGGTGGACTTTTCTTCCACCCATTTAGATTCATAGTCAATAGAAAATAAGATGTACCAAAATCCAAATGAATTTGGAAAGGTTCCCATGAATTCAATGCCCCATGCATCAAAGATTTCACAGAATAACATGGGTTGTTGGGGCATTGCATTCCTCTTGGAGATATTCCCTGTGAATTGACAACAACTACATGACTTGAAAAATCGATGGTCATCCCTGTAAAAATTTTTCCAATAAAGTTCTGAGTCAAGGACCTTCTGAGATGTTCATTGAGATCCAATGTGGCCCCCACAAGCCAAAGTGTGAAAGAAGGTCAAAACAAAGGTGAACTCATGGTCAGGGACAAACCGATGAACTACTTGGTCACCAAAAATTTTCTACAAATATGGGTCATCCCAAATGTACCACCGAGAATCATGTTTAAGCCTCTGGGATTTATATGTTATGAATTTGGTGGGGACCCTAGATGTTTCTAGAAAATTCACAATTTCCACATACCAGGGGGTAAGGTCCACAACATCACAAAGGTTCTCATGAGGAAAGAATTCTCCAGTGGGGAGGGATGAGTCAGCATGGTGGTCCAATGGTGAATAAATCCTACTAATGTGGTCAACTACAAAATTTTCTACTCCCCTATTATCTCTAATCTCAAGGTCAAACTCTTAGTGGAGGAGCATCCACCGTATGAGGTGGGGCTTAGCTTCAGGTTTATTTAAGAGGATTCGAAGGGAAACATGGTCTGAAAACACAATCACTTTTAAACCTAGAATATATGAACAAAATTTTCCAAGGAAAAAACAATATAAATAAGTTATTTTTCAATGGTTGTGTAGTTTACCTGGGCAGGGTCAAGCGTACGTGAGGCATATGCAATGACATGAGGATCCTTCTCAACCCTTTGTGATAAAACTGCCTCAACTGCAAAGTTAGAGGCATCACACATAAGCTCGAAGGGGATATCCCACCTTAGTGGTTGGATGATGGAAGGTGATGTGATACACCTTTTTAGTTAATTTAATGCATCCTCACAATTTTTATCAAACAAAAACTTAGAATCTTTTATAAATAATCGGGAAAATGGAAGTGCAATCTTACTAAAGTCTTTAATGAATTGGCGGTAAAACCCAGCATGAACCAAGAAAGATCGCACGTCACAAACACATTTTGGATATAGAAGGTATTAATATAATTCAATTTTAGATTTATCAACTTTAATTAACTTATTTTAAATGACATGCCTAAGAATTATCCCCCGCTCAACCATAAAGTGACATTTCTCATAATTTAAAACAAGATCTTTTTCAATGCAGTGGTGGAGGATAGTACCTAGTTGTTCCAAACAATCATTAAAAGAAGAACCATATACTGTCAAATAATCCATAAAGACATCCATACAACTCTCAAGGTACTCATAAAAATACTCAACATACATCACTAAAAAGTATTGGGAGCATTACATAGACCGAATAGCATCCTTCTATATGAAAATGTTCTGAATAGGCAAGTAAATGTTGTATTTTCTTGATCCTCAGGGGCTATATGGATTTGAAAATAAACCAAATAGCCATCAAGGAAACAATAATGTGACTTAACAACCAATAATTCTAACATTTGTTTAATGAAAGGTAGAGGAAATTGGTTCTTCCGTGTGCCATGATTCAGTCGAAGGTAGTCAATATAGACCCACCAATTGTTTTGTACAAGTGTTGGAACCAATTCATTAATTTCATTTTAAAAACCTCTTATTCCTGCTTTTGTAGGCACAATTTACACTGGGCTAACCCATTTACTATCAGATATAGGATAAATTATCCTCGCAGTAAGAAATTTACTGACTTCCAAATTTACCACTTCAAGAAGAGTGGGATTAAACAAACATTGATATTGTCTTACGGGCTTAGCCTCATCATCCAAAAGTATATAGTGCATACAAATAGATGGGCTAGTCCTGGGAATATCATCCAATGTCCATCTTATTTACTTTTTACACTCTCTCAAAAGGTTGATGAGTTTTGATTCCTATTGTGGAGAGAGGTTATTGGCAATAATGATAGTCAATTAGTCAATAGCCTCAAGATATTCATATTTTAAATTAGAAGAAAGTTTTTTAAGTTCTAACCCCAGTGATTTCTGGATTGAGGGAGGGGATTTTGGGGGAGTGAGGTCCATTAAACTATTTATCAGCTCATGTTTATTCTCTAAAGATAGAGAATCTATTGAAATGAGATTTTCAGAATCATCGACGGTCATGGGTACCTCAGAATGAACACACTCATCAATTAAAGCACAAAATTTACACTTTTCAGAACCCACACAACACTCAAAACATGAATCAAAACTCAAATCATACAAGGGTGAAGAAGATGAAAATGAATCATAGTATGGGTTGAGGAGATAATTGTGTGTGTGTGTGTTTGAATCATTTTAGAGCAATTCCATCGAATAGATAGAAAGAGTGTATTTTTATTCAATGGGGTGTTTCATAGCATCAAGGATGTTAAAACATACCTTTTCTCCTCCGAACTCCATGGAAAGTGTACCACTGTGAACGTTGATGATCGTATTTTCTGTTTTGAGGAATGGACTCCCAAGTATGAGAGGAGCATGTCCTTGGGTTCAGGTATCTTCCATCTCAAGATTGTAGAAATCAGTAGGGAAGATGAGATTCTTCACTCATATAAGGACACCCTCAATCACTCTTGTTGGATGCATAGTACTTCAGTTGGATATTTGTATGATAATGCCCATTGGTTTAAGCTCTCCAACCTATAGAGAAGTGTACATGGAGTGAGGCATTACATTAATGGAGGCACCTAAATCTAGCATAGCATCAGAAAAGAAGGTCTCCCCTACGGTACACGGTATCGTGAATGTGCCTAGATCCTTGAATTTAGTTGGCATTTCTGGTTGAATCAAGGATGAGACATTCCTTGCCATGTTGAGTCTCTCATTCCCCTTTAGTTTCCTTCTATGGGTTCAAAGATGTTTAATAAATTTGGGATATCGAGGGATTTGTTTAACTGCATCCAATAGAGGAATGTTATCTTGAAACTTTTTAAATGTATCCATTATTTCTTTATCAATATCATTATCAAAATTATTTTTAGATTTAGAGAGTCTTTGTGGGAAAATAATAAGAATGTATTGCTCATTTTAATCATCAATGATAACTCGATTACCCTTTTTGTCTTGTTTTTCCTTACTTGAAATTTTTGAGGGTTGGGAAAGAGATTGTTCAAGAGGGGGACATACTTGTTGTGTGGAATCAGTAGAAGGAGAGACTTATTTACCACTACGCAGTGTAACTACACATAAATTACCTTTTTCCTTCATATTGGAAATGGGTTGGGGTGGTAGTTTTCCAGAACCTTGCATCTTAAGCTCACCAATGTTGTTTTCTAATTGACCCAATTGAGTTCGTAGGTCTCAAATAGCGGATTTTGTGGTTTGTTGGAACTCGATGTTTTGGGATGAAATTTTCTTCACCATGTCCTTGATGCTTGGTTCACATTTGGGAGGATGAGAAGTATTATATTGAGAAGTTTAAGGATAAGAATGTTGCATACCTTGTCCTTGTTGAAACCAATTCTGCTTGGGGTAGCTTGATTTTCCTCCTTGTTGGTACTGGGTTGAGATTGCCACTCGAGATTTGGATTTGGCCTGAATTTTTCTTGATTTAAGGGGGGTGCTTGTTGGAATGGATCCCCTAGGAACACAGTTGTAAGAGACTCGGGTGAATATTGAAGTTACGGGAACTGGTAAGAAAAATGAGTATTTTCAGAACAAATACCACAATGTAATAAAACAGGAGGAGATTGTGAGTTACCTTGTGATTGAGCTAATTTCTTTATAAGGGTATGCATCTCAAAAAGCTTGTTATAAACCTTTTGTTCTAGAGATGAATGACTTACCTCATGAACTCCTCGAGTTGGTTCAATAGATCATGTACCAAATTGTTGTGAATTTTGAGCCATGTTGGTTATTAAGTCATGAGTGGTGGAATGAGTTTTATCAACCAAGGCACCACCATCTATGACATCAATCATTCCATGATCCATGGGGATAAGTCCCTCATAGAAGTATTGGGTTAATAGTTGTTCACTAATTTGGTGGAGGCATCTTGAGAAAAGTCGTTTGAATCTCTCCCAATATTCAAGAAGGGTCTCTCCTTGTGATTACCTAATGCCACAAATTTCATTCCTAATTGATGTTGTTTGGGAGGTAGGGAAGAAATTATTTAAAAATAGTCTTTTCAGTTCATTACAGCCCCTAATTATGGTAGGAGAATAGTATATCCAATATTTGGCCATTACCATCAAGGGGAAAGGGAAGGCCCTAAACTTAATTAAGTCCTCAGAGACATTTTGGGGTTTCATGGTGGAGCCCACTATATGAAACTTTTTAATGTGTTTATGAGGGTCCACACCAGGAAGACCATGGAATTTGGGAAGTAGTTGGATGAGGCCTAATCTCAGCTCAAAGTTGGCTGCTTTCCCAGGATATTTGATGTACACAGGTTGGTACTCCACATTCGGGGTGGTTAGCTCTTTTAAGGTTTGATAATTTGCACCCATGTTTCCTTGGGTTTGATTGGGTTAAATTTTTGATTGGTTTATGAACACTTGAGGTTCCAAAAGGGGTTCCATAGTGTTACTTGATTGATCTTATCTAGATTCCTAGATTTGTGTGTGAAGTGTCTTTTCAATTTCTAAGTCAAATTCATGTAGTTTTTCTTTTTCTAATCGGGTCATGAAAAATAAGTTGTGAAGTTTTTTTTATGATTGAATATGGATAAAATAACTTAATAATGGTGAAAGGAGAATAGAATTTTATAATTCTGAATTATAAAGAGGTATAGATAAGAATAAGAGAGAGAGAGAAAAAAATAAGAACGCACAAAAACAACCAAAAAAAGAAACAGAAAACCAAAACAAAAACAATCAAATGGGGGTGGGGTATTTAAAGGAGTAATAATTAAGAAGTAAAATAAATAAATTAAATTAAATTAATAAATAATGATCTTGGATCCCCAAAAATGGTGCCAAAATTTAACCGCATTGTCTAGTGCGTCAAATTAGTTGTTTAATATTGACTAGAATTTCTGCAGTATAGCAGCAACCCTAGGTCGTCTCTTGATAGAGCCTTAGATAATTAATTCCAAAATTTGGTTCTGATTATGAAAATAAAAAATTAAAATAGGATTTTATAATACTTGGTTTTGATGATTGAAAATGAAAATAGAAAATGAAGGCAATAAAACAAAGTATAAGTAAACAAGATTAATTAAACGTGATCAACCCAGGGTACTCTCATGATGCTCATCCTCCATCGCTTCATGAGATAGAGTTATGATCTTTTAAACCCTAGTTTGTAACACATAGAACCATAATGTTACTGAGTTTATACTAGGACACCTCCTAGGGTTCATTTGAAAACACACAATGATTCACCAGACACTAATGATGATTGAGTGATTTGTGTTTGACTTCCTAACCAAAAGTCACCAAGGAAACACATGAAGAACTCGATGTGCTATCCAGGGTTGTATATTATTTCTTTGTGATACCATGAAATAAATTTACATGTCCTTTATAGTGCTTATGTGACTTTAATTGACCAATATGAACCACAAAAACACTACAATTGAATGATGGAAGAAAAAGGGATGAATGTCGTGTGAAACATCACATGAAAGGGTACCTCCAAACATGATCATATGAGTTGAGCATGACATACTAGTACATAAATAAATAAAACAAAAATATAGGATGATGAATAATAGTATAACAACCTCGAATTTAAAAGATCATTCAAATATTACCAACATGAAGATTGGGATTTACATCACGTTCCTTCTCAGGTGATCACAAGGAGTTTAGAATTCCAAAGGATGGGAGGAAGAAGAAGATGTTGAATTAGAACTTCTCATACCCTCTAGAACGTCTAGGGATGATGGGAAGACTCCTTTGGGACTCCAAAATGGCAGCACATTTCCTCCTGATCAAACTCCCAAATGGAGATCCCAAGGTTCCATTTTATAGGAAAATTGGAAGGTGGTTTTGGGCACTTAGATTTCTTCAAACAACTTGTACCACGCGTTTTGGCCATTAGAAAATCGAATCTCCCTTTTAAAAAAACTATAAATATGTATCCCCATTTCCTGAATATCTCCACAAAATGTTTGGCATCAATTGGACAAGTGGATCTAGAGATATTGACAGATTACAGAATGCCACTTTTGACTTCGCACAAATTCAATGCTCTGGACATATCAGGTCGGTTAGGCCCCTTTCTGGAAGAATTGGGCTTGGGTATATTCATAAGAGTTGTATAAAATTAATTCTTGGACCATAATACAAAATATGAGACCATTGGGATGTAGGAAATTTTCAAAAAAGATAAAAAAGTGGGTAGTTCTTCATGGATCCATTCGATTTTGGCCCATTTTTCTTCCAATTCATCATGGGCCCTAATAATCATCTCCTCCTACATTGAAATCATCAAAACAAGTAACATTTCCCATTTCAATAGTGATAAAAACAAAAATAATGGTATCAAATGTGAATTTAAATTTTTTATTATTTTTATAATTTTGAATACAAAACAAGTTTAGCATAGTGGTGTAAGGGTGAAAATGAAACAGTGAATCGTGGTACGATCACCTAACATTTCATAGGTTCAAATATCTCCACGAGGAAGGATTCTGTCAAAAAAATATTCAAATTTTTATTTATCTAGAAGGACTACAAAGTTTATTTTGATAGTCAAAGTTCTTTGGTCTTGAGAAAGAACTCCATGTATCATTCCCAGATGAAGCACATCAACATTCTCTATCATTGGATATGCGAAGTGATGGATCAACAACTGTTGTGACTTGTGAAGATCCACACAAAAAGATAACCGAAAGGATATGATGAAAAATGTGGTTACTCGAAAGAAGATAGACCGTTGTAGATGCTCTATCATATTTTATCTAAAGTGGGAGAATTGATGGAGTTGTCCAACTGCATGGTAGGTGGATGGTGAACCTACCTCACCATGACTTCCATCATGGTTGGTTCACATTTTGAATGTGCATTCCCTATTTTTGGTAGCCATGGGATAAGTCCATGGTAGGTAAGGGTGGGTGATAGTTGTGTCAAACATGAAACCAACCACCATTCCTATTTAAGTAGAATCACAAGGGAGCTTCATAATCCATCAATTCAGTCCAAGAGAGCTTGTATATATGGAGGGAGAACCTTGAGAGTTCCATGTGTGTGAGAGAGATAGGAAGATTTGTAATCTTTATTCATTGTGAAATAAAGAATAGTTTCTTCCTCCATTATTCTCTATTCATGATTAGCGAATCAAAACATCATCAACTCATAAAAACACGATCGTTATAGTTTTATCCCTCCATATGATTAATTGCGGTCATTAAAGGGGCTATGTGAAAAAGAGAAAATAATACAGCATAAAACAATATAGAAACCAAAAACCCAAAACTCCACATTGATCCCCCTTCTCCTCACCCTATAGCTCTTTAAATAGACCTCTTCATTCCTTCATTAGAGGATTCCATATGTAGCGATCTACATGGGATTCTTTCCATGTTAATTTTTTATATCCTTCTTTAGGATAAAAAATTTCCCTAAAGACCTACATTTTTAATCCCTTTTTCCTCGGATTAGATGACACGTAGTCTTTAGGTCTCTTTTTCCCTTGATTCAGTTTAGCATTTACGTATGCATATTTTATCTTGATTTTCTAAATAATTTACACACTCCATGTTTCTTTCTTTCCTTATTTAGACAGGTAAGAAAAATGAGGGATTTTATTTTTAGATTTGGCTGAGCACAAATGTTCCATTGTAATTCTGGCTTTTAATCCCACGCAAGCATTAGAATTTGGGTTTTAATATGATATAGTGGCTGCAAAGGGATCACAAAGGATTATAATTCATGTTCAAGTCCTTGGAGTTCATCTTACGTAGCTCTAGATGTGAGGGAATTAATCTTACATAGCATGGTTTGATGAATCACATATGGTCCTGGTGTGTCTTGGTTAATATTTCTTGAGTATAATTTAATCTGATGGTGTTAACAAGGTAGGATAGTTCAGAACTTAGGGTGGATCATGTGGGATATAGATTTTATTAATATATATGATCTAGTCCACAAAGGATGCAGGCTTAAAAAGTAAAAGTCCGACATTATCCATGCGAGACTCAAAAATTAACAGGCTAACCCATGGGTTTAAAGAAAATAATATATAAATATATTTTTTTGTTTTGTGAAACATGATAAAGTGGAGTGGGAAAAAATGGTTGTTATTTGGTGAAAATATTTAGTTTTCAATTAATAGTAACCCTAAAAACAACAAAAATTGTTGAAAAATTATATCGTTGATAATTTATGGGATTAATATCATCTCAGGTGGTCCATTTAACCTGACCATCCAAACCAGTTTATGAACAACAATACCCCTGCACCTCTCATTAACATTACAACTAAAATATATAATATTTATTACATATAAATATAATAATATATATTATTTATTATATAAATTTTTATAATATATATAATATATTTATTAAATATATATATAATATATATTATTTATTATATGTACATAGGAAAATTTCTAATTAAATTTTCCACTGGATATTTCCGATAAAAATTTCAACTGAAAAGTTCATGTGTAAATTTCCATAGAAAATTCACACTTTAAATTTTCACTTGAAATTAAAATAAAAATATATTAATACATAAATAAAAAATGAAAATTTTCATCAAAAATTTGAATTGAAAATTTTTACAGAGAAAACTTTTACAATAAAATTTCACAAAAAAATTAATTTGAATCTCCACTTAAACTTCCTATGTAAAATTCCACCTAATTTTTATCAAAATTATACAAAAAAAATTATAAACAAAATTATAAAATAAATTCACACTTAATTTTTTTAAATATATTAACACATAAATAAATAATTTAATTTTTACTGAAAATTTTCAGTTGGGTTTTTCACTTAAATTTACAATGTAAATATATTAAAACATAAATAAAAAATTTAAATTTTCAATAATTAAAACTAAAATCCAAATATACTAATATATATATAAAAAAGTTAAATTATAATTTGAAATTTTCCTTGAAAATTTGTATAAAAAACTTTTAATACATATTTCCACTATAAAAGTTTAGTTCAAATTTACACTTAAATTTCCAGTGAAAATTTCTGTTTGATTTTTATTATAATTATGTTGAAAATTTGATTAAAAAAATTCTAAAATAAATTCATGCTCAAATTTTCAGATCAAATACATTAACACATAAAAAATGTAACTTTGTACTGAAAATGTATACAGTAAATTTCCTAATGAAATTTTCCAATGAAAACTACTAATGGAAATTCGTAGTACAAATTTCTACTGGAAATCAGCAGTTCAATTTTTCACTTAAAATTACATTGTAGATATATTAAAACATAAGTGGAAAATGTAAATTTTCACTAGAAAATTACATTTATAATTTTATTTGGAAACATTTACTATAAACTTCCACTATAAACATCCACTTAAAACTAAAATAAAAATATATTAATACATAAACACAAAATATAAAATTTCATCGTAAATTTACATTGAAATTTTACACCGAAAACTCTTAGTGGAAATTTCTATTGGAAAATTGTAGTTAAAATTTCTATTTAAATGTTTAATGTAAATCAAAAAATTATATTCTCTATGGATTATAATTTTAATGTTATCTATGTAAATATATACTCAAAATTTGCACTGAAATTTTACACTAAAAATTTGTATTAGAGATCTGATTATCAAAATTTTAAAATAAAAACATGTTTATATTTTCAATGAAAATAAATTAATACATAATATTACTACATATTTATTATTATCCTTCCAAGTTAAATTTTTATAAAATCCATTTTAGGAAAATGGGAAACCAGAGTACACAAAGTGTTACCACTACGTGCTGAAAGAGCTCACAAACTGATTAAACACGAGACTGATATTACTTGACCCAGCTATTCTATAAAGCTCCCAATGCAGAGAACTAACCTGAATACCTGGATCATCGTTGATGAGCTTTTCAAGATGGGAGATCATCCTTTCCATTATTTGAATAAATTCTTCTGAGTTGATTTTCTTCTGGTTAAAGCCTCGGGCCAGAATTCTATATTGCTTGTCAATCCAGACTTCTTGCTCCTTTGTAGCATCAACTTGCAGCCTCCGTTCATAAATCCTCTTGAGTTCCTCTTCTGATAAATTGGGTTTTAAGTCTTGCTCAAGCATTTCTTCCTTGGAGTGCAGGATTAGATGCAGACACTCCCCATCTTCTCCCATCTTCCCTTTGTTCCTTCCTTTCTTGGTCGATCGAGTTTCCATCGGTTTTGGAAGATGAGAGTAATCCTTGCGTCCCTTCTCCATTTTCCCCTGAACCACAATACATTTCCCTATGTCAATAATACTTTTATTCCCCTTCTTCCTACGAGGGCTATGAGGGCCTTTCCCTTGACATCGGTCCATACTATCCACTGAAGGTAGACTATTACTTTCCTCCCATGATGAGTCATCCTCCTCATTCCATGGAGATTCTTGGTCTTCTAATCCATCAAAGCGATTCCCAAGCTTTAGTTGTGGGTCAACTGTAAGGGAAATCTTCTTAGTTTGAGATTTCCTTATGCCTGCTTTATTCTCCCGGCCTATTCTCTCTCCCCTAACCCAGACTTCGGACAAAGGGTGTTAGGGTCAAGTTCCCTCAAAATGTTCTCATCAGCAGACCTCCTTTGGTCCTCATGAGATGTTTCAGCTAACAATAAAGGCCCCTCCTGCACTGGTTCAGATTCAAGGACTTGCACATACCCTCGGCCCATAAACTGCTGCTGCAATTTTTTTAACTCCCAGCCTCTTTTTTGAGATCCACCGGAACTTTGAGCCTCACTCCCAACTAAACTCTTCTCACCAGCCTTGGGATCCACTGAAGGCACTACTAAGGGGACCTTTTCAGCGCTATAGATGCCCAGGTCCTGCTTCAACCGGGCGAAGACATCCTCAACCCGTGGTCCTGCCTCCTCTGTCCTCCCCTTCTGCACTGGTTCAGAGGGGTTTCCCTGAGATGGATCCTCCCCATTGTTGTCAACCGCTGCTGGAGAAACCTGGTTACTCCTAGGAATATGCATTAAAGGAACATCCATGTGCACTGCTTCATTAAAACCTCCACTATCCCGCAGCGGAAGGACACAAGATGCATCCGTATGAACTATTGTAAGCCTATCCTGAATCGCACGACGACACTCAGAGGAGAAGTGGCCGAATTTGAAGCAACCCGGGCAGAAAGCAGGCCATGCCTCAAACACCACTCTCTGCTTCCATCTGAACTCCTCCTTAACCGATATCCAAATCCACTCTACTGGTGGTTTAGAGACATCAACCTCCACACAGGCGCGAGGCATAATCGGATGACAGACCGTAGATGTTCGCTGATCCGAACAGAGAAAGAGACCAACCAGGTTCCCGAGCATAGAAAAAATGGAAGGGTTTTGGAAGGGTAGGGGAAGATCGGGAAAGCTTACCCAAACAGAAGCTGAAGGCGGGTCTCGATTCATGCTGAAATCGAAAGACCATCGCATGAGGAAGAAACTGCATCCGTTGAAGACCCAAGGAGCGCTGGACCAGGCGACAGCCAAGTCATCCTCCGAGTCGAAACGGATCATCAGCCGGCGACGATCAAGAATCCCTACCACCGCCTGGGATTGAAGACCCCATGATTCGAAGACGAAACAATCAAAAGCGTCGACCGAAGGTCGACGACCCCTGAAGCGAGCGACCAGGGTCGATATGAGAAGGTCAGATGCTGCATTGAACACCTGGGAGGAAATCTGAAGGTGAGGAGAACCTTCGAGAAGGTCTGGGACCTTAGGTCAAAGCGGGGTCGGAGGGAAGGGAGGTAGGAGCTTCGGGTTGGTGAAAGGGGAAAAGGGACGAGCCGGCGAGGAAAGAAGACGCACCCCCCTCCCCCTGACGAGGAGGAGGGGGCCGGAGCCGCTGGCATCAACGGGCTAGGGCATCGCCGCCATCGAGGAAGAAAGCTTCGGACCGCTCTCTCTTCTCACCGCCATCTATTTATTCTATTTATTAATTTTATCTAAGTTACTTTTAAAAACTCGTGGTAATATTTTTTTTGTTAAAATGAAATAATGGGCGTTATTTTGTTAATTGTATGATTTTATAAAAAAATTATAAAAACAAAGAACTTATGTTAACATAAATTCTATTTTAAAATAAAAATTATAGACATTATTTTATATTTTAAAATTCTATAAAAATTCTATAAATAATAATATATAAAAAAATATAATAAAAAAATTAAAATTCATAAATCAAAATATCAGTAAATCGTTGTATTAGAAACAAAAGGGTAGTCTTGTACATTCATTTTTAGAATTTTTTCATCAATTTTCTAATACATCAATCCTATTTATTAATTTGATGTCACACTCCAAATAAACACACAATTCATCCATCCCATGACCAATTTGACCGTTAGGTTCAAAACCCAACATGAGGCTATATTTTCTCAGATTTATGTATGGGTATATTAAACATGAACTATTTTTTCCCACACTGATGTTAATTTATTATATTACATTATTTTATTTTATTTTTCAAACATAAATTTTTGGAATACTAGTTATAATTGTGGGTCAAACAGGACCAGTGGACACCTGACAATCTAGTCTACGTAGGGTGCAGGTTGAATAAATGCGGTTTGAATTTTTGTGGGGGTAGATATTCAAAGACCTAACCCACATAAATCTATGAGTTAACAGATCAGCCCAAGGTCTTGAGGATTTTTTGATAGGTATACTGATGAGCAGGGCTGACCCGAGGGCAAGCCCAGCAAACCCCTGGGCTGGGGAAATTAGAAAGGGGCAACCACCACCCCTCCACTAGGTATTATTGTGGTCTCTTCAGATCTCAATCCTAGAATACCAACAGCAACTGATTCCTTGTGTACCTTTAGTGCCGCACCTCTCCGTCTACCCACCTCACCTCCTCCCACCCAACGCGATCCTCACCTTGCCTCTTTGCCTCCTCTGTAACTCCATCCTTGTCCGATGATGCAAACCATTACACTGATTTCAACGGTGGGGTAGGGGATTCTATGAATCTAATGGTCTAAAGAGGCTCTCTATCAACCTACTATTCCAGAATGGTAAATCATTGATTTTTGTTTTCCTTTTTGACTTCGATCTCAATTTTATGATCCTTCATCTATTTGTTTGGGTCATGAAAACACTGGTTGGGAATGTAATGGAGTCGTGCAAGGTGAGTGTGGAATTTATAGTAATGCTTCCTCACTACCATAGATTTAGGCAAGGGATGTACCAGATTTTATCAGCGCTAAGCAGAAAGCAGTGATAAAAGCCACACTTTTATCATCACTGGGTAAAAGCGCTGATAAAGGATATATTTATCAGCACTATTCTTATCACTCATAAATGTTTTTAATAAAAAATAGTGTTAATATATATTTAATTATTATATTTATATTCAAAAATAATGTTTATTTATATGCATTAATAAAAAACGCATGTTTATAATTAATATATATTTTTTAATAATTAATATATATATATATAATGTTTTAAAAAAAGTATTTATAAGATTATAAATAAATAATTATATATTTAAATAATTATAAATTTATGATATTTTTTTAAATAATAAATATATTTATCATTTTTATAATTATATATTTATAATTTTAAATAAATACTTTTTAAATATATTTATTTATAATTATAATTATATAAATAAATAAATATTTAAATAAATGTATGTCTCCGATGAATTTGGTCAATAAATATATATATCAAGAGATAATGATAATATTCATGAACATGATTGGCGTTATTTAAGTTTATACATTGATGCGTGAGTACGTATAATTGGATTTATATTATCATAAGTTGATTTGTGAACATGATTATGGGTTGCTATGTTCTAAATGTTAAGATTACCAATATTATGATGGTGTATGCATATGTTATGTATTCATGACTCATGAATGTTCATTTATATATTGACACTCTTATTAATCATTCATTCCATATATATGTGATGAATCATTTTTTATAATCTATTCCTTATTTGGTATGATTCATTCATTTTATACCCATTAACTTATTATGTTCCCATAAATACTTATAAATTTACAATAAATATATTTAAATAATAATTATAAAAAATATATTTATAATTATAAATTTATAATTATATACAAATATTTATAAATATATTTATTTATAATTATAATTATAAATAAATATATTTATATTTATATAATTATAAAATTATAATAAATATATTAATTATATCTTATAAATATATATATGTATATATTAATAAATATATAAATATATTTATATCTATAATTATAAAAAAAATATTTATTAAAATATTTATTAAAATATTTATTTATAATTATAATTATAATTATTTATTTAAATAATTCTAAAAATATAATAAATATATTTATTATATTTATATTTTTATAAATATATATAATTATATAAATATATTTATAAATATATAAAAATATTTATAATTATAATTATAAATAAATATATATGTTTATTTAAATAATTATAAAATTAGAGATATAATAAATATATTTTATAAAATTTTATAATTATAAATAAATATTTATTTATTTATAGTTTATGTATAAATAAATATTTATTTATTTAAATAATTATAAAATTATTATAAATATATTTGTTATATTTATAAATTTATAAATTTATATACTAAATATATTTATTATATATAATTATAAAATTGAAAATATAATAAATATCTTTATTATAATCTTATAATTACTTACATAAATATATATTTATTTATAATTATAACTATAAATAAATATATATTTATGTAAATAATTAGAAAATTATAATAAATATATTTATTATAATTTTATAATTATAAATATAAATATATTTATATTTATATTTATATTATTTTAATTTTTAAAATCTATATAATTAAATAAATATGTAAAAATGTTTATAAATATATATCTTTAATAAATTTTGAGAACTGAGAAAGCTTGAATCCTGAACTTTCTCGGTAATTTTATCAATATATATAAAAATATAAATAAATTATTAATATTAGATCTTTATCAACGTTTTTTTTGCAGTAATGAAGATATCCCTTTATTAATGCTAAAAACCACTGATAATACCATGCTTTATCAATGCTGTAATTTTAGTGCTTATAAAGATAAGTTTTATAAGCGCTAAAAAAGCACTGATAAAGAGGTTTCTTATTAGTGCTTTTGATTTTAGCGCTGATTAAACTACACTTTATCAGTGATTTTGTGAAAGCACTGATAAAAGCATTATCACATCTTTTTTTAAAAATCCTTAACCAGTTTTCTTCTCTTGCACACCTTCAAGCTCTTGCTGAAGTCCATTATCGTGACACCATCGCTCTCACTGAACCCCGCTGCCACCCTATCGTTGCTCTGCCGCTCTCGTCGAACCGCACTAGTGTCATCGCACTACCACTCTCATTGAACTATATTCTTATCACTGTTTATCTCTTCAAACCCCATTGTTGCCTTGTTAAACCCCACTACCTCGTTGAACCCCACTGCGACCTCACTGAACCCCACTGTCGGCGCATCTCTATTGTGATTTTTTTAACATTTTTCGATGAATCAAGAAACTTAAAACTAAAGTTATGCTATTTAAATCTTATTTTTATGTAGTTATCAATTGATTCACTTCATGGTTCCCTTTTTTTGTTATTCTTGAACAATAGGGTGTGCATCACCTACTTTATGCTATTCTTGTGAATTTTTTTGTGTCTCTAGTTATGGTCTTATGTTGTTGAAAGTTAAATATGATTTTAGAAAATTGATATCGTCTAGTCATGTGATCGTAAAATTTTTTTGGAAAAGTTTTATTTAGTTTTGATGAATGTGATCATCCAAAATTTGGATATTATGTTTTGGTTATAATTAATGATCTTTTAGTATAAAAGTTTTTATTGGAAGGAGTATGATTTTTAATATAGCAATGATGGTATGTGGGTTCATTCAAGAGATAGAGGTGAGGATGATAATTCATTGTAATTTTTGGGGAAGTGTTTCGATAATAGTTTATGTTTCAATGATTTGGTGATGGATTATAGATTCCTATAGTGAATCATTGAAATTTGTTAATTTTGTTATTCTTTGGTTTGGAAGGCTAAGTCAGTATAGGGGGATTGGTGAGTTAGGGTACCCTAGATTCATTATGATAAAAAATTAAAATTCTTCTTGGATTTTCTAAAATGTAAGGATGATTTTGATTTAGGTAAATGATTGGTTTTTCATTTGGGTGGGTCCTTAGTTACTTTTGGTATGTGTCTAGCTTTGGAAAAAGATACTTTCAATATTGTTATAATAGTTGAATTCATATTAATCCAAAGGTTGTAACAAACCATAATTAGATACTTTTAGGTATTAATAATGTCATAAAGGAGATTCAGTATCAAATTAAATCAATTAACCCCCAATGGGTGAATTTTAATAGATTCATGGTTACCCAAACTATGTATTTCACTATAGGGGTTTTTTCTTGATTAGTGCTCAATTTATCCAATTTAGAATCTAAATCAAGTATTTTGGAAAAAATTTCATCATTCTTACTTCTTTCAGTTATAATGATTTAATAGACTGAATGGCCCAAAGGCCTTCATTTTTTTTGATAATCCAACTTTCAAGGGGTGAGGTAGAACCCTTACAAGTCCCAAAGTCTTATAGACAATTACATAACTTGTAGGTCTTAGAAGGAATCACCCAAACAAGACAACTTGAAACTACTCCTCCCTATCACATGTCATAATATCATCACTCCACCTTCACAGGGATGGTTGGCTAGTTGTCTTGTGCAGATTTGTACATGCTTGGTACCGATGGCAATGTCAGACCCTCTTATTCTTCCAATTCCAGTTAGCTCTTCTCTGGTGAATGTGTCTTCCCTTGAATCCTCATCTGGAGCCTTATCCTTTATAGTCTGAAAGGTACATCTGTAATTTCACATGGCCCAAGGCCTTGGGGTGTCCCGGAGGCCTTGAGAGACAACTGGCCTGAAGGCCTTGGGTGGCCTGAAATCATTGCAGGACCCAAAGACCAAACCAGTGGCCCTGAGGCCTAGATGGATGAATAGTTTTGTCTTCTATAGTACCGAATAGTGACTGCTACAAAATTGCTAAAGTAACACAAAAATATGTCTCCACCCAGATTTGATCATGGGTATCTTGGATGCACTTTTCAAGTCCTCACCAACTAGGTTGAGGCTCAGGTGTATGATTTTATAATTATGCTATTTTGGGGAATAGTTTCATTCTTAAAAATATAGGCAAATAAAATTATTTTAAATTAAAACATAAAGTGAATTTTTGAAAATATAAATCTTTTTAAAATGAATATGGAAGGTAAAATCATAAATTTTTAAGGTGGATTTCATGATTTATTTTCAAATAATTATGGAAAGTCATGTCAGATTTAATAGACTTATAATGAATTCAAGGTTTTCATGTTTTTTATTTTATTAAAAAATCACCTGGATAGTATAGGACTCGATATTTCACTATAGTAAACATTTCATTGTAATAGACATTGTACAATACATGTTCTTTTATTTCATTACTGTAATACAATACAAAACTACAAAATTAATGTAATGAACCAACTCATGTCAACTTGCCATGTCACCTGAGTTGATTTGTCACAAGGCCTAAAGTACATTCTTGATCTCTATAGAATGTAAACAAGAACTGAGGGAATCAAACATTACTGAGATTGGAATTATAGGAGGCAATCTGAAGGGTGACATAAGTGAAACCATTACCATGTAATCCAAAAATAGATTTCCTATTACAATATCTAAGATGAGAACATGTGGTAAAATGGGTAAGAAAGGTGTTAACCCTAGTTAAATATGGATATAGAACTTTGGTTGGGAAGGTTTTGACCTATTGAATTGAATATTCATATTTTAAGTTGGGAAAGTTTCAAGGGGTTTTTGAAAAATATATTTGTATCCAAAATATTTTCATAAAAAAAAATTCCCTTGTGATTTTTAATAAAGTACACCTATTTAAAATTTTCAGTTTATATCCCAAATTTTCAAAAATAAAATATTTCTGTAGATTTATTCAAAACCATCATATTTAAATTTAACTTCCTAAAAGAGTTAGAGAAGTATTTATATCCATTTAAAATTCCACTTTAAAACCCATTATTAAATTTCAAATTCTAGTTTACACACAAAATTTTAAATCTAGTCACTTTTTCAATTTAAAAATATTACTTACATCACTGTATTAAATCCCTTGGGTCTCATGTAACGACCTTGATTTTCTCAAAGGTACAGATTATTGTTTTGAAAAATATAATAATTTTTTTTATTTGTGAAACCATTATTATATTAAATAGTCATATTTTATATTATGAAAAGTTTTTTTGAATAATATAGATTTTATTTTTTTGAATTATTACATTCAACAGTAGTATTTATAAATTTTATTCAATAAGTTTTTGTTTTTGATCATGTGGGATGATAAACCATTTTTCAATATTTCCATTTTATTTCAAAAAATTCATTATATCCATCTTCAATTGAACATCTTTCGTGTATTTATTTTTTAAAATATTAATTTTACTAAATAAAATAGGATAGATATGAATAAATAATGGATGGATGTCAATCATATAATAAAAGAGTATGAATATGGAGTGAAAGAGTTAAAAAAAGTTTGCAAAAGATCATTCATATGACCCTTCTCAAATCCTTTGTCTGTGTTTAAACTGTTATTATTTGAGACTAATTTGTCCAGAGGAGTTTCAAGAACACTTTATCTACCACCGAATTGATCAATGTTATAAATTTTGGAATAAACATAGGGAAAAAGAAAATATAGCTAGTGACTAGGATAACATGGTGTTTTATGGATCATATGATATGATTATATGTTTGGGAAGTGGAGAATACTATACCGATGATGTGATTATAGGTGTGAATGATGAAAAATATCATATTAAATAAAATTATAGGGACAATTGAAGATGAACTTTATGATTTCACTAAATTATTTGAGAAGTTATAGCATTGTTCAAAGACACCATTGTATACTAGTTGCACTAAATATATAGAATTATCAGCTATACTGAAACTGTATAATTTCAAAGTAGTCAGTAGATGGAGTGACATCAGTTTTATTAGACTACATTCTCTCTTGAATGATATTCTACCAGAAGATAATGATCTCTCTGACCGAATATATGGCACAAAATTAATTCTAAATTCGATGGGAATAGTCTCTGAAAGAATATATTCCTACCCAAATGATTGTATACTATTTCTCAAGGACTAAAAATCAATTAAAGAATGCCCAAATTATAGTGATTTTCAATACAAGGAAGATGAATTAGGACCTAAAAAAGTTTTATTGTACTTTCCAATCATTCCAAGGTTTATGCGCCTATATAGAAGTGAGGATACTGTAGGAAAATTGACATGGCACATAGATACAATAAATAAAAATGGGAAACTATGTCACCCAACAAACTCTCCTTAGTGGAAAAAAATTAATCATGAGTACCTTGAATTTGGAAACGAGCCGATAAACCTTCAGCTTGTTTTATCTATAAATGGAGTGAATCCTTTTAGTTTTCAAATAAGCACTCACATTACTTATCCGATTATGTTAGTAAATTATGAATTGTCACCGTGGTTATACATGAAATGAAAATACATCTTGTTATCTATGATTATATGAGGACCAAAACAACCAGGTAATTATATTGATGTTTATTTGGCTCCATTGATCGAGTATTTGAAATTATTGTGGGATTCAGGTGTTATGTTGTATGATACTTACAGAAATTAAGATCTCACATTGAGAGCCATGTTGTATGATATGATAAATGACTTTTCTCCTTATAGAAAATGTCCAGGATATAGCATTAAAGGAACTCAAGGGTGTCTCATTTTTGAATAAGGTACACAGTCAATTAGGTTGAAACATTCATAAAAGAATATTTTCTAGGACATCACATATTTCTACCCCAATGGAATAAGTACCAATATTGGATGATATCATTCGATGGATGTTTAGATGAATGTATAGTACTATATCTACTAACATGTGATCAACTTCTTGAGAAAGTAAAAGATGCAGACACTAATTTTGGTAAACCGTTTTCAAAAAATCCATATGATAATCGGTTGAAAAAAGAGATTAGTTTTTTAAAAATTACTATAAAATAATTTTCTATAATTTAAAAAAATCTTGATGTTATTTATGTTGAAAAAATTCATGTGATAGTGTAATTGGAATGTTACTAAATGCACCCAACTAAAAAAAGGATGTAATTAAGTCTAGTTTGGACATGGTTGACATGTGAATACGGGAAGAGTTAGCACCAGTGAAGGGTGAAAAGTAAACTTTTCTTCCTCCAGCTGCTTAAACTCTTTCCAGGTAAGATATATATCAATTTTGAAACATCTTGAATGAATTAATGGTTCTAGATGTGTATTCATATAATATCAAGAATATCATGTCAATGACTGATTTAAAGTTAAAGGGATTGAAATCATATGACTACCATGTTTTGATGCAAGACATAATTCATGTAGCTTTACATTTCATTTTTTTCTTATAATTTCTATTATATATTAAAGAAGATCTATTTCTTTTTCAAAGCTATATGCAGCAAAGTTATAGACCCGGATAAATTTACGACTATGGAAAAAGAAATTTTTGTCATATTATGTGAATTGGAAATGTTCTTCCTGCCAGCATTATTTGATATGATGGTTCACTTGATGGTTCAGTTGGTGAGAGAGATTAAACTATGTGTTCTTCCATACTATAGATAGATCTACCCCATTGAACATTATATGAAGATTTTTAAAGGGTATATCAAAAATCGAAGTTGTCCAGAGGGTTGTATTGAAGAGCGATATATTGTTGAGGAAGCTATTGAATTTTATGCCAACTACCTATCTGGTGAGGAAAGTATTGGTTCACTGAAATCTTGTCACACTGGGTGTCTTGTGGGTGGAGGAATTTCTAGAAGATATGTTGTCACAATCAATATAACAGATTGGGAGTAGGCCCACCATTACATTTTTCATAATGGTTTGGAGGTTTCCCCATATGTTGAAACCCACAATGAAATTTTTAGGCATTTGAATCTATAAAGGGATGAAAGCTATATATCAAATAAAAATAATAAATAGTTTAAAGGATGGTTTTGAGACCATATTTTTAAGGAGTTAGATGAAAATGTGGAATCAATTTCAGAACAAATTTGATGGCTATTCAGAGGACCATGTTTTTAAGTATTATCTTATAATGGTTATGTAATTAAAGGTTATATGTTCTATACAAATGAACATGATGAATGCAGTACCATGAAAAATAGTGGAGTTACACTTATGGCTTATGTGATGCATGTAACTGGTACTAATGACATAAATCCGATTTATGTGAATATATTATACTTTGGCATCATCAAAAAAATATGGGAGTTGGATTATACAACATTTCAAGTTCTTATTTTTTAATGAAAGTGGGTTGATAATAGTGGTGTTGTTAAAATAAATGGATTTGGATTTGTAAAAGTAGATTTTAGTAAGGAAGGGTACAAATATGAACCATTTATAATGGCATCATAGGCACTACATGTATTTTATGTTCCAAATCCCACAAACTGAAAGTGGTCAATTTTTCTATTATCGACTAAAACCACTGAAGGGTCAAATGAAAATTCAACTGAAGATGGCCCTTTTATTAGGGTGTCATAATCATTTCACAGAGTTCTCAACATATAAGGGGTTTTGTATGACAGATGAGAGCACAATGAAGGTGTTTGGAAACTCAATAGAGGGGTCAAATCCCTTTAGCCTTAAAAAATAGTTTAGTAACTAGGTTTTTTGTGATATACATTATGTTACCTCATGTTGTTATCTATTTGTAGATTCATTTATGTAATCTGAATTAATCTTTAAACCAATTATATAGATAATTATTTCTACACATGCTGGTGCTCCCAATCTTGAAGAACAATAGGTCTCTCAACATGTTGTTCCTAGTACAGAGGAACAATGACCTTTTGAACAAGTCGATGATCCCAATCCTAAAAAACAATAGGTTTCTCAACCTGATATTTCTCCCAGTGCAAAGATACAATGACCTTATTCACATGTCAATGTTTCCGATGCATAATAACAACATATTGATGATATTGAGTCCAAAGAAATGGTAGGTGACAAAGGGCCGATGATGTATAAAAAATAGTAGTGTCGTAGTTTGATGGTTTTAACAACAACCATTAAGGTGGAAAGCAAAGACATCAACTTTCTGGATGAATGGAATGCATGGGGCTATAATGTTAACCCCAATAAGTCCATGCTTAGAAGTTACATTAGACTCATCACTTGGAAACGTGTGTCGATGGATGAAGATTTATGACACCATGTTGTGCCCACACTTAAGGTACTAATGTGGGAAGATATTATGGTAACATTATGATATCATTTCTTTATTTTAATAAAAAATGAAATAATAAAATATTGACTTACTCTTCATCATCCCTTGTAGAGTGCATTTATATTAGATGACTCCCACAAGAAATATGTATTAATGCTCATGGAAAGGATTCACAGAGGCTTTCACATAAATCTAATGGGATTTCATCTTAAATATACTGAAGTGAAAATAACCCTACACCCACCACTTATGTATGCACACCTGATAACCCAAGAATCATGGGATGTGTTTACTGGACGTTGTGTGGAGATGTCTTTTCAAGTACATTGTGGATGATAATTCATTGTTTGCAAATATGTGTATTCATCACTTTTATTTAGATTTTTTTATTTATGAAATAGAAACTGAGTTATGAAAATAAGGAACAGGCAGAAAAACCAATGTACCCCTACTGTAAAGCAAGGATGGGGTATGCTTCACTTGAAAAAAAAATTGGTGGGTATTTTAAATCTACCCTAATACTTTTATGTGACATAAAAAAATAGCACAATTATGTTCCTCTATTTATATGTATATTGATGAATCCAAATCCAAAGCCACTTCTATCCCATTCCATGTTCTATGGAAGGAGTCATGTATAAATAAAGATGGGATAATAGTAGATGAAAATACACACAAAAAGTGTGGGAAACATGTGTAAGTATGACATAATAAAAATTTGGTTTTCTTTAAATAACTATTACATAACAATGATGACTTATTTTCTTTTATTTTCTATCTGACCTAGTCATAGGAATCATCCACACCTATATCAGATGAACACCTACTATTGGTGTCCTTGAAGCGGCTTGAACAGTATGGTCACATCAGAACCTACTATTAGTGTCCTTGAAGCAGCTAGAACAGTATGGTCACATCAGAGGTGTGGGTTTTGGGGTGACACCCCTAAAATATTTTGAGAAGAAAAATAGTGGATGATAAAGATAAAGAAATGGTAGAGATAAAATAAATATTAGATTCCCTTGAAGAACAATTTCAATTTCAGACTATGTTTCTAGAAAATGTTATGGGCGGAAATAATAAGAAGAAACAACTTAAAAACAACCATTGTGTAATGATCACCCCCACCCCACTAGCTTTGAGGTGGGTGATTCCCCTCAAAGAGCTGTCTTATTTTAGTTAATCAATATTCTAATAATTGTTACTGTGAAATATGAATCAAACAGACATTGATACCTTTCCTGTACTAATTTTCTACAGGGTGAAAATGGCTGCGATTTATATCTATCAGCACCCATCCATCACCTTGTAGCAAGGTCTATAGTGTTCGATATCAAAGATGATCATCTACACAATAGACCACTTCCAACAAGTCATGTGAGATTAGTGATTAGAATAGCTCATAAGACGAGCGTTGCTACCTGTTCTACTTGATGATAAGGATATTCATACAGTCGACCAAGTTGTTGTAACATTCATCGCATGGCCATCATATCTTGTAAAAACACATGTCGATATAGAGTTATTCATCTCCAATTTATTTTTCATGCTAAATATTTAATAATTAATGAAAAAATGTTTGATCGATGAATTTTATTACAGACAGACAAAGGGAAGGGGTGAAACAAATGCTCGACTGAAAACCATCTAAAGAATCAACCAACTGATTAAAAAGAGCTTCTGAAAGCACCTTTATCCCACCCATTCAATATTCTCATTTACTAACATTGAAGGTTCATACGGATACAAAGTTACAAATTTATAGTAATCACATAGTTGATTTTAAAGAAAAAATGTACGAAGATGATGTTACAGACAACATTGCTCTTGAGGATGTAAATGAAATCCTTGACTATGAATGGCTAGAAGGATTAGTTTTACATGTATACATTATGTATGTTTTCATGATTTTTTTTCAAAAAGTTGATATAATATGTTAATTATGACTAAATACATTTCATATCCTTTATAGGTGTATAAATCTATACCAATTGAAAGGATTACTCCATGAATATAAATTTGGACTCATTAGTCCTCACATCACTTCTACAAAACAAAAATAAATAGATTCAAGAAAAATGAATGAAAAAGTAATAAAATCGGCCAAATCATTTGAAATAAAACTTATGAATGACTAACTCTTCTTTATAAAAACGATGCAGGGGTAAAATTATTTAATTTAATCATATTGAATATATTTTTATTTCTTTCATTACATATAATTTTTTATGTTTTTAGGAAACATTGGATGCTCATTGTGGTCAATTTGGATACTCTAAAGATTTATTTCCTAAATTCACTGTGTAGATACCCAACAAACCAACCAAACATGATGGTGTTTGTCAATTTTTAATATAATACATCCAATTTTTTAGAACTAAACTTGAAGTTGTATAATTTATATTATGTTTTAATGAGAATTCTATTATGATGGAGTAGTGTTTAAATATCATGGAATTCATGGAATGAGGATAGGCATTAAGCACATGGAGCCTAGAAAGTTCTACAACTAGATAAGTATCATGGTATATATAATAATATTTAACTATCCAAATACATATCCAAACATATTAATTATTTTTCTCAATGTTTCAACAGTGTTCGAAACGAACAAATGGAAAAGATTGTGGTTATTATGTTTGTAAATTTGTGAAAGAGATCATATTTCATTGAAAAACTAGCATCCCTGAACTGGTATTTTTTAAGATAATTACTATTTCATTTAAAATATTTATTAATCCTTTGTGTATTTATATTTTTCCTGTACTACTATGATTGAAAAAAATCGTATTCACAAGACGATATATATTTTCTTAGAAACGAATGGGCAACATACCTGATGGAAGAATGTACACATATAGAATACATATGTGACTTCCATAGAAGTAATGGATTATTTCATATTTATTTTTATCTTATTTATTTTTAGTATTGATTGAATAAGAATTGTTTTCTTATACAGTTGGATTCCTTTGTTCGAGTTGGGGTGGTTTTTTCGAGTATGTTCATGCTCATGAGAGATTGGACTATGAGGATGCAACTGAGATAATGAAAATAAGGAAATGAGTCAAGAATGTATACACCCATCATGAAAAGATGAATTCCTAATACTTATTTAATTAATTTTATCTTCATTTTATCTACTATTTCTAAGTTAATTTTCTTTATCATTTTTATCTAATACTAATTTAGTTTTTTCATAGATCTTTATGCATTCCATTTCTTTTCAATTGTTGAGCTGAAAAAATTGC
Source organism: Viscum album (assembly GCA_963277665.1). Classification (NCBI taxonomy): domain Eukaryota; kingdom Viridiplantae; phylum Streptophyta; class Magnoliopsida; order Santalales; family Viscaceae; genus Viscum; species Viscum album. The sequence goes on along the minus strand of OY728130.1, from coordinate 1,806,781,663 downwards.
ATATTGAGTCGATGTTCTTAGATGAAAAACCTTTCTCATTGAAATCTAGAAGATTAAAAGAAGCTCATGTGCTCATTTTGGTGACTTCTCATAATATAATGGGCTCATGAGCTTCCTCTACTCTCCTGACTTTCAACAACGAGAAAGGTTTTTCGGCTAAAAACATCATGTCAATATGTAGTGTTGGAAGTTCAATAAATAAAGGAAATAAAAATCATGATAACATTGGAATTTAGGGTTGTTTTGAGACTTTGGGACATGTAAGAATCAGGCACATCACAATCCAACACACGGTGTGATCGGTGTGAATCCAAGTGCTTCTTTCTATTTAAAATTGACATAAATTTTAGTAAAAAAGAAAACTGACATACTCATGACCAAGAAAACCTATTCATCTAATTATGATACTTTAATATAATGGTTCATAAGTCATTTTTGACCTATAAGAATCATATGCACCTCAGTTTGATACACGATGTGTCCTGTATCACTCGAAGTATATATTATCAGTTTAAAATTGATATTTTAGTTCAAAAGGTGTCACTCACAAAAAACTAAGAAAACACTCTCATATTTTCTTGATAATTTATGAAAATGATTCATAAGTCATTTTTATGTGTAGGAATCGATCTCAAGTCAAACCGATACGTGATGTGATCGGTTTGAGTCAAAGTGCATCTTTTTTAGTTTAAGATGACATTTTAGTAAAAAGGAAAAGTGACACACTCAAAACTAAGAAAACACATTTAGATTATTTTGATAATTTAGTAAAATGATTCGTAAGTCATTTTCAACATGTAGGAATCATCCTCACCTCAATCCAACACATGGTGTGAACGGTACGAATCTAAGTGTGTTTTTTTATTTAAAATTGACATCAATTTTAGTAAAAAAACAACTGACCGACTCAAAACCAAGAAAACACATTTGGATTGTTTTGATACTTCAGGAAAAAGATTAATAAGATATTTTTTACAAATAAGAATCAAACACATCTCAATTTAATACACAATGTGCCCAGTATGACTCAAAGTATCCGTTATGAGTTTAAAATTAAAATTTCAGTTTAAAAAGTTTCACTCACTAAAAATCAGAAAAATGAACTTAGATTGTTTTGATAATTTAGGAAACTGGTTCATAAGTCATTTGTGATGTATAGGAATCAGTCTGACATCAAATAGACACACGATGTGACCGTTATAAATCAAAATGAGTGTTTCTAGTTTAAAATGACATTTTAGTATAACAGAAATGTGATGTACTCAAAATTGAGAAAAAACAATCAGGTTGTTTTGATACCTTATTAAAACAATCCATAAGTCATTTGGGACATGTAGGAATCAGTCAAACCTCACTCCGACGCACGGTGTGACCGATATTACTCCAAGTGTGTCTTTTTATTTAAAATTGGCACTAAAATTAGAAAAAAAGACAACTCACATACTCAAAACCAAGCAAATGCATTCGAATTGTTTTGGTACTTAAGAAAAATTATCCATAAGTCATTTTTGATATGTAGGAATTAGGTGCACCTCAATCTGATACACGATGTGCCTGGTATGACTCAAAGTATCTATTATCAGTTTAAAATTGACATTTTAGTTCACGAAGTGTTACTAAAAACTAAAAAACCTCACTCAGATTATCTTGATAATTTAGGAAAATGATTCATAAGTTATTTGTGACGTGTAGAAAGTTTTTCCACATTAAACCGACACATGATGTGAATAGTATGACTCAAAGTGCATGTTTTCAGTTTCAAATGACATTTTAATAAAAAACACAAGTGATATACTGAAAATTGAGAAAACACATTCAGATTGTTTTAATACTTTTGAAAAATGATCCATAAGTCATTTGAGGTGTGTTGGAATCAGTTGCACCTCAATATGACATATGGTGTGACTGATATAATTCCAAGTGTGTCTATTTATTTAAAATTGACATTAATTTTAGTAAAAAGAATAAGCGACATACTGAAAACTGAGAAAAAACATTCAGATTGTTTTGATACTTTATAAAAATGATTCATAAGCTATTTCTAACTTGTAGGAATCAATATCACCTCAATCTGATGCATTTTATGACCGGTATAACTCTATGTGTAGATTTTTATTTAAAATTGACATTAATTTTAGTAAAAAGAACAAGTGACATACTGAAAACAAAACAAACACATTCAAATTGTTTTGATACATTATGAAAATGATTTATAAGTCATTTGTGATGTATATGAATCAATCTTATCTCAATATGATGCACAGTGTGACCAGTATAACTCAAAGAGTCTCTTTTTATTTATAATTAACATTAATTTTAGTAAAAAGGATATGTGACATACTGAAAACCAAGAAAACGTATTTGGATTATTTTGATAATTTAGGAAAATGATCCATAAATCATTTTTGACATGTAAGAGTCAACCATACCTCAATCCAACGCACGATGTGACCGATATGACTCCAAGTGTGTCTTTTTATTTAAAATTGACATTAATTTTAGTAAAAAGAACAAGTGACATACTAAAAACCAAGAAAACATATTTGAATTGTTTTGATACTTTAGGAAAATGATCCACGAGTCATTTGTGACGTATAGGAATAAACCAAACCTCAATCTGATGCAAGGTGTGACCGGTATGACTCCAAGTATCCATTATCTGTTTAAAATTGACATTTTAGTTCAAAATGTGTCACTCACTAAAAACCAAGGAAATGTGCTCTGATTGTCTTGATAATTTAAGACAGTGATACATAAGTCATTTGTGAATTGTTTGAAGCAATCTCACATCAAACTGATGCACGATGTGATCGATATGACTCAAAGTGCGTGTTTCCAGTTTGAAATGACATTTTAGTAAAAAAACACAATTGACATACTGAAAACTGAGAAAATACATTTTAGAAATTTTGATACTTTAGGACAATGATCCATGAATAATTTTTACGGGTAGGAATCAACTGCAACTCAATTTGATGCACAGTGTGACCGGTATAACTCCAAGTGTGTCGTTATTTAAAATTGAAATTAATTTTAGTAAAAAGAACAAGTGATATACTCAAAATGAAGCAAACACATTCAGATTGTATTGATACTTTAGGACAACGATTCATAACTCATTTGTGACATGTAGGAATCAACCACACATCAATACGACGCACGGTGTGAAAAGTATAACTCCAAATGTGTCTTTTTATAAAAAATTGACATTTTATTAATATATTCTTTCAAATTAATTTTTAATTTATTTCTTTATAGTATTACTAACATAAGATTTTTTTTCTTATATAGGTGGATTCTTTTACTCGGGTTGAGATGATTTTTTGGCAATGGATACCATGAGCAGATATTTTTGAGAGGGGATCGCGGGTGCCAAAAAATGAAACATTAATGTTTTTAAATGTTTGTGGATAATTGTAAATGTAATTATATAAAATAATGTTTGAAATGTATATATTAGTGTTTTTTTTGTATTCATGATTTAAAATTTATTTCAGTTAAATTATATATTTTTCATACACGTGTTATAGGTTTTTTTGGGTGTGTTGTTATATTAATAGCACACTGCAGCAGTTTGTGAGTCTTTATGGATGCTAAAAAAACGCTGATAAAAGATGCCTTTTATCAAGGTTTTTTAATAATAATAAAAACTTCTCTTTATCAGCGTTTTTTTAGCATTGATAAAGAGGACCCCCTTAACATCGTTGAGGATAACATCATTTTTTGGCGTTGTTAATAGCTTTTTTTCCGGATGTTAAAGGACATGTATGTAATAGTGACTACTGTGAAAAATTGAGTTCCTTTTCTTCTTATTACATGAAAATTTCCCCTACAGGCACTATTTGGTGCATTGCCCTCATCCGTAGTCTTGCCTTGTTCACTATCCTACCTTGATCTCACCGTCAATACCTCCAACCAGCCTGTGTCGCCAAAATCAGTAGTACCAGACTAGTTTTTGCATTTTAATATCAGGTCGAAGGGCAATATTTTAAATATTAGTGATGGGCGACAACATGGTCCAGGCTGGCCCTGCTGACGAGGCTCTTATTTTAAAATGCCGTATGTCTCGAAAAGATGGGATCACTCATACGCGAGCGCTGGCGCAAAAGTTTATTCGTGCATAGCAACTGGCGCCACCCAGTTATTCTGGTGCGGGTGAAAATTTATTACTACGTCGTGACTTTTATTTTGGGCGGCTTGTTAAATCTATCCCCATGGGCTAGCACAATTGTCCGGGTATCAATAAATCTTGTTTGGGAACGATTCACCTGAGTATGAAAGCACAAAACATTAAAAACCAATCAATAATAAGAAAATGAAATTTCCATGGCAAACAAGACTTAAGAAAAATCCAGAACTAAAAACATGGTTTTAAATAAGGTTCAAGATGTCCAAACATAAATAAAAAACAGCATCAAAACAACCACAACGACTCCAAACGACAAGGGGTCGTCACCCCCAAGCCGTCTCCACAACACTGCACCACGGGAGGGGACTAACAACCCGAACCACATTCACCCAAGGCTTTGCCTTTACCTGAGTCAAACATAATAAAGTCTACTTACACTCCTTCGATGTAAGTAGGGTGTGAGACTAAACTCAATATGATACCACCCAAAGATTCCAAAGAGCATGCAATACAATGTGAAAAAGCAAGCAGTTTTAATATGTAAAGAAAAACGATGATAAATTCCAAGAAATCAAACTTTCAATTGAAAACAGTTTTCAAATGAAAACATTCAGAATGTTACCACATTTAAATAAGACATGTTATCTATTGTAATGTACATCCTAAAACACCCTATGCCGAGGGTAAATACAACAAATCAAATGAGCACCAAAACCAAGAACACCCCAAGGCAACTAGATAGTCTCGGGCCCCATGTACCATGTACCTCGGTGTAAAGTAACCATAGTAAGAATTTGTTCTCATGCACGATCCACTATTAGGGAACATATCAATAACCAAGTGGTCCCCAATCATCATCAATATAGTTTTGTTAGAGTTTTCTTTATCCATTTGTTCAGTGAAATAGGGACAAAACTCATCTGAATCACTAGCCGTACTAGTACATATCTGCCCACCTTAGTACCTGGGCTTCCCCCTTTGTGCTCAAACAATTTCAGCATACTAAATATATCTCTTTTCATATAAAAACACCACTACTGGTCACAAATAAACATTAAAGTAGCTATAAAAACTTTATACCACTTAAAGCACACAACAAAACATTTTGATTTTCAATAAAACAACTTCTCAAAATTTCACAATGTTTTGCACCCAAAACTCTTTGAAATATCCACTTTTCACACTATGTGGACACTTTTAAGTCACAAATACAAAATGTAAGTTCAATACCCTTCAACTAAACCAACAATTCAGTTATGGGGCAGCCCCATATGAACCAATAAATTATATCTTTTTAAATTCCCCCATTTTCACACAAACATGGCACTTAAAGTCCATTTACATCACAAACACCATTTAAACAAACTTTTGCAGCAAAAACCAAAGAGAATAAACATTCAAAACATGATTTTCATCCCTAATATACTTCAATAAAATCAACCAAGTAATTATATGGAATCCCCAAAAGAACCAATAAAAGATTTATATGAAAACCCCCCAATTTCAAATAAAATTGGCACTTAAAATTAACTTTCATTACAAACACCACTAAAACTGATTTTTTCAGAAATAATAAAATGCAATAAAAATTAAAATATTAAAAATGCAGCATCTAGGTCACAAGGATTGTATACACAATGTAATCACCTACCAAATTAATGAAAACCCTTGAATCTTTGTGGGAAAATCAAACCGCACCATCATCGCACCAAGAGAGACCTAGATCAAGCCTAAAACCACAAGAATAAGCCAAGAAAACCCAAGGTTAAACCCAAGGTTTTAAAACCTACCCTCTGGTCATTTGGGACTTCAAATAAATTGGAAGAAACTTTAAGAAAGGGAGAGGAACTAAGAGTAAGAAACACTTACTTGAGATTGTTTGAAGTTCCTCCACCAAACCCCCCTTCAAAATAAAGATCCAAGGGAGTTTTTAGGTGATTTGGAGGCTGAAATGGATGTAAGGGCCGAATGGGGGAAGAAATGGCTAAGTTTGGATAAACTCCATATGGGAAAAGATGTCATTTTTACACATTTTTAATGACCTGGATATAGGCGCACAGTTTGTGTGCATGGTTTGGCAAACCGTGCACCTAAACCATGAACCCTCCATTCTCCCCTAAAATCATATTCAAAAGCCACCAAAATTTGTGGGGACTTAGTGGGGGTGTTAGGATAAAAATATAGGAAATACAAGTACCTTTAATGAAGAACTTGGATGTGACAATTCTCCCCACAATGAAAACATTCTGTCCCGGAAAGTCGACTAGAGGCATGATCAGAAAACAAGAATGGGTACTCGTCCTCAACCCATGACTTACACTCCCAGGTCTCATTTGTTTTCACTACCATCCTTCAAATGAACCCGGACTATAGGAATATACTTCCCTCTATGTACATTCTCTTGGGAGTCCAGTATTTGCACTGGCCGCTCAAAAACTGACAAGTCAGGCTCTATCTCCAATTATCCCCAACTCAGCACATGGGATGGATCTGGGTTGTATTTCTTCAACTGGGAGACATGGAAGACATTATGGATGGATTTCAACTGAGAATGTAAATCCAACATGTATTCTACCTTACCAATACTCTCATTGATCTCAAAAGGTATGACATACCACGACGTCAGATTCCCTTGCTTTCCCAATTGACAAGGGCCCAAACGATGGACCACTTTCAAGAATACCCTATCACCCATAGAAAACTCTAGGTATCAATGCCTCTGGTAAGCATATGATTTATGGAAACTCTGAGCTTTCAATAAATGTTTCCTGATCAACTTGACCTTTTCAGACGTCTCCTACACCAAACTCTACCCCAACAATGAGGTCTCACCTACCTCAGCCCAACATAGGGGGAACTGATAAGGCTGACCATAGAGAGCCTCAAAATGAGCCATTCAAATCGAGTATTGGTAACTATTATTATATAAAAGTTCAACCAATCCCAAATGTATATCCTAGTAACATCCAATGTCAATAACACATGCACAGAGTATGTCCTCCAAAATCTGATTTGCCCACTCCGTCTGACCATCCGTTTGAGAATGGTATATCGTTATCATCTTAATCTGAGACCCCAATGCCTTCTGAAGGCCTTCCCAAAATTGAGAAGTAGTGTGGGGGTCTCTATCTAAGACAAATTTTGATGGCACGCCATGGAGTCTCACCACCTCCTGAAGATACAAACGGCCCTACTCATCCACTTTAGATGTATCTTTGATCGGAATAAAGTGGGATGATTTGGTCAGACGATCAATCACCAACCAAATGGAATTATTTCCCCAAGGTGTACGAGGAAAGCTAATAATGAATTCCATGACAACTTTGTCCCACTTCTAGGTAGGAATGCATAATGGCTGGAGCAAATTGGAGGGCCTCTGATGCTCTGCTTTCACCTGCTGGCATGTGTAGCATCTCGACACAAAGTGTGCTACATCCTGTTGCATACCTTGCCACCAGAACTGCTGAAGGACATCATAATACATCTTGGTGGCACTTGGATGGATAGACCACTGATACAGGTGGCTATCCTCCATCACCACCTTTTGCAGAGATGATTGCACTACTGAGCGGCCCTTGAAGCATAAGATTCCCTCGGGAGATGACAACCAATCAGAGGAAGTCTCCCCACCCTGAAGAAACTACCACGACCACTTAAAAATATTATCACTAGGTTGTTCCTACTAAATCAACTCTAAGACAGAAGGAGTCAACTGAACGCTCACCAAGAACACACCTCCACTGTGCTCTGTGGTCTCCACAGGCATCTGAGCAAAAAGTCCCATCAAGATCCACTCATTACTGGACTTCCTCAAAGCCTACACTGTAACTCTTCTACTCAAGGCATTTTCCACCACATTACACTTTCCTGGGGTATAGATAATTTCAAAGTCGAACCCCTGAAAGTACTCAATCCAGCGATGCTACCTCACGTTGAGGTCCTTATACGAGAAGATATATGCTAAGCTTTTGTGATAAGAGTAGACCACAAACTTCTCCACAAAGAGGTAGTGACACCAAGTCTTCAAAGCATGCATCACAACTTCTAAATCCAAGTCATGATTTGGGTATTTATTTTTGAGTGGTTAGAGTTGGCAAGAGACGCACGCCACCATGTGATAATTCTACATAAGCATGCACCCAAGAACCATACATGAAGCATTGTAATAGACCACATACCCCTTCCCGGACTCGGGAAAATCCGCACGAGGGTGGTATTCAAAAATTGCTTCAGCTCCTCGATGAATTCCTGACATTCTGGGGCCCATACAAACTTCACCCCTTTTCAGGTGAGCACAGTCATCGGTGAAGCAAGCTGAGATAAATCTCGAACGAATTTCCTATAATAACCAGCTAGGTCAAGGAAACTTCTGATCTCGAACACATTCTTCAGTTAATCCCATGACATGACTGCACTGATCTTCTCGAGGTCCACTAAAACCCCCTTCTTAGGGATCACATGCCCCAGAAATATCCCTTCCCTATTCCAAAAAGTGCACTTCAACAACTTTTTCTAGAGGCGGTGATCCCTCAAAGTTCCCAAAACGATTCTCAAGTGATGTTTGTGTTCCTCCTCAGAGCCAGAGTAAACCAGAATGTCATCCACAAACACCACAAAAAATGAATCAAGGTACTGATGGAACACCCTATTCATGAGTTCGATACAGACCATTAGAGAATTTTTCAATCCGATGGGCATGACCAAATACTCAAAGTGGTCGTACCTGCTTTGAAAGGCGGTCTTTGGGATATCATCTTCTTTCACCATTAATTGATGGTATCCCAAATGAAAGTTTATTTTTGATAACCACTTTTACCCCTTAAACTGATCGAAAAAATCATCTATTCTAGGAAAATGGTATTTTTTCTTAATTGTTACCTTATTCAGCTTTCGGAAGTCAATGCACAACCAGAGTGATTCGTCAGCCTTTTTCACGAACAACACAGGAGCTGCCCAAGGAGAGACGCTCGAGCAAATGAATCATTTGGATTACAAGTTATCCAAATGTATCTTTAATTCCCTCAGCTTGGTAGGGGCTATACGATATGAGGGAGGAGATATGGGCTGTGTTCCTCACTCCAGATCAATCGAGAACTCCACATCCCGCTTCGGGGAAAAACCTGAAAAATCATCCAAAAATAATTCTGGAAACTCATTCACTACATGAGGTGGTGAACCTTCAGGGGAAATAACATAGTACTCTAGCACAAGTGATGTTAACTGTAAGATAAGACTTCCCAACTCTAGGAGTGGAGGTCCTGCATGACCCGACTGAGGATCCCATTCTCCACGAAAAACCTGACGACTCCCATCAGGTGCCGTGAAACTCACTCACCTTATGTAGCAATCGATATATGCCTAGAAGTGTACCAGCCAATGTGTCCCAAGTATCACATAAAAAGTATCCATGTCTAAGACCAAGAGGTCCCACTCCATCTCAATCCCTGACATAGAGAGTGCACATGACGGGCACCTGAGACCCTACTCCTTCTTCATTCCCAGCAGCGTTACCAACTCCATCGCAAAAGACAATAACTAAGTTGGAAAATTCAGAGTGTCAAAAAAATGGGTAGAAATGAATGAAATAGAGGTACTAGTCTCAAAAAGGGCAGTGGATATATAAGATGCGATCAGAACATTACCTCAAACTATCAACAGTCTCGCCTATGATTCAGATGGTGCTTGATCCACTGCATGGAGATGTCTGGTCTCTTCCAGAGGATAAATACTAGTCTGTGGATATGCCCTAAATTGGATCTTCCTAGAAGTTAAACTATCCCTACCACTACATCCACCAAAATGAGATCCCCCAGTTTTTGATGCCTCGAACTGTACTGGCACTCCTCTTGAAGACACTGACCCTACCCTACTCAGAAGTGGGCGTTCCACCCCGCAGAAGCACTACAAATTCCCCATACCTCCACACTGGTAACAAGGCTTAGAAGGAAGCAGGCATACTGGTTGGATGTGACCCAACTTCCCACACCATTGGCACATGACCGATCTCGAATCAGAATCCACAGATTAAAAGTACTTGGAAGAGTGGCCAGAACTACCACCTCCCTTCCTCACCAATTCCTCGCGCTTCATTTTATTTTATGAAGAGCTTCCACAGCCCACTACTAATACTGACCCAGAGAAACCAGCCCTGCCGTTATGGTCAATCTCCACCATGAATGCCTAGTTAATGACCTCAGCATAGTTCCTCGTCTTAAACAAGAATACCTTGGAGTATATCTCTGGTTACAAGCCTTCCTCAAACCTCTGGGCCTTTGCCTGCTCATTAGAGAAAATTTTAGGAGCATACCAAAAAAATCAAAGAAACATATGGCATACTCAATCACAGATATATTCCCCTGAACAAGATCCATGAACTCTCGGTACCTGACATATTCCAAGACTTCAGGGCAGTACTGCTCATTGAAGAAAACCTTGAAATCTCCCCAGTGCATTTGCTCATTCTTCCCAGTCTGAAGAAACGATTCCCACCACCTGTAGCTAGGACCCTCCAACAGAAATGAGGCCCACTTCACCCTAATCTCATTAGGTGTATCCAGGAACTCGAACATGTGCTTGATCTTCTTGACCCATTCCTCTGCTTCCTCAGGTTCTATGCTGCCTCAGAAGGAGGGAGACTTATTTTTTCGGAACTCCTAGGCCTTGTCCTTTCTAGGACCGGTCTCATCCTCTCTAACAGAATATGGAATAGGATATGGTCCCTATCCTAGAGACTAGATAGCCCGAACCATGGCCTCTATTAGCATCTAATCAAATGGTGTGGGAGAACTCTCTCTGGCTTCCTCCTATGGGTGCATGAGATCTTTACGGGGAGGCATGTTGCTACAAAATGAAACAGTCACAAATACAATAATAAATACTACAATTATGAAAATTAAAATCAAATACATCAAATATAAATAATCTAAACACATTACAATAATAAAATAAATAACTACCCCCCACTCGATGTCCCACATGTCTCACCTTAAAGTGAAGTCAATCATAAAATTCCAACATCCCCTAGTGACTCAAGGTTTGGAATGAGGGGTTTAGGCTAGGAACCCTACTCATTACCAAAACCCTGATCCCTAATAGTCCTAGATCCTATTTATCACAACTCATCCCGAAATAGAAATATAACCCAAAAACATTGGCCTCCTCTGATACCATTTTTCACGAACCGGATCTAGTCGCCACTAATACCGACACCAAATCCAGCCCATGACAAGGCCCGAAGGGTGTTATCTATCCCCATAGGCTGGAAAAATTTCTCTAGTATCAATAAATCTGTTTTGGGAATGATTAACCCAAGTATGAAATCATAAAACATTAAAAACAATCAATAATAAGAATATGAAATTTCCATGCCAAACAAGACTTAAGAAAAATACATAACTAAATAAATGGTTTCAAATAAAGTACAAGAGGTTCAAAAATAAATAAAAAATAGAAGAAAAACATACAAAATGACTCCACATGACAAGGGGTCATTACCCCCGAGCCATCTCGACAACACCGCACCGCAGGTGGGGACTAACAACCTAAACCGCCTTCACCTAAGGCTTTGCCTTTACCTGATTCAAACATAATGAATTCTACTAATAGACAATGGATGTAAGTAGGGTTTGGTCCTAATACCAATAATATTCCACCCAAATATTCCAAAGATTATGCAATACAAGGTAAAAAAGCAAGTAGTTTTAATATGTAAAGAAAAATGACAATAAATTACATGAAATGAAACTTTCTATTGAAAATAGTTTTCAGACGAAAACTTTCAGAATGTTAACACATATTAATTATACATGTTAGATATTATAATGTACATACAAAAACACCCTATGTAAAGGGTAAATACTACAAATACAATGATCACCAAAACTGGGAACACGCCTAGGTAGCCAGATAGTCTCGGGCCCTATGTACCGCGTACCTCGGTGTAAAGTAACCATAGTAAAATTCCACTCTCATGCATGAGGCACTAGTAAGTAACATACCCATAAAATAATGGTCCCTAATAATCATCAAAATAGTTTAGTTAGAGTTTTATTTATCTATTTTCTCAGTGAAATAGGGACAAAACCCATCTAGATCACTAGTCGTACTAGTTCATATCCGCCCACCTAGGTACTCGAGCTTCCCCCTTTGTGCTCAAAGAATTTCAGCATACAACATACATATCTTCGCATATAAAAACACCACTACCGGTCACAAAAAACAGTATAGTATATATAAACACATTATACCACTTAAAACACACAACATTACATTTTTGATTTTCAATAAAACAACTTCTCAAAATCTTACATTGTTTTGCACCGAAAACTCTTTTAAATATCCATTTTTCACACTATGTGCACACTTGTAAGTCACCAAAATAAAATTTAAGTTCAATACTCTTCAATGAAACCAAAAATTCAGTTATGGGGAATCCTCATATGAACCAATAAGTTATATCTTTTTAAAACCCCCCATTTTCACATAAACATGGCACTTAAACTCCATTTGCTTCACAAACACCATTGAAACAAATTTTTACAGCAAAAACCAAAGAGAATAAACATTAAAAACATGATTTTCATCCCTAATACATTTAAATACAATCAAACAAGTAATTATAGGGTAGCCCCTAATAATCAAAAAAAATATTTATATGAAAAACCCCCAATTTCACATAAAATTGGCACTTAAAATTCACTTGCATTACAAACACCAATAAAATTAATTTTTGTAGAAATAATAAAATGAAATAAACATGAAAATATCATAAAAACATCATCTAGGTCATAATGATTTCATAAATAATGTAATCACCTACCAAATTAATGAAAACACTTTAATCTTTGTGTGAAAATCAAATCGCACCACCGTCGCACCAAGAGGGACCTTGATCAAGCCTAAAACCACAAGAATAGACCAAGAAAACCCAAGGTTGAACCCTAGGTTATAAACCCTACCATTAGGTCATTTTGGAATTCAATGAAATTGGATGAAACTTCAAGAAACGGGTAATAACTAATAGGAAGAAACACTTTGAAGTTCCTCCACCAAATCCCCTTTCAAAATGAAGATCCAAGGAAATTTTTAGGTGCTTGGGAAGATGAAATGGTCGTAAGGGTTGAATGGGGGAAGAAAGGGACAAGTTTGGATAAATACTAGGAGGGAAAAGAAGTAATATTTACACATTTTTAATGACCTAAACATAAGTGCACGATTTTTGTGCACGGTTTGGAAAACCATGCACATAAACTGTGCACCCTCCATTCTCCCCTCAAATCGTCTTCAAAAGCAACCAAAATTTGTGGGGGATTAGGGGGGCATAGGGGGGGATGTTAGGATAAAAATATAAGAAATATAAGTACCTTTAATGAAGAAATTGGGTGTGATAGTTAAGTCCTTGATATAGTTTTTGAAGAACCTTAGCGGTTAAATTATTTTAAACAATGTTTTTTTATTTGTTGACAACTAATTTTTTTTGTTAAAGAATGTTTTTGTTATTCAGGAATCGGATACAGTCCATCGCAATGAGGTTGTTTTTCAAACACAAATTTCCAAACCCATGTTTTCATATTCATCTTATCCTGACATAGAATAACTCAGAAAGATGAATTTATTGATCAAATACTTTATCATATTCAGGTCCATCAACATGACACTAAAAATAATTGAATTCAAAAGAATCAGGGTGTGACACCCTGAGATTTTATGAGATAAATTATTTTTAAATTATTTTGATGTCTTGTGTTGTATGATACAATAATATTAGTCTCAACTATACACAACACCGTATTATCCTGCAGTAATTGCAACACTATTCTTGGCTTGCGTTACATGTAAGAGTGACCTTCCTCAATAACTTGCATTATACGCAATACTGAGTTTCAATAAACAATGATATATTATTAAAATATTATTATTTAATGGGATATAAACTAGTCATTTTGAATATTATTAACCACATTTTGAATTTTATATAACATCAACATTCATCTTATGTATTTTCTAGATGTGATATAAGAACAAATTCAATTTTTCGGATAAAATAAGTATTTTTTTAAAAATGCAGTTTTTCCACCTTTTGATGGAGCACCCATTTTAAATTTATTTTTTAACAATTTTATATATTATATTTGACAAAATAAACTTCTTCTTTGGAAGTGGAACATAAAAATTTACTTTTTTTTGAATTTATGGTATTTTTCTGAAAAAAATCATATTTTAATAAATAGTGACAAATACTACATTTTATTTTCAAAACTGTCTTATCATCTAACTTATTTATATAGTTATATTATATATTTATTTTTTTTAAAGTGTAATTAGATTACGTTTTTACCATTTAATATAATGTTAGTCATTGGAAGTAATTTCACATTTTAATTGGACATAAACACCTGAAAATCTTTTGATAAGTTTTTACTTCTTAAAAACCCACTTTTTTATTTTAATGGGAATTAATTTAAAATTAATTTCTACAAATTATGTGTTTTTAATTATGAAAAATGGATTCCATATTTTTAATTAGTGGGTCCAAATTATGTTAATAGGTTACTTTTATTTTTGGACATTATGAAGATTAACTTTAGTAATTATTTTTATTACCATGACTAAGGGTAAATAGGGTAATTACAGGTAAAAATAATATTAAAAAATTACCTTAACACCTATAAAAATCACATTGGATGAATAAATTCATCAATTATCATCTATGGGTTGAAATGGAATCACTTAATGGCCACTTTCCCACGAATATGACATGAATATAAAAAATAATTAATGAATGTGACAAAATGTCACACTCTCATTTTGTATAAGTATATTAATTTTAATTTAGGGATTACCAATGAATGAAATTGACTATAGGTATTCTATGGAAAGATAATATAATTACCTAGATCATTGAAATTTATTTATATTTTTTAGTGGTTAAATAGTTATCAATAATGATGGATCAATAGTGATGCTTAAATTAATTTATTAATAGAGATATCAAATAAATGATATTCAAAATATTAAAATAAAAATAATTTGAGTGAATTAATGTCATAAAATAATTTTATGGATGACTTTGAAATTTTATTTATGGTTTAAATGAGTTTTTTCGAACATATCTCAATGTTATGATATTTCTAAAAAGTCAACTAATGAATAGTGTCAAAATTGACACTATTGATATTTTAAATAAATAATATTTTTTTTTAAATTATATAAAATTCATAAAAATATAAAATTTGGCCAAATAATTTTGATGAAGTTAAATATATCACTAGTGGTCCATTTATGACTCATTTGGAATTTTAGAGTGACTATATTAACCCATTGTAAATAAAAAGACATGTTGTCATGGTAAGAGTAAAATGAATTAATAAAGGGTAAATCAAAATTATATGGTTTAAAATTAAACCAAAACATGTCCAAAATTTTTTTTGGATGAATAAGATTAAATAATGATCAGAATATGATCGATTTTGAGTTTTTTAATGGACACTTTTACATGAAAATAAATAATATATTATTTAAATCAAAGATAGTTACAAAATATCATTATCTTGTATTTTAATATCTTTTATGTGTCCACATAGGGCCAAAATCAAGATATTAACGAATCTGCATGTATATTTTGATATAAATGAAACCATTTTTATTATATAAATTTATTTTTAATTTTTAGAAGTTATATAATTATCTTAGAATTCTCTTCAATTCTAAAACCATATTTATTCAAGTGAAATAAAAATAGAATAAATGATTTTAATAATATTAATTTTGTTATATTTTGGATTATTTATTGTTTATAAAAAATTTACAAGATCTATAATATATATTATAGATGTGTGAAATAATTATATTCGAATTCCCACTTTATCTTATTGTATTTTAAGTCAAATTAATTGAAAAGTATTAAATTTCGCAATAATAATATCTTATTGAATTAATTTATTATTAAATTATTTAAAAACCAAGAAAATGTTACATAATCACAAGGGGATAATATATGGTCTAAAATGTATTATAAATTTCATTTATGGTCCATTTTTAATTATTTATATCAAGAATATTCATATTATTATTTTAATATTTTGAGAGTTTCCTAAAGTGCCACTCCCCTCTCTTATAAAAAAAGCAAATCATCCCACATTTCCTCACACATACTTGAGAATTATAGCTTGACCAACCCTTGACCAATTATCCTATAAACATTCTTAGTTAAATTATTGAGGTCTTGTTTTTCCAAAAAGTATATCCCTAGTGTTCTTAAGAAGAGAACCAAAGGAAGTCCAACAAAGAAGAGGTAATTGCTTTACCAATTCAATTCAATTTCCTTTCTTCTTCAACTTCCTATTTCTATGTTAATTCCATAGTAATGTAATAAAAATAGTATAGTCTACATTCTACGATTTTATTATAATTATGGTACAACTTTATAACTCCTTTTATCTTTCCTACAAATTACAATATCACCATGCGTGCGTGCGTACGACTTACCATCTCCATGTTGTGGTGTAATTTGTTATTCAAAAATAATTTATTAGGATGGGTATAATGATGCGTATAATGGATTTAAATAATGAATATTACATGATAATTATCAGTATAGTTCATATATCATCCAATTACATACCATTTAACCATCAAAAGAATGATAACGTCGCTCGTACCTAGGTACGACCTACTATCTCCACGATGTGGTGAGATTCATTCTCCACGTTAACAATTAAAGAATGATTATAAAATTTATATTATGAGTGAAAATAATAATTATGAACTTAATTTCATGAATAAAATACATCCTATTCATAACAATCAAGACTTACACGGCAAAACAGGAATGGGAAAATGAAGCAGTTAACACCCAAAATAATGGTGATATTGAAATACTATTAACAAAATGATATAATAGGATTATATATGATATAATAAATATTGATATGATCCTAGTATAATTTAATAACATTATTTAACAATTATATAGGAGGTGACCACACTCTCAACTAACAGAAAGTATAAGGTAAGGGATAATTTTAAAATCTCATTTTTATTCATAATTGTTTATTCATAAGTATTTACTGAGGATATATTTATCATCCATATCCATGATTTCTAAAAAAATCATTAAATTTTTATTATTATTCTATGTATTTTTAAAGACATTTTTACTCATTTTTGACCTTTTATTCATAGTATGGAAGGAATCTTTCTTTTGTTTACCATACGATGTACTTTTTGACTTTTCAGGCAAAAGTATGAGGATAATGTCTTTTTAACTTATACGACATGAACGAATTTTTTACATATTCATAATATATTATTCCCATTAAAATTATTCTACATGATTTCAAGTTTATTTTCCACTGTATTCTATTTTTTTTAAATTGCACGGTATTTTGACAATAGAAAACGTTTTTAAAGAAGAAAGGATATTTTCTGTAGGAATTAAGATCAAGTATTTTATCAAAATTATTTCCCATCTAAGATGAAATAGGATTATTTTTCTATCAATATTATTAATTTTATTTTACTGTGTTTATGATGGAATTATTTTTATGAAATCCATTTATCTTATATGGATTATGTAATGATAGAACGATGTTAAAGAAACCCATTTCCTTGTTCCTTGGGTTATGCTATGGTGAATGGTTTATGTTTTTGTGGCACATATAAGAATGATTCCATTATGATATGTGTGGGACCTATATCTCCATCCAATTCATTGGGTAATGATTTATATCTTATGAGATAGACATGAATAGAATGGCAAGTAAATTTTGGTTCAGTAATACATGGCTGGAACGACATGTAAACCCAATTTTTTAATGGACTTTGTCCACTATTATCATATTGGAAACAATGTCTTCGATACTATGAAAATCATATTATGTTCTTAATTGTTTTCCAAAAT
Organism: Viscum album; assembly: GCA_963277665.1. NCBI lineage: Eukaryota > Viridiplantae > Streptophyta > Magnoliopsida > Santalales > Viscaceae > Viscum > Viscum album. The sequence goes on along the minus strand of OY728130.1, from coordinate 1,806,763,634 downwards.
TCCATGTTTTATTCCAATGTTATTTTATCATGGTTAATGTTTCTTTATAATCTATGCCTTATGATCTTCCAAGATTTATTTCATGACTCATGATTTTTGATATTTAAACTTTATTTTCATGTTTTTACATTATTATGTTTATGGTTTGTTTTATGTTCTCTATGTTTACCCTTAATGAGCATTTTACATCACCCTTTTTATGTTTTAATTTCCCCAAGATATAAAAAATGGTTTTAGGTCAGAAAAAAAGGGAAGATCTTTATGAGAGATGTTGAAGATCTTTCGCCAAGTTAGAAGATTATTTTCCATGTTTCCAAAGTCACTAAACTAATACGGTCTTGGGTGTTGGTTTGTGTCATGTATTAAGTATTCACAAAAGAAATGTAATTTCCATGTATGTTAATATTGGGTTGTTATAGTTGGTATCAGAGTGAAATTTTAGTTAACTTTTGGAAAATAGGATGTGAAAGCTTTAGTGAGATCCCTAGAGATATTTCTAAGGTATGTCTAGGGATATCCCTGAGGGTAAGTCTAACTATAGGTTATAGTTCTATAATTATGGTAATGATCATGAATAACCTAAGATTAAACCTAAGATGTTAGATATTGAATTTACCCCCCCTGATTATATTGTTTTCCTATTATGATTTTTACCTCTCACACTATTCCTTTGGAGTTTTAGATGATGGATGGAACCCGAAGGAACCGTGTTAATGATCAATGCACTGGGAAATGAAATGATTGTCCTCTTGAGCTACCAAATGTTACGGGAGATGGAATGAAAAATCATATTGCTATACTTACACAATCTATGAACTATTCTAGACTTCCAAATGAGCAGATAAAAGAACAACATTCTATTGAGTCCTTCATGAGGCAATGTCCACCTTCTTTTAGTGGGTCTTCTGATCCACTTTTTTCTGAACAATGGATCAGTACCATTGAAAATATATTTTCCATCCTTCACTATTTGGAACATGAAAAATTCATTTTTAATATTTATCATTTAGAATGTAAAGCAGACTAGTGGTGGACTCTAATTAAGAATACAAGGTAGCAAGATGAAATTGAATCCATGGAATGTGACGAGTTCAAGAACTTGTTTTTCAATAATTACATTCCTCGTATTCTTTAAAAAAAATATGGAAAAGGGGTTCCTTGATCTTAATAAAAAGGAAGATGAATCCCTTGGTACATACGAGGAAAATTTTACAAGACTTGAAAGGTATGCTTCTGGCTTTATCATCCAACCTGAAAGTAAATTTGATCGATTCATCAGTGGCTTAAAACCAAGTCTTCAAAGCACATTAGCTATAAGAGACTTTCGTAGTTATAAATAGATTGTGCGTTGTGCTATCAAACTAGAAATTGAAGTTAGTGTTACATATGAATCTCATGGTTAAGATAGGAAACGAAAGATATAGTTCAAAGAAAAATCTAAAAACAATGATGAAAAGAAGATTAATGTTTCCTTATGATCAAAGTGTGGAATGAATCCTGGTGGAGATTGTCTTAAAGAGACTAGAAAATGTTTTAAGTGAGGAAAATAATGTCATCGAGTAGTTTAGTGCTGATGTAAACGGAAAAATATTGCTAATGATGTGAATATAGAAAAGACTAAAGAGAATGCACCACCCACACTTCAGTGCCACAAGTGCAAGGAAATGGGGCATTATGCTAACCAATGCCCAAATCCAAGGGTTAAGGATGATTGACGTCAGCAACCTCTTAAAGAAAAAAACAAGGAAAATCACATGTGATCACTATTGGTGATGTTGAGTATGAAAAAAAAGTGGTGGAATGATTATTTGTTTATGTAATGGGATTAAAAAATAGTGTTGTAGGATCTCTTTTATAGTATTATGGAATATTATAATATATATGTATTGGTCCATTGTGGATTTCCATAATTATATAGTATCAGTAACCATGAAAAGCGATTGAAATTTTTTTGGAAAACACATGATATGCACATAATAAAGGGATAAGGAGATAGTGAGATGTTTGATAGTGATATCATGGTTTGAGTATATAGAATTTTTTGTATTTTTGGTGTGTGGAAAGAGTTAATTTGGATAGAATTCATTTTTTCACTAAGGTTCTATTTTAATTCATGTCATTACCATGTTTCAAGAGAATACATGTATAAGGTATTCACATGTTTGGAATGTGACATCCAAAAACTGTCAAATGAGATATGGGAGACAAATGTTAAGTTGATTTAGTTCACCTCTTTCTAAAGTTTTATATTTTAAATTTTAAATGTTATCCATTGATGGATAGTATAAGTTATATTCTAGTTGAAGTTTTTCATAATAATGTATTATCTCACTAAAGGTGGACTTATGCATGTTTGATAACCTATTCTAACCTTTTTGCTGAGACAGATGGAATGACATGTCATTCTATCACATGACACTACTAGAAATCTGACCTTTCCCAATGCTTCTATACCAATGGTTTGTAAAAACCATTGGTATATGTCCCCTTTCCCAACGGTTTGGCCAAACCATTGGGAAATCCCACTTTGAGGTCACTTTTCCCAATAGTTTTCCAAAACTATTGGGAAAGGGTATGGATTTCCCAATAGTTTGGCCAAACTGTTGGGAAAAGTATACTTTGAGGAAACTTTCCCAACGGTTTGGCCAAACCGTTTGGAAAGAGTGGGTACCTATCCCAATAGTTTGGCCAAACCATTCGGAAAGGGTGGGTACCTATCCCAACGGTTTGACCAAACCGTAGGTATAGGTCCCCCATATACCAACGTCGCTCCCAAAATCCAAAGACATATACCAACAGTTGTCAAAACCATTGGTATATGTCCTTTGATTTTTTATCGAACCTTCTTACCGAGAAAATTATATAAATCAAAATTTAAAATAATTATGATAATACATATATATATTTATAAAATTATGTTCACAAAAGTCATGTTAGGTTAGTGGTTAGGTCGTTCACTGATAAACTAGAGGTCGTGGGATCAAATCCCACCAAATGTTTTTATTGAAATACATATACCAATGGTTTTAGGGAACTGTTGGTATAGATTTTCATATTACTTATACCAACGGTTTTCAAAACCGTTGGTATAGGTCTATACTAACGGTTTTCCAAAAACCGTTGGTATAGACCTTTCCCCACGGTTTACTTGCCAATCGTCCTCCAAACCGTTGGTATTGGCTATAACAACGGTTTGGAGGCCTATACCAACGGTTCCAAACCGTTGGTATAGGTTAGTTTTCCAGTAGTGATGATATAATAACACTTCAAGAATGAAAAATTCAATTTCATTTCTTTAAATAAGAGATGAAGTGGAAATTATTCAGGGAACGATCAACGGTGAGATTGTACTAAAATCAAGTAAGTATTTCTTTTAATGAAAAAATTCATCAACTTTAGGAAAAGGATCTTGAAACCAAAAATGTAATCCTAGTACCTTCTTATCCAATGAATCATATGTTCGCCTAAATCATCACAAATTTATGTCTTTCTGGTAGTTAACTTTCTCCAAACCTTATTCACCATCACTATCAATCAAAACTTTATGGTTAGATTTCTCTTCTGTATCCATGTTTTCACTTCTCACCTATGTTATCCTATGTGAAAACTTAGTGATGAGTTAATTTAGTTAACTGTTATGTTTCTAACTTTGCTTTTTAAAATGAAATTTTTTTATTCCTTTTTACGATGTGGGTTTCCATGAAAAAAATTCAAGTAGTAAATCATTTATATCCCCTGACAAATTTTGAGGGCGAAACTCATTTTAAGGGGGTAAAATGTGACACCTCGATATTTTATGAGATTTATTCTTTTTAATTTATTTGCATTGTGTTCAATACCAAGTTTCACTAAAAAATAATATATTATTAAAATATTATTATTTAATGGGACTTAAACTGGCCGTTTTGAATATTATTAACCACATTTTTAATTTTATTTAACATTAAAATTCATCTTTTGTATTTTCTTGACATGATATATGCAACGACCCAATGATTTTCAATGGAAATTCCCTTCTTAAAAATATTTCATAAAATCACATGAAAACACAACATAATGAACTACTTAGTTCAGAGTGACCTTTAAACATAATTTTTTCACTTTTGTGTTTGGAATTTCAAAAATCTAACATACACCGTTGTGTTCAAGATGATTTTTGGAGTCTAATAGAACAAACATAATTTTTGGTGAATAGTAATCTACCCTTATGAATAGTAACATACCCTTATGAATAGTGATATACCCTAATGAATAGTAACCTTACCTATGATAGTATAAAAATAATATTCAAGTGAAAGTATGATGTACCTATATTTTAGAATAAGTAAATGAATGTTTTAAAACTAGTTTTTTAAAAATAAACTATGATATTAGTTAAATATTAAATTAATAATATTTAGAAAATTAGTTTTGAAAAAATGGAGTTCGTTTTTCGATTCTACACATTGAAAAATGGTTGGGGTGAAATTTTGGGATTTTTTTGAAATACTTGAATTTTTTATGAATAGTGAAATACCATAATTTACAAAAATAAGCTAAATAAGATAATTATAGAGTCATGTATGATGTTATGCTGATGTAAGACCACTTGTATTGGGATCACATGATAAAATTACTATTATTGGTTAAGGAAGACTCAATATTCCTTGTCTTGTGGAGAAATAATAAATTAATGGATTTTATATTTAGAAAACCCCTCTCCCCTCTACTATAAAAATCACCCTTCACACCATCACTTCTTGACATATCTCAAACTTAAATCCTTGACTAAACTCTGCACAAGAATCTTCACTAGCCCCCCCCCCATATACAAAAGCTTCTGGTCTCATAAAAAGACCACACTTAGGCCCCTTAAGGAGGATCTCAAGAGGAGGTTTCAAGAGGTAATTTCTCTCCTTATTTTCCTTTAAATTCCTTTCAATTTCAAGTTTTTTTTCTTATTCTCTCCCAACCTATATTTGTCCAAATGGTTTGGTAACCCTAGTATTATAAATATAATGGAATGTTATGATACTAATGGGATATTATATCATCCAAACCCCTTTATCCTCTTCTTTTTATTTTATAAAAGATAAAGTTGTTCGTGAGGTGTTAATCTATCACCTTCAAGAACGACATGTTTTCTTTTTTCCATTTATACCTTCAAATCTGGTCATGAAACTATTTTTATGGTTGATCCATAATATGTTATATGTATAATTTCCCATTTAATGTTCTATAACTAACTTATGTACATATAACTAAATGATTAAAAAAATAAGATCATTGTGTTTGAAAAACTGCCCAAATTAACCCAAACAATCATCATTTAATTTTTATCTAATGATTAATCCACATGGTATATAATATAATTCATTATAAGATCAATATATAATCTGGTATATCATTAATAACATGTAATATCATTTCTGTATGTTTACCCATGTTTTACCCGAACTTCAATTTATGAATACAAGTGAACAACTCAAGAAAACCATAAAAACGAACATTCCTGAACAATGTTTTTAAACCCTATAACTCATCAAAAATCCCATAAAATAAAATAATGAAACCAAAATGAACCATTTTAATTTATAAAAGATTTTTTAATTTATAATTAATTAATATAATGTCATTATACATGATATTAAGGAGAAGGAAGTGTTTAGATACAAGGTAAGGGAAAAATCTCGAACCCAATTTTGTTTCTTCGGGTTCTCCATCTTTTACTCCATATTTGGTATGATCACTCCATAAAAATAATTTTTTCATCATTATATTACCTTTTATGTGATATATATGTTTTTTACTAAAGTTTATGTCAAAAACATTTTTTCTGAAAGAACTCTTCTTTTAAGAACTCACCTTTTACTTCCCATTCAAGGTTGATAGTTCTTGTATCAAGTATGTTATTCCCTCTCTCTTTTGGGAACCTAATGTTTATTAATGTGTTATTATGAGATGAAAAACATTACTTTACATGGGTTAGTTATGTTAATTATTGATATATTTTATATTTTTAATGCATGATAATGATAATGTAATGATGTGACGGGCGTGCCTGGAATTATATAGCGCAATATGAATGTTTGAATGTGAGGGGTGCGCCTGGAATTATACAGCACTCTAATGAATTGGGTAAAGTGATGAATCTCATGAGTTAAAGTGAAATTATTTGTGAACAAGATTCTATATTTTTTCACAAGTATGTGTGGTAGTTAACCACTAAGACATTATGTTTCATTTTTATGCATTGCCACATTTCAAGTCTTATATTTATGTTTCCTATCATGTTCATGATCCTTTGCCTATGTTATGATTATGCTCACCACATGCTATATTTTTCTTATCTATAATCTTACTGGTCTTTTATCTCACCCATTTTGATGTATATCCTCATGTGACTACATGTACTAAGGAGAGGTCAAGTGCCAATAAGAAGTTAGGGAAGAAGGAATTAAATAAATGTTTATGCTTGATGTTGTAATTATTATGTATGGTCTGAGTTTTCCCAAGACACTAATCCTTTGGATCCTATATTTGTAATACTATTAGTTTTTTTATCTTTAAAATTATGTAATAATAATTTAAGAAAAGGTTGGGTCACTATAATATATGAATAAATTCAATTTTACAGATAAAAGAAATATTTTTTCAAAAAATGCAGTTTTTCCACCTTTTGATGGCACACCCATTTTAAATTTAGTTTTTAATACTTTTATATATTATATGTGAAAAAATAAACATCTTATTTGGAATAGGAACATAAAAATTTACTTTTTTTTAATTTTTGGTATTTTTTTTGATAAAATTCATATTTTAATGAATAGTGAAAAATAATGCATTTTAATTCAAAATTGCATTTTCATATAATTTATTTATAGAGTTAGATTATCTTTTTAATTGGTTTTAAATTGTAATGTAATTACGTTTTTATCATTTAATCCAATGTTGGTCATTAGAAGAAATTTCACATTTAAATTGGACATAAACACATGATAATCTTTTGATAAGTTTCTACTTCTTAAAAACCCACTTTTGGGTTTTAACAACGGGTATTAATTTTAAATTAACTTCTACCATTTCAATATTTTTAATAATAAAAAATAAATTCCTTATTTGGAATCAGTGCATCCAAACTATGTTAATAGGTTACTTTTATTTTGGGGCATTATGATTATTAATTTTAGTAATTATGTTTATTACCATGGTTAAAGGTTAATTGGGTAATTAAAGGTAAAAATAATATTATAAAATCACCTTAACACCTTTCAAAATCCTATTGGATGAATAAATTTGACCCTTATCATCTATGGTTCTAAATGTAATAAATTAATGGTCACTTTCCCATGAATATGACATGAATATATAAAAAATTAATGTATGTGACAAAATGTCACACTCTCATTTTATATAAGTATATTAATTTTAATTTAGGGATTACCAGGGAATGAAATCAACTATAAGTAGTCTTTGTAAAGATAATATAATTTCCTACATCATAGATATTTCTTTAAAATATTATATTTTTATCATTAATGATGACTCAATAGTGATGTAGAAATTATTTTATTAATAGAAATATCAAATAAATGATATTAAAAGAATTAAAATAAATATAATTTGAGTGAATTAATGTCATAAAATAATTTTATGGATGAATTTTACACGTTATTTATGGTTTAAAGGGGTTTTTTAAACATATCTCTATATTATGATATTTCTAAAAATTCAAATATTGAATAGTGTCAAAATTGATACTATTGATATTTTAAATAAATAATATTTTATTAAATTATATAAAATTCATAAAAATATAAAATCAGGGAAACTAATTGGTATGAAGTTAAATATGTCTCCAATAGTCCATTTATGGCTCCTTTATCATTATAGAGTGACTACATTAACCCTTAGTGAATAAAAAGACATGTTGCCAAGGTAAGAGTAAAAGGAATTAATTAAGGGTAAATCAAAATTATACGGTTTAAAATAAAACCAAAAAATGTCCAAAAAAATATTAGATGAATAAGATTAAATACTTATCACAATATTATTTATTTTTAATTTTTTAATGGACACTTATACATGAAAAATAAATTATATATTATTTTAATCAAAGATAGTTACAAAAATATCACTATCTTGTATTTTAATATATTTGAGGTGTTCACATAGGGACAGAATCAAGCTATAAACGAATATAAATATCCATTTTGATATAATTGAAATAATTTTCATTATTTAAGTTTATTTTTAATTTTTAGAAATTATATAATTACCTTTAAAGTCTCTTCAATTTTAAAACAATATTTATTCAAGTGACCTAAAAATAGAATACATGATTTTAATAATATTAATTTTGTATATATTTTCGATTATTTAATGTGTATAACAAATTTAGAATATATATAAGATATATTATAGATGTATGAGAGCATTATATTAGAATTCCCACTTTGTCTTATTGTATTTTAAGTCAAATTATATGAATTGTATTAAATTTTTCAATAATAATATCTTATTGAATTAATTTATTATTAAAAAATTTAGAAATATAAAAACTGTTAAATAATCACAAGGGCATAATATATGGTCTAAAATGTATTTTAAATTTCATTTATTATCTATTTGTAATTATTTAGATCTAGAATAGTCTTATTATATTTTAATATTTTGAGAGTTTCCTAAAGTTCCCCTCTCATCTCTTAAAAAAAAGAATATCCTCCCACATTTCCTCACACCTCTTTGAGCCTTATAGCTTGACCAAACCCTTCACAATTATTCTATCAACATTCTTAGATAACATTTGGAGTTCCTGGTTTTCCAAAAATTCCATTCCTAGTGTCCCTAAGAATAGATCCAATGGAAGTCCAACGAAGAAGAGGTAATTACATTATCAATTCAATTCAATTTCTTTTCTTCTTCTACTTACTCTTTCTATGTTGATTCCATAATAAAGTAATAAATCCATTATATTCTACATGATGAGATGTTATTATAATTATGGGACAATCTTATACCTCCTTGCATCCTTCCTACGAATAACAATATCATCATGCATGCATACGTACGACTTACTGTCTCCAAGCCGTGGTGTAATTTGTTATTCAAAAATAATTTATTAGTATGGGTATGATTATGAGTATAATAGTTTTAAATAATTAATATTACATGACAATTATTATGTATAATTAATATACCATCCAATTACATACCATTTAACCATCAAGAGAATGATATCGTTTCTCGTGCATACGTACAGCCTACCGTCTCCATGACATGGTGAGATTCATTCTCCATGTTAAAAATTAAAGAATGGTTATAAAATTTATATGATGAGTGAAAATAATAATTATTAACTTAATGAAATTAATAAAATACATCTTATTCATAACAAACATGACTTAAATGGAAAAACAAGAATGAAAAACGAAGGAGTTAACACCCAAAATAATGGTAATATTGAAATACTATTAAAAAGATGATATAATAGGATTATATATGATATCATAAATATAGATATGATCCTAGTATAATTTAATAACATGATTTAACAATTATACACGAGGTGACCACACCCCCGACTAATGAAAATTACAAGGTAAGGTATAATTTTACAATCTCATTTTTATTTGAGATTATTTATTCGTAATTATTTACTAAGGATATATTTATCATCCATGTCCATGTTTTCTAAGAACATTTTCATAAAATGTTTATTATTATTATATGTATGTTTAAAGTCATTTTTACCCGTTTCTGACCTTTACTACATGGTATGGAAGGAATATTTCTTTTGATTACCACATGAGGTACTTTTTGACTTTTTTGGAAAAAGTATGAGGAGAATGTTTTTTAACTTATACAACATGAATGGTTTTTTTGCGTCTTCATAATGCCTTATTTTCATGAAGCTTTCTCTATACTATTTCAAGTTTGTTTTCAACTAAATTATTTTCTTTTAAAATTGCACAACAGTTTGAGAATAGAAACATTTTTAAAGATGAAAGGATATTTTTCCTTAATAATTAAGATCAGGTATTTTATCAAAAGTATCCTCCATATAAGATGTCATAGGATTATGTTTCTATCACTATTATTAATATTATTTTATTTTACTTATAATGAAATTATTTTTATGAAATCTATTTATCTTATATGGATTATGTTATAATGGATCGATATTTAAGAAACCTATTTTTTTGTTCCTTAGATTATGATATGGTGAATGATTTAGGTTTATGTGGAACATGTAAGAATGATTTTATTATGAGATAGGTGGGGCCTATATCTCCCTCCAATGCATTGGGTAAAGATTTATATCTAATGAGATAAACATGATTGGAATGACATGTAAATCCGGTTCAGTAATATATGGATGAAACGACATGTAAACCCGATTCGGTAATGGACTTTGTACACTATGATGGTCTTGGAAACAATGACTTGGCTACTATGAAAATCATATTTTGTGATTAATTTTCTTCCAAAATTCTTTGTTTTATTCAAATGCTACTGTATCATGGTTAATGTTCCTTTATGATCTATGCCTTACAAACTTCCACGATTTATTTCGTGACTCATGATTTTGATATTTAAACTTTATGTTCATATTTTTACATTATTATGTTCATGGTTTGTTTTATGTTCTTCATGTTTACCCTTACTGAGCATTTGAGATCACCCTTTTTATTTTTTCTTTTACCCAAGATATACATAAAAATTTTAGGTTAGAAAAAGAGGGGAAGATCTTTATAGGAGATGTTGAATATCTTTCACCATGTTAGAATATTATGTTCCATGTTTCAAAAGTCACTAAACTAACACGGTCTTGAACATCGGTCTGGGTCATGTATTTAGTATTCTATAAAAGAAATGTAATGTCCATGTACGTCAATCTTGGGTTGTTATACAAGGCCATAATTTTTTTGTTTGCTGGAAGTATATCTTTTCTGTAATAAGAGAAAGAATGAAGTTACTAAAGAGTTTTGAAAGAAGAATGTGAAGTCATGAGTTATAAAGTTTTCATACTTTCTAAAATAAAATTAGACGATGCTTTGCTGATCAAGAAGTTCTCACAAATTATGGAAACTCTTATGATAAAATATTTTGAAGAAATAGTTAATAGGTTTGAATAATTTCATAGTTGTAAAATGATATTTTCATCGTAATGGGAATTACATCGTAATGAGATGAGAAAAAAAGATGTTGTTGAGCCTGAGGAACAAAAAAATCAAATTGGGAAAATCGTACTGAGATTTTCATACATCGATTTTTTTGCTGAGATTTTTTGTACTGGGAAAATCATACTGAGATTTTTCTAATCAAATTTTCATACTGAGATTTTCATACTGGTTTTTTTGTACTGGGAAAATCATACTGAGATTTTCATACTTAGATTTTCATAATCAGATTTTCATTCTGGGAAAATCATACTGAGAAAGAAACAGATTGTAATGAGTTAAGAAAGAAATAGATCGTAATGAGATCATAAATAAACAAATCATAATTAGATTTTAAAGAAACATATCTCAATGAGATGATAAAAAAATATATCACACTGAGCTGAGAAAGATATAAAGAGATGAAGAATTCAAACTTGAATTTCAATTTTGCGTAAATCTCAATGAAATATAAGGAGGTTTGAACAAGCTAAAGTTTATGTTTTAAATGCGAGATATTTTCAGAGATTTTCAGATTTGAGGAAGCAAGTAATGTTTCCAAGTTTCCCACCTTTGTTTTCTGAATCATCTATATATACTTCCTCAGATCATTTGTTTATTGGAAAATTTTACACACGTGCAAAAGACGAAACTCTGAAGAATTTTACGTAAAAGTTAATATCTAATTGAAGAAGAATTTTATTGATCATTATAGCAGAAGTTTTAGTTTTTCATATTGAGAATAAATTAATTGTATTGAATCATCGTATTGAGAAAATCGGATCTAGGATCCAACATTATCGTACTCAGAAAATTAGATCCATAATACAATGTCATTGCATTGAGAAAATAGGATCCAGGATCTAGCATTATCATATTTAGATAATCGAACCCAATATCTAGCATTATCGTACTTAGAAAATCGAATCCAAAATCCAGAATCATTGTATTAAGAAAATTGGATCCAACATCATCAGATTGAGAAAATCAGATCTAGACAAATCATACTGAGGATTCAGACTGAGAAATTGTGGAGCAGTTTCAACAAATTACTTATTCTTTTATTTGTCTCAATTGTTTTATAAGAAACTATTATAAGATTATGGGAGTCAATATAGTCTTTTTTGTTAGTAGAAAGTTGTCTAATGGGATTTGACACAAGTTGAATTCACTTCTCCTTAATAGTGTATTTCCATAAACCCACGAGAGTGGCTATGGAAAGGATGTAGGTTCTCACACTGATTTCAAACCTTGTAAATATTATGTTATTTACTTTCTTTACTACTATTTTATGCATGAGTATTTATTAAAATTTGAATAGTATATAAATCTTAACTGGTTGTAGGGGTTAAGTTTCGAAAATAATTGAAACTTATAAAAGTTAACAACTAATTCGACCCCCCCCCCCCCACCTTCTCAGTTGTTATTCGATCCTTTGAAACTTCAATTGGTTTTAGAGAAAAGGTTCCCTTATTTAATATTTATCATCAATAATATCAATTATTTCAATAGTAAAATAATTCATAAATTTGATGGGAAAAATTATTATGAATGAAAAAATAGGATTATTCCTTATCTCCTATCTCTAGGCTTGGAAGTTATTGATGCTAATACTCTTGGTTTTACACCTATTGAGAAAGATCCTCCTATGAAATTTGTTAATAAAATAAATATAGAAATTTATGGAAATGATATAAATGAAATCAGTATGTTATTATCAGAGAATATTTATCAAAAGGTGATAGGTCTCAAAAAATCAAAATGTATGTGGGAAAAGGTGGAAAGTGTTTTCGAAAGGAATACTAAAGTCAAGGAAGAAAAGCCACAAAACTAGAGTAGTATGTATGAAGACATTAGAATAAGTGATGAAGAACAAATTGGTGAATACTTCACTAGAGTAAATGAAATTTTTTGAAATGTTAAAGGATTTAGAGATGTACTGGAAGGTTCTTCAATTGTAAAGAAACTTATGATAAACTTTTCAGACATGTTTGATTCTAAAATTTATTCTTTAGAAGATATGGGTAATTTTTCTCTTAATGAATTGCATTAATTTCTTGGTATTTATGGAATGAGGAAAGCTCCAATGTTTAAAAAGAAGATGAAATATGAAATGGATTTTGAAACTATGAGAAAGATGAAAATACAAGATGTTGAAGAAGCTATTCCTTGTGAATTATAATATAAAGAGGATGATGAGATGAATGAAAAAATCATGTCTCTTATATCCAAGAATAATCAAAGACGAAGATGAATATATGGAGGAAAAATTAATCTCAAAATATTTGAGCGTGATGGAATTATACACTTTGGTATGATTTTTCCTAATAATAAAGTTGGAGAATATCGAGATGATTCTGATGAAAGACATCAATGGAAGAAGTGGAACAAAAATTATAAAGAAGAAAACTCATCTAGAAAATACAAGAAGCAGTTTACTAGAAACCAAAGAAGTGTGTTGAGTAAGAAAGTTGAATATAACTTAATTGAAACCAAAAATTTTGAAAATGAATGTTCAAAAAACCTTCATTGAAAAAGTTGAGAAAACAAAAGACTCATTAGAGAGTAAAGAAGGTGGTGAAGAATCTTATAGAGATTATCAACTCAGAATAAAGATTCTTTCATGTCTTGATAAAAACAAATATCTCAAGAAAGAAATCATAATTATAAATAAATATTGTGAAGAATTCACTGAAGGAAGAAAAGATGTTATCAAGCAGGAAGATGAATACATCAAGGATATTTTAAGTTACAAACTTAAAAATGTTGAATAGGGAAAGATGCTTGAAAATATTAATAAGAAGCTAAAAGATAAGGAATAAGATGTTAAAAAGTTTCAATCGAAACTTATTGGGTCTGAAATTACCTTGAGGAAGATGAATAAAAACATAAACAAATTTTCAGAAGTAAAATCTGAAACTTCTAAAGTTGTTGAGAATTCTCAATATGAGAATCAGGTGAAATCTTCTCTTACCAAAAATATTATTTCTTCTGATTCTTTTAAATTATTAGGTTCTAGAAAAAGTATTAGGAAAGATTGAGTGGAGAAAGAATGTGAGAAACCTATCAAATCCACAAAAGTAGAAAACTCACTCAAAATAAAATATGGTCCACGTCCTGAGTATGTTATAGTTGAAAGAAGTTACCAACCTCAACAAAGTTTCAATAGAGAAAGATCTTATTTCAATAGAAAATCAAGATTTGATGGTTATTGTTGGTGTTGTGGAATCAATGAGCATAGAGATTATAATTTTTTTTTCACAACTTATCTCTACTTATAAGAAGGTTTTAGCAAAGTGGAAGAAATAATAAAATTAGAATGAGAAACTTTCTTAACTTACAAAAAGTTAAAAAGATGAATTATAAAGATCTTAGAAACTTTCCAACAAATAATCAGTTTGAATGTATGGAATAATTTTTTGGAATATGTGATCAATCTGGTCATCATGCAGAAAGATGTATGACACTCCTTTGGGAACAATTTCCTTTTAATAGAAAAGAAAAGGAAGTTGAAAAGATGAAAGGTGAGGAAAGAGATTTTGTTTTTGGGATGGATTTGAAAGAAAGTAAAAATAAAAAATCATGGATACATGATAGTGGTTGTTCCTCACATATGATAGGTGATATAAAAAACATAACACATGCTGAAAGTCATGATGGGGGTAGTTGCCTTTGTGAATGACCATTCTTTAAAAATCAAAGCATTCGGAATGACTAAGATTGAAGAGGAAAAGTTGAAATATAAGGAAATTTTACTTATTTATTGACTAAAACATAACTTACTTAGTGTAATCCAACTTTATGATAATGTAAAAAAAGTTGTTTTTAGAAAATATTTCTGTATCCTCAAAAGTGTGAAAGATAGAAAAGTCATTACAAAAAGAGAAAACCCACTGGGAATCTCTTTCAAATAGGAGAATTCAATAACCCATGTTACTTGAGTGCTAAAGATGAAAACAAATTTTGGCACTGAATACTAGGCCACCTTGGGCAGAAAAACAGGAATAAACTTTCTAAAGTTAATGATGCCTAGAATTTACCAGAATTGAAAGAAGAGATGAAGATGTTTATATTACTTTCCAGAAAGTAAAGATAACTAACAAAAGTCATAAAAGAGTTGAGATTCAATCTATAAGGACACATGAGCTTATTTATTCTGATTTATGTGGGCTGATGAGACATCAATCAACAAAAGAATACTTATATTTTATCACTTTTATTTATAATTTCACTCAGATGGAAAAAATTATGTTTATAATTCATAAGTCAGAGGATATTTAAATATTAAAATTCTTTAAGAAAGATGTTGAGAATGAAATGGGGGTTTTCATAAAAAAAATTGAGAACTGATAATGGTACTGAATTCAAAAAAAATACTTTTGAAACTTATCTAAGAAATCATGGTATAAAACATCAATATAGAAATCTCTATACTCTAAAAAAAATGGAATAGCAGAGAGAAAGAATAAAAGCTTGGTGAAAATGAGAAGATGTATGTTATCAAAATATAAACTTTCTATGTTTTACTAGAGAGAAGCTATTAGTACTATTGTACATGTTCAAAATAGATGTTTGTTGAGACCGGAAACCAACATGGCTTCTTATTAAATTCGGTATAACAAAAACCTTCATTGAAATACTTCAATGTTTTTGGGCTTCCATGCTTAATCAAAATTAAAATTCTATATTTGGGAAAGTTTGATGAGTAATATAAGGAAAGAACTTTTATGGTTTATTCACTAAATGGAAGAAGTTAAAAATATTAAAACAAACGTTTACAAAAGTTAGTGGAATCATATGATTTGAAGGTAATTGAAAATAAATGTTCCGTAAAAAAAGTTGTTGAGAATATTAAGGAGGATACCATGGAGAATTCCAACAACAGTGAATGTTTCCCAAAACATCCTTATCAAGATTTAGATGAGTCATGTGGTGAGGAAAGTGAAGCTGGAGGAGAAACTTGAGATTTACTACCATACAAAAACTATGTTGAGTCTAAAAAAATTATTGGGAATCAGAAGGCTCCAGTTCAGACTAGAAGGAAGTTGAGATTAGAAAATCAAACTTCACTTATCTTACAAGTTGAACCAGAATCAGTTTCAGAGGCTATTCAACATAAAGAATTGGTGGATGTTATGAATGAAGAGCTGGATAATATTGAGAAGAATGAAACATGATAACTTGTTCCAAGGACAACAAATTAAAATGTTATTAGAAAAAAATGGTTTTATAGAAACAAATTTAATGAGACAAGAAAAGTTTCAAGAAACAAAGCAAGAATTTTTTTTAAAGGATATGCACAGGTGGAAGGTGTTGATTTTGATGAAACTTTTTCTCCCATTGCAAGGCAAGAAATTATTTGAATGTTTCTTACAGTGACTACTCATCGGAATTACAAATCTTATCAGATTGATGTAAATTCATCTTTCTTAAATGGTGAGATTGAGGAAGAAGTTTACATTAAATAACCTTGTGGATTTTAACTTGATGAGGATGAAAACAAAGTTTTCAAATTTAATAAAGCCATGTATGGGCTAAAACAAGCTCCACGTGCATATTATTATATGCTTGAATTTTTTTTGAGAATGTAGAACTTTTCTAAAGGAAAATCTGATAGAAAATTGTATGTGGAAGATGTTGACTTTGGAAATCTAATTGCAATCGTTTATGTGGATGATATAATTTCGGCTGGGGATAGAGATGATTCTTGTAAATCGTTTTATGAGGAAATAAAGAAGAATTTTTAAATTTCAATGTTTGGAGAATTAACTTTCTTCGTTGGATTAAAAGTTCAACAAAAAGAAAAATATAATTTCTTATCTCAATAAAAGTATGCTAGAGAATTGTTAAAGATGTTTGGGATGAAAAAATCCAAATAGGTTTCAACTCCTATTTCAGTGAGAAAAAAATTGAGTAAAGATGAATCTTGAACAAGTGTGAATCTGAAATACTTTCAAAAGCTGATAGGAATTCATCTTTATCTTATATCCTCAAGGCCTGATATTGTTTATGTTGTGACTTTGTGTGTCAAGTATCAAAGAAATCCAAAGGAATAACATATGTTGGCAGAAAAGGGGATTCTAAGATATGTTAAAGGAATAACTTCAAATGGATTATTATACAAAAGAAATCATGAGATGAAGTTTCCTGGTTATTATGATGCCTATTGGGCAGTAAATTGTAATGATAGAAAATAAAACTCTTGAGAAACATTTTTCTTGGGTGAATGTTGTGTGAGTTAGCATAGTAAGAAATGAAGTTCGGTAACATTGAGCACAACTGAATCTGAATATGTTGTAGCTACTCAGGTTTGTACTCAAATTTTGTGGATGAAAGTTCAGCTAGATTACTTAAAGTGAAAGTTTCTAAAACAATGAGGATGCTTTATGATAATCATAGTGTAATTGATCTTTCCAAAAATAATATCCAACATTCAAGATCAAAACACATTATTATAAAGTTTCACTTTATAAAAGTGAAAGTTTTTGTTGGAGATGTTTTTCTAGAATACATTTCAACAAAGTATCATATTGCAGATATATTTACAAAAGCAATGTCAAAAGAATAGTTTGTATAATTGAGGCTATAACTTCATCTTCAGCCTCCTCTCATGACTTCCAAAACCTCATAAGGAAGTGTCCCCCACCATGCTTTGGATTATGTTGACAGAGGAGGAGAGAAAGTAAATATTTTTTTTCTTTTTAAGAAGTTTTATTTATCTTTATTTTATGGATCTAAAGTTGTGGTTAACATATAATTGGGGATAGAAAAAGAAAAATGAGAAAAAAAGAATGGGGATGGAAAAATTAAGTGTGAAAAGAAAATAGTGGAGAGTTTATCCTTACATGGATACAAAATTTTCTTGTCATAGAGTGATGAAATTCCTTCAAAAACATTACTTTATCTAGTAGTGTGGTTTTAAGATACTATATTTTTGAGAAAGACCATGTTTTGATAAAAGTAAAAAAAACATGGGTTTTTTATAAAATTTGAGTTCTGAAAAAATTCTGAGTTGAAAAAGTTATTAACAAGGATTGTCAACAAATCCAGAGGGGGGATTGAAGAACCTTTATGGTTAAATTGTTTTAAACAATGTTTTTGTGTTTGTTGATAACTAACCTTTTTTATTATTCAGAAATCAGATAGAGTCCATTATAATGAGTTTGTTTTCTAGACACAAATTTCAAGACCCAAGTTTTCGTATTCAGTTGCACTAGAAACAAAATAATTCAGGAAGATGAAATTTTTGATCAGACACTTTATCATAATCGGGTCCATCGGCATGAAATTGAAAATAATCTAATTCAAAATAATCAGGGGTAGAATTTTTTTGTCTACTGGAAGTATATAATTTTTATAATAAGAGAAAGAATTAATTTGCTGGAGAGTTTTGAAAGAAGAATGTGAAGTCAGGAGTTAGAATGTTTCATACTTTCTAAAATAAAATTAAACAATGCTTAGTTGATCAATCAGTTCTCACAAATCATAAAAACTCTCATGATAAAAGCTTTTGAAGAAATGATGTAGAGGTTTGAAAAAATTCAGAGTTGAAAAATGAGATTTCCATCATAATGGGAATTACATCATAATGATTTGAGAAAGAAAAATATGTTGCTGAGCCTGAAGAAGAAACAAATCGTATTGGGATAATCATACTTAGATTTTCGTACTCATATTTTCGTATAGGGATTTTCGTATTGGGAAAATCATAGTGATATTTTCACACTCAGATTTTTGTACTGAGATTTTCATACTGGGGAAATCATACTGAGATTTTCATACCCAGATTTTTGTACTATGATTTTTGTAATGGGATTTTCATACTGGGAAAATCATACTGCGATTTTCATGCTCATATTTTCGTACTGAAAAAATCGTACTGAGAAAAAAATTGTAATGAGCTGAGAAGGAAATAGATCATAATGAGCTGATAAATAAATATATCGTAATGAGATAAGAAAGAAATATATCATAATGAGTTAATAAATAAATAGATCTTACTGATCCGAGAAGATATAAAGAATTGAAGAAGTGAAACTTGAATTTCAATTTTGCATAAATCTCAGAGAAATATAAGGAGATTTGTAGAAGTAAAAGTAAAAGTTTTAAATGCGATATATTTTTGAAGATTTTGAGATTTAAAGAAGCGGTAAATATTTCTATGTTTCTCGCCTTTTTTTTGAGTCTCCTATAAATAATTCCTCAGATCATTTTTTATTAGAAACTTTTACACACGCATAAAAAGCAGAGCTCAAGATAATTTAAAGTAAAAGTACCCATCTAATTGAAGAAGAATTGTATTGATAATTCTACCTAAAGTTTTAGTATTATATATTGTAAATGAAGTTATTGTATTGAATCATTGTATTGGGAAAATTAGATTCAGAATCTCGCATTATCATACACAAAAAATCAAATCCAAGATCCAGCATTATCGTAATCAAGAAATCGGATCCAAAATCCAGCATCATTATTTTGAGAAAATCGGATCTAGGATCCAACATTATAATTTTCAGAGAACCAGACCCAGGATCCATCATAATCCTACTTAGAAAATCAGATCCAGAATCTAGCATCATTGTATTGAGAAAATAAAATCCAGCATCATTGGATTGAGAAAATCAGATCCAATCAAATCAGATTGAGAATTCAGACTGAGTAATTGTGGATCAGTTTCATCAAAGCCTTTATTATTTTGTTTGGCTCAATTGTTTTATAAGAAAACATTATAAACTAATGGGAGTCAGTATAATCATTCCTATCAGAATATAGAAGGTGTCTAGGGGGATTTGTCACAATTTGTATTCACTTCTTCTTAATAGTGGATTTTCATAGAACCACGGGAGTGGCTATGGAAAGGAAGTAGTTTCTCACACTAATGCTGATCCTTGTAAATATTGTGTGATTTACCTACTATCATACTATTTCACGATTGAGTATTTACATAAAGTTGATAAGGATATAAATCTTAATAGGCTGCAGGGGTTATGTTTTGAAAATAATTGAAACTTATAAAAGTGAACAACTGATTCAACCCCCCCTCTCAGTTGTTATTCGATTCTTTAGAACTTCAGTTTGGAAATGATCCAATACCACATAATTTAACAAAAAACAATCCTTTTGTTTGGAATATAACAAGTAGGATATTCTCTTACACTCGTGTAGCACTATATTCAATACAACAGTGCATGTGCTTCAAGTTGCACGAAATGATGTAATACAATTTTTTATAACAAACAAGTTATGATGCTACTTGATCAAATTTCTCAAATATAAGCTTCAAAACAATTATTCACTTTCTTACCCAGTAGCAGGCAAGAAATTCTTCTAGACTTCGAAATGATACTTAGTCAAATTTCCCAGTCTGATTCCGAAGTTCGATTACTCAATACAGAAAATATTACTCTGTTAGAATACCGCTTAAACAATTCTGAACTTCTTCTATCTGAGTTCATAAATCTTAGTCTGATTGATCAGTCCGATTCCATAAACTATGATTATGATCTTCTCGATTATGTTTTCTTTCTTCTGTCTGTAAAACTTTCTCACCTAAGCTTGATTCAGAAACTTCTTCTCCCTATAACTTCAGAGCTTCTCTCTCTTCTTATGAACAATACTCATGTCAGGAAAGTTCAAAGTCATTCATGCTTTTAGAGGTGACCAAAAATGGTATGGGAGGGATTCTGAAAATCTTTCCCACTCAACCAAATTTCCTGAAACATCAATTCCCCTTGAATGTATAATACATCTTGACTTCTTAAAAGCTTCTCAATTATTCTCAAATCTTCTCACAACTTTATCTTGCTTTGGACATTCTTTTTAGACTTTAATCCGATTCTGTTTCCTCATTATAATTTTTTCATTATGATTCTCTGCACCAATTGAAAGACTAATATGTTCATTATGATTTATTAATTATGATGAATATAGAATATTCATTTTTATGTTTCTCTACACAAAATGATACATATAAAAAGGTAATGACTTCTCATTATGATGATATGTTTTTATTAAAGAAAATATTCTCACTTTGAAGCTCTGTACCAACTAAAAAAATATAAAAAATGAAAACCATTCTTCAAACTTCTTCATTCAATTTTATAATCCCTCTTTGAAAACACTTCAACAATCTTCAAGAAATTTTTATTTTCTTTTTTTTCCATAGGCCAATGAACCTATCTCCAATAAAGTTATCGATGTCAGTTCTTGACCTGCTTGTAAAAGAAAAACACTTGGTAATTCATCTTTTCCTATTGACCTAATTAAATACAACAAATATATGATTTATGAAAATGGTTAACTAAATTATTGATCTTCATTAAGATGATCAGTACCTGACTTTCATGCATTGGTCCCAACAACCTTCAATAGTCATTCTATTTCATTGGTCCCATATATTCCCAATAAAGATAATTCCACCACTGACGATCGGTGGCGTACCGCATCCGATGGACCGGTATCAGTAGCTTCAACTTTATCAACTTCATTCCTCTTTTGATTATGATACCAATGAACTTTTAGTACTTAACTTATTTCTTAGAAGATTTGTTTCTCATGTATTATTGGTCGGACTAAAAATCAACATCTATGTCTTCACAATCCAATAAACATTCTCAACCAACAAATAAGTATGTGTCTGGTGACCTCATACCGATGAACTTGAGATTGGAAAACTTCTGCTTCACAAAATTTTCTTCCTTCACAAAACTTCATATTGTAGGCATGAATTCCTCATGAATTTGAGAATATTTTAGATTGGCTTTAGCATCATCTGACTTCCATTGGGAAGTATTGTAACTTCTCATCCTTCCAGTAACTTCTTTCTTTATAACCCTCTATACAATTGGCAACACTCCCTATTTATTTCATAAAGATTACATCACAAGTTTATCAAACCACTTATGACCTTTGTGAATTACAAAACAGCAAAGCACCATCATATTTTCATCAGATCTAGGGAGACTCTGAAGCGACACCTAATTATGATCTTCTTCTCATTCTGAACTTAGGGTGAGTCTGATGAGCCTTTTCTTTCAGAAGCTTCTTCTCAATACGATGGAATTTATTAAGTATTATGAGTCTTATTGTCTGAATATGATGGTCAGTTTGATTATAAACTTTTAAAAAGTTAATTTATTTCTTTTCTACTTTGACAAAAAAATACGACACTTTCTTTACGAACTTATTCTAGCCAACTTGGTCCCCACAATCCCCCCTTTGTATTTTGTTTTTAACTAAGATTAATAAATCACTGAACTTTATAACCTCAATCTATGGATTACTTTTCATCTATTCTAAGCCTATGTGAGAAAACTCATTGTAGGAAACAAGAATTATTGACAACAAAACCATGTTGTCCAAAAGTAGGGACTCATGAAACTTCCTATTCTTTTCTTCCTCAACATTCTTCCTCACATTTCTTCCTCACCTTTTTTGTAAACAAAATTTTCCTACAACCACTCCAACAAATAGTTAGAATAGTTCACACACTTCCATGTTGGATTCACGGCTTACCCAAAGCTCCCCCATTATACATGCATTCATAAGAATAGATTTATAAAACAATTATCCTCCTTGAAAACACTATCCAACAATTATATGAGATAGGGGACAGGAACACATACCTCAACCTTGATGAGAAAGAGGTTCGATTCTCATGTTCAACCTCATTTTATAAAAAGCTTCTTCTGGTAAATGTTTTGTTAAAATTTCAGCAACTTGATTATATATTGGAACATACTCCAACTTCAAATATTGTTTCTCCAAATACTCTTTGTTGAAATGATATTTGATATCAATATGTTTTGAATAAGAATGTTGTACTATATTTCTGATAAAGTTGATTTCACTTTGATTATCACAGCCTTAGAGTAAGGGTAACTTCACTTCAATAAGTAAGTCTTCTAACTGAGTCTTCATCCACATATGTTGAGTAGTGTCTTAAGTGGAAGAAACATACTCATATTTAGTCTTACTAAGAATTTCTAAATTTTATTTCTTTATATTCCAACAAACACAACTTTCCCCCAGAAAGAAAACTCCACCATATTTGGATCTTCTATCATCAACATTTTCTACCCAATCAGTATATGAAAACCCAAACAAGTCAATACTTTCTAATATATCATACCTAATTCAAAAAAAAAAATTCCATTGATGTATCTGAGAATTATTTTTCTAGCAAGTAAATGTGATTCTTTAAGAGCACTCTAAAATCTTGCACATAAGGTAATAACATAAACAATGTTAGGTCTTGAGGTAGTCAAATATAACAAACTTCTGATTAGCTTACAAAACTCTTTTTGATAAACTTCCAGGACTTCTTCATCATTAGACAACTTGGTTCTCATAAAAATCAGTTTGGAAACTGGTTTCAAATTTTTAATGTCGAACTTCTTAAGAAGTTCCGTAGCATACTTTTCTTGAGAAAGTAAAAAAATATTCTTTCTTAAGATTTTTAACCCAAGAATGTATTTAATTTCTCCTATCATGGATATCACAAACAACTTTTTATTCTCTTCAGCAAATCTTTCATAAGTTCTTTCATCATTCCCATCATAGATAATATCATCAACATAAACAATTATGATGAGGGAAAATCTTGAATTTCATTGATGTAAATATTGTTGTCCACTATTCCTTTCTTAAAATTCATCTTTCTTAAGCAAGTATCCAATTTGGAATATCATACTCTTGGAGCTTGTTTTAGCCTATACAAGGATTTAATCATCTTACACACATAAATTTCATCTTTCCCAACTACAAATCCACAAGTTTGTTCAATGTAAACTTTATCATCAAGATCCCCAGTCAAAAATGTAGACGTCACATCCATTTGAAAGAATTTGTAACTTCATTATGCAAAAATTGTAAGAAATATTTTGATTGTTTGTAATATTGTCACTAGAGAAAAAGTCTCATCAAAATCAATTTCTTTAATTTGTGATTAGTATTTTCACACTAACATTTCTTTGTTTATAATCACATCAACTTATTCATTCATCTTGTTTTAAAAAACCCATTCTGCACCAATAACATTTTTGTTATCTGGCTTGGGTGTGAGTTGTCAAGTATCATTCTTTTCTATCTGATCAAGCTCTTCATTAATATACTGAACCCATTCTAGATACTCAAAAGCTTCATTCACATCTTTTGGATCAACTTTTGAATACAAAGAAGTATGTGTTACAACTTTTGATATTCTTCTAGTTTGAACCTCTTGGTGTTGATCACCAATAATATTCTAAACCTCTACTTAATTCCTTATCTTGGGATAAGATTTTTGATATTATTCCTCATCACTTGACACAACTAAGTTTGATTCTTCTTCTTGAGTAGGATTATTATTATTATTGTCCTTATCAAAATTGTCAACAACAATTTTTCTTCATACGTAACTTCCTTATCAGCATGAGTCTGTTTATCTTCTTTAGCTTTTTAAAAAAAATTCACTTCAACAGAATAAACTATTCTTCTTGAATCTTTATTGAAACATCTGTAACCTATTCCATATAGATCATAGATAATAAAAATTTCATCTTCACCCATTTGTTCAAACTTTCCAAGGCTTCCACCTTTTTTAGTTATGATGCATGGGTTCAAAAATACTCTAATGTGTTTCAAACATAGAATTTTTCCATAAAACATTTCATATGGATTAATATTCGAACTTGGATTACTGAAACATCAGTTTTGAATATACACAGTAGTGAGCATGGATTGCCTCTTAAAGTAATGAGAAAAACCATGTTCAAGTAACATAGTCTGGCCTATTTCCACAAAATTTCTATTTTTCCTCTCAGGATACCATTTTTTTGAGGAGTGTAAAGTGTGTTGAAATCATTTCAAATTCCAGGATTCTCAAAATAACTTTAAAATTATTCATTTTTGTATTCACCACCATTTTAATTCTAAACTTCTTCACTGAATACTCACATTCTTTTTCAGTTTTCCTCCTAATACTTTTAAAAAATTTCAAAGCATCTAACTTATGTTTCATATACACGACTTATGTAATGCAAGTAAAGTCATAAATGAAAGTGATTAAGTAGTTATATTTATTAGTTTATTGTTTTCTCATTGGCCCATAAATATCAGAATGAATGAGTTCCATAGGTCATTTTGAACAAATCTTATCTTTTTTATGCACAAAATTTTCAATCATTCCTTTGTGATAGATAGTGCAACACCAATTTATTTTTTCTTGGAATATTAGGAATTATCCATACATTTTATCAATTTGATTGTTTGATCATGTTTCTTTTACACATGTATCCCAACCTTTTATTCCACAGCTGATTCTATTCCACTATGACTAAGTAACAAGGGTTTTGAATTTCACCAACTTGAAATAAGTTTCCTTTTGTATGTTGGCCTCTTCTAAAAATATTCACATCTTCACTTCTTACAACAAACTCAACTCTTCTGAAAATAACTTTTTTCCCTTCATTACAAAGTTATGAAACACTTAGCAAGTTGTGTTTCAGTCCGTCAACATACAAGGCTTTCTTGAACTTTAACTTTTCTTTCTTAATGATGGATAATCCAATACCTTTGATTCCGAGTGATTAATCATTGTCAAATGTCATTGTTCCTTATTTGAAATATTTTACATTTTTCTACAATTTCAATTCTCCTATCATATGAGAAGAACATCCACTATCTAGAATCCAAGGTCATTCTCTTTTTATTCTTTGAGAGCATTTTCCACAACAAGAGCTTTTTATTTCCCTTTATCTTTCTTAACTCTCATATTATGAGAATTGTTAACAAACATTTGTTGTGCTAGTAACAAAACAAGAAATCCTTTTAAAAGTATTTCTAGGTTGTTTACATCTTTCACAAATAGTTTTTGGAGGTTGGAACTTATTTTCAATTTTTTTACCAACCTTGTCAGGTTTTTTCCAAACAACCTTCTCAAACTTCTTCCTTTGAGGGTGTTGAATCCCCCTAAAACTTTGTCTTCTATAGTTTGTGGAATATAAGTAATGTTGTTTATTAAACCAATACATATTCATTGTCTATCTGAATCCATCACAATACCAACAGTATCTATAGAATGAATATTTGCTTCTGAAACTTTCATACTGACTGGGGTTGTGAGAATGTTTATTAGCAACCTTCTAATTATCACTTTTTTAACCTCCAAAATTTCTATTATTAACCAAAATCTTCCATTTTATCTTGGTTTTATCTTCATTATTATTGGAATCAGAAGCAATCGAAACTTTTTTAGATTCAGATTTTTTAGTAAATTATGATTTCCTAACTTTGTTGGTCTTGACCACATATATAACTTTACAGGTTTCTACTTTTCAGGAACAACTTAAACTTTCTTCTTATCCTTCGAAGGAAATTTTTTATCCTTCTCAATTTTACCATTTCCAGGGCTTTCACAAACTTTAGAGATAGAAGTTTCAAAACTTGTAACCATTTGTTCAGCTTTAGAAAGTTTTTGTTGGACAAGTTTCATATCTTCTTATTTTGGTTTCAACTTTACTTCCAAATGTTCATTAAGATTATTTTATTTCTCAATATATTTCATTAAATCATCAAACTATCTCAATAGGTTGAATTTATCATCTAGAAAACCTTCTTTATTGTTTGTTAATGATTATCCACTTTTAAGCTTCCTGATTTCTTTCTCATGTCTCCCAATATTTCTGAGACATGCTTTCAATTTTTCTTTCAAATGAAATTATAATTGAGTTTCTTCTTTAAAAATGCTGCTTTTGAACTCTTAATTGGTAGTAATGGAAATGAAATTATTCTCTCCATCCTTCTTAATAGAATTTTCGGATTCAGTCTCACCATCTTCTTCTTCATTATCTTTAGATAAAAAAATTCTTCTTTTGGATTTGAATAATTTTCTATCATTCCTTTTGGAATAATATTTTTTCGTATCACCATGTTTCTTCCACAACCTTCTTGACCTTCTTTCACCTTCATCAAAATCTTCTTCTTTATCTCTTCGAGGACAATTGGTCACAAAGTGTCTAGCGGCTCCACATTTGAAACATTTCAAGGGATGTTTTCCCTTATATATACTTGTACTTCTTTTCACACTTTTAGAAAAAAAGGATAAAAATTCAACAAGTCTTTTACATGCTTAGTTTTTGGAAACAGATTCTTCAACTTCTTCTTCATCAAGAATCATATTTGAATTGTTCTTCTTGGCAGCCTTGAAGGACATTTCTCTATCAACTTGTTTTTCCTTTCATAATTTTCTCCCTTCTCATTTCGTAAATAATGAAAGTGTTATTCAAGTCATCCAGAGATAATGTTTCTGGATCTCTATCTTCTAATGAGAAAACTTTAGCATCAAAATTGTCAGGAATAATTCTTAAGATCTTCTCAACAACTATATAATCCTCCAACTTTTTACCAAACCATCTGATAGTGCTGAGAATTTCATTTACCCTGGTAAAGAAGTCCCCAACAGATTCATATTCACCCATTTTCAGATATTCATACTTCCGCCTCCAGATCTGTAACTTTTCCGTCTTTACTTTTGTATTTCCTTCATAAATGTTTTTTAGCTTATCTCAAATACCTTTGGCCGTGAAAATACCCTTCACTCTTAAAAACTCGCTTTCAAAGAGTGATGAGAGTAAAACATTCTTAGCTCTTCCATCATTCTCAAGATTCTTCTTTTCAACAGATATATGGGGAACCTTATCATCAATAAGAGATAATCCATTTGTTGCAGCTTCAAGAACATCATACCCAAGAGACATAAGATAAGGGACCATTCTATATTTACAGATATGATAGTTCTTACCATAAAAGACTGAAATACCTTTACTGTTGACACAATTCAGATTCTTTATCACAAATTCTCTTTCAGAACTTCATCAAAGAGTAAATGAAGGGGGCCTTCGCTCTGATACCAATTGTAAGTGTCCATTAAGGATCTACATATCACTGAGAGGGGGAGGAGGTGAATCAGTGATAACTTTTTCTTTTGAGCTTCCTTACTTATGAAACAACTTTTACATCCTATTAAAGAGTTGTTACCTTATTGAAAACAAATCAAACACACATCCATAGGAACACAAGAATTTACAAGGTTGACTAGTCAAAAAGAGTAGCTACATCCTTGGTGTGGTTTGGAAATGATCCAATACCACACAATCCACTAGAAAACCACCATTTTGTGTGGAATACAACAAGTATGATATTCTCTTACACTCATGTAGCATTGTGTTCAATACAACATTTCATGTTCTTTAAGTAGCACAAAATAATGTAATAAAAAGTTTTTGTAACAAACATGTTATGGTGCTGCTTGATCAACTATCTAAAATAGAAGCTTCAAAACAATTCTTCACATTCTTACCCAGCAGCAGGCAATAACTTCTTCTAGACTTCGTAATGATACTCACCCCTATCACGACCCATCCTCGGGGCCTGTGCCGTGACTACCCCAAGCCCGCCTTCCATAGGCCAGGGGCTGGCGACTAGCACAAAGTCGTAATTCCTGGTAAAAAGGGAAGGCATTGCCTTTGTAAAGTAAACAAACACCACAGAGCAAGAAAGAAGTAGAAGTAAACACTAAGTAAAAACTGGGTACAACAGTAAGTGCAGAAAAGTAAGTGAGCCAGAATACAAACCCAAACTGAAAGTAATGTACAACTCGAAAGGGAAAACAGAAACTGGAAGTAAAAATGCAACGTAGAGCCGTCCACTGGAAGTCCCACCTAAAGGGTGGGTACAGATAGCCTCCATAGCTCCTCGGGTCCAACCGTCCGCTCCGAGTACGTCCCGCCTAGTGGTCCACCTCCAGGTACCATCCTGCTCCGCAAGCATCAACCACGATCAGCGTTGTCCGTCGTCTGCAACCAACACAACGTAGTGAGGGCATATCCCATGTAGGGGTGAGTATAAGCTACTTAGTAGGGACCCCAAGACCCGCGAAGGTCTCCTAGAATCCACAAAGGATAAACCACAAAGGAAAGGTACAATCACGAAGTAACGTCTGACACTACTTAGGTATATTCCCATACATATAACTAAGTCATCAATTCCAAGTTCGGCTCCAACATCTGAGCCCAAGTACAACCCAGTCCACATATGAAAGCAAAACGTAATCCACACATGATAGCACAACACAATCCACACCGGATAGCAAATCAGGATTCAGCTCACACAGGTATACTTCTTCCAATGACAATAGAGATGATCAGATATTTCCACTGATTCATCTAAGTCGTCGGACCCACAAAGGATCGATAGGTACTAACCCCCGCAATGACCACAAAGGATCTGACCCACACAGGATCAATAGGTAACTAACCCCCGCAATGACCAACAAAGGATCTGACCCACATAGGATCGATAGGTAACTAACCCCCGCAATGACCCACATAAGATCGGACCCACACAGGATCTGTAGGCGCTGGCCCACACAGGACCACTGAGTGCTGACCCACATAGGATCGGACCCACACAGGATCTGTAGCACTGATCCATGTAGGATCACTGAGTGCTGAAGTCGTCGTCGTCGAATCCACTGAGGATCTCTGCCTAGTCGTCGTCGGCATCGCAGTTGCAGCCAGCTCTAGGGTTCCCACACACAAAAAGCTCGTTCGGGAGGGTCCGCTCCACGAGCCAAGAGGCTGATACATCAACTGACACATATTCTAGAGTTTATGTATCCAAAAGTTCTGTATCGTCAACAGGAACTCAAGGCCACAGACGGTGCGTCATTCGGACGCCCGGTCTTAGAGTTATTGGATTTTTCGTCCTAGGGGCCCGGTTGTTTTTTAAGCCAAAACCAACCTAACCATACTCCACCTGCATCGAAACCTCGGTCGGAGTAAGCCAAAATATCCATCTCAATTATAGGAATCCATCAAAGTTGATGACACGTCAATCGGACGTCCGGAGCTCAAGTTATGAGCGTTTTCGCTCCGAGGGCCCGGTTGGTTTCGAGTACGAACCAACCCAGCCAAACCCAAAGTACCTTGAAACCTTGAGTGTGATATACGAAAACAACCATCTTGATCCAAGGATTGCATCGGCATTGACGTTGTGTCAATCGGAGGTCTGTAGCCCAAGATATGGGCAAAAGACTGAAAGGGGTCCGAAAACGGGGGGTCTGGGCCCGGACCGACCCGGCCCAACCCCCCCTGGGTCGACCCGAACCGGATCGACCCGAACCGGGTCTGGGTGCAACCCGGCCTGGCCGGTGTGGCCCGGCCCGGCCTGAGCGTGACCCGGTTGGCACTGGCCGGGTGGCTAGTGGGTCGGCTCGGCTGTTACGGCCAAGCCGCGGGCGGCGGGCGCACTGCCCACGTGTGAAGGAGTCGCGACCCTGCGTGGGGCCACCCTTGCCAGCAGGCGCGGCAGCCGGCTGCGTCCCATCCCCCCTCTGGTCTCGTGCAGTCGCGGGACCGCGCCTTTCCACCGCGGCTTCAGCCGCGGCGGCGTGCCGGCGGGCTGCTCCGCGGACCACCGGACGAGTTTCGGTGGTCGGAAAAGCGCTTCGTCTTCACCAATGGCCCTCCCGAGGCTTGTCCTTCACTGCGAGGACCTCACATCGCCCGTGCGTCTTGTTTTGTCGTCGTCCTCCATTCTGCACATCAAGAATGAAAAGGGCGGTGGGTTCAGACTTGTTCGTTGGCCCGCACCCACCGCTTTAGCAGTTTTAAAAGTCTCACAACAAATATTTAATCATACGCTGTGGGTATAAATCACAAAGATTTAAAAGAATAAACCCCTACCTCAACGTTGTCATCGAACGTGAGTTCGTCGTGGAATTGACCGTCGCGGAAGAAGTGGATCATCGCGTCGCGGAAGGGGCGTTGCTATCGTCGCGGCTTCACGGCGTCGCGTAGTCAAACTCCAAGGATTTGAATCACACAGATTTAATTGCACCAATTAAACCCATGTTGAGGATATAACTCACAAATAAATAAAAATAACCGCAATCCGCTACCTCAATCGGTTGTTGATCAAAGATTGTCACAGGGAAGAAACGGCGTGGAAGAAACGTCGCGGAAGTAGGATCGTCGGCGTCGCGGTACACGGTGTCACATCGTCGATCACCAAGGGTTCGGCGTTCTTCATCGCCCTTCGTCGAAGGCCAGTGTTCTTCGCATTCTTTGCGAAGAAAGATGAAGATCTTCAAGCTTTAGAGTTTCTCCAAATCCTCTCAACAAGCAACCCCTCAACAAAAAGTGTTGGTCTTATTTTATTCCCATGACAACGATTTGAAATTCAAAGATAAGAAATGAACAATTAATTTGAAGAATTAATTGTAAGAATTTAACTGCCCAATTTAATAGGGCGTTTCGTAACCAAAAAAACACACGGTTGACTTACATTTGAGAGGGGGTTGCGGGTGCGTTACTTAGGAGGGAAGAAACGGTGGGGCTCGTGCAGGCCCCACCTCACAAATATCCTACCAAGTGGGTAGGATATTTTGGGTTCCACCCTATCTGCTTAACTTAGCTGAAGTGGCTTTAAGTGGCTTTAAGTGAAATAAAATAAAGTTGTCGCACCCCTTTATTTTATTTATTAACTTAACCGCAAACAATTAAAAACCACAACCGAGCAAACGCAACTCCGGGAAAGGCGTTTCTAAGAAAATACCGGCGCTGCAATTCCATCGGTGCCCTCAAAATTTGATTCCGAGCACCGGTTCAAAAGTTAGAAAACCCCACTCATTCGTTCACTGAACGTACCCGAGCTAAATTTCGGAAAATGATTCCGGGCACATCGGGCCTCGGAATCAAGTGCCGTCAGAAACTGCGTTCTTGTAAAATTTCCAAGAAAATTAAGAAAATGTTTCCTTGAATTTTACGGGTTTTTACATCACTCCCACCTCAGGGCTTTACTTCCCCGTAAAGATACATCATAAACTAGGGAAACAAATGTGGGTACTGAGCACGCATCTGAGCCTCCCTCTCCCAAGTGCTCTCCTGGAGGTTCTTGTGATGTCATCTGATGTGCACTAGAGAGATCAATCATCCACGTAGGACCCGCTCCTATCGATCCTCGTTCTCCACTGGGACCTCTGTAAAAGTCGCCCCATCATCAACGTCCAGCTCCCCATGGTCAATGATATGCATCAGGTCGTGCACATATCTCCTCAGCTGAGATATGTGGAAGACGTCGTGCACCCGGTGTAACTGAGGTGGTAAATCCAGGCGATAAGCCACCTCGCCAATCCTGCAGAGGACCTGGAATGGTTCGATGAAGTGTGGAGACAACTTTCCACCCCGGCCAAATCTCTGTAAACCACGTCGAGGTGAGACACGCAAAAAGACATGGTCGCCATCCTCGAACTCTAGTGGCCTTCGCCTCCTGTCAGCATAAGACTTCTATCGGCTCTGAGCTGTCCTCATCAGCTCCTGGATGACCTGGACCTTCTCTGTCGTGGCCTGGACTATCTTTGGTCCCACAAGTGCTGACTCCCCAGGGTCTGTCCAGCACAACGGTGATCTGAAAGGTCGGCCGTACAACGCCTCGTATAGTGCCATCCCGATGGTGGAGTAGTTGTTGTTGTTGTACGCGAACTCCACCAAGGGTAGGTGGTCCTCCCAGTTGAGACCAAAGTAGAGGACACATACGCGGATCATGTCCTCGAGAGTCTGAATGGTCCTCTCCGTTTGAGCATCCGTCTGAGGGTGAAAGGCAGTGCTCAGACGTAGCTGCATCCCGAACACCTCCTACAACCCCTTCCAAAGCCGGTAAGTAAAGCGAGCATCTCGATCGGAGACGATAGATGATGGCACACCATGAAGCCATACAATCTCATGAATGTAGAGACGCCCCAAGCTCTCCACTGAGCCCTGCTCTCTGATGGGTAAGAAGTGAGACGACTTGGTGAGTCGGTCGACAATCACCCAAATGGAGTCATGACCTCTGGAAGTGCGTGGAAGTACAGTCACGAAGTTCATAGAAATGTCGTCCCACTTCCACTCCGGGACCTCCAAGGGCTGTACCAAGCCTACTGGTACCTGACTTTCTGCCTTCACCTGTTGGCAGGTGAGGCATCGAGAAACGAACTCTGCCACAACCTTCTTCATGCCCAGCCACCAGTGCTGTCGTCTGAGGTCATGGTACATCTTCGCCACTCCAGGATGTACCACCAAGTGAGAGGTGTGAAACTCTCTCAGCACCTCCTCCTTTAATGCAACTGGTACCAATGTACATCCTCTGAAAAGAACGCCGTGCTCTGCTCCAAAGGAGAAACCATCAGGTGCTTGTCCTGAGGATATCTATGCACGCCATGTCTCACAGTCAGCGTCCCCATGCTATGCCTCTCTGACCCGCTGCAGTAGTGGAGGAGTGACTGTGAGAGATTGGAGGAAGGCTGCTCCATCTCTATCCACGAAGGATATCTGCAAAGCGGCTACCTTCTCTGTCGCCTCCTCAAGTAGCTGAATGCTCGTCCTCCTGCTGAGAGAATCGGATACTACGTTCCCCTTCCCAGGAGTATAGACTATCTCAAAGTCATAGTCCTAGAGGAACTCGAGGCATCGTCGCTGTCACAGGTTCAAGTCCTTCTGAGAAAAGATGTACCTGAGACTCTGATGGTTAGAAAAGACTGTAAAGCGCTCACCCATCTGATAGTGCTGCCATGTCTTCAGAGCGAAGACCACTACTACTAACTCCAGGTCATGGGTAGCGTAGTTCTGCCCATGAGGCCTCAACTGATGTGATCCATAGGCGATCACCGCCCGCTCCTACATCAGGACACATCCGAGTCTGGTCCCTGATGCATCACAGTAGACTACGTACCCTACTCCCTCCTCTGGAAACCTCAAGATAGGTGCGCTGGTCAATCTCTGTCTCAGCTCCTGGAAGCTCTGATGACATCTTTCTGACCACACAAAGGGTTTCCCCATCATAGTCAAAGCTAAGAGTGGTGCCACAACTCTGGAGAAGTCTGGAACAAATCTCCGATAGTATCCAGCTAGTCCCAAGAAACTCCGCTCCTCCGTCACGCTCCTGGGTGGCTCCCATGCTAGCACTGCCTCGATCTTTGCAGGATCCACTGTAACTCCCGTCTCAGAGATGACGTGCCCCAAGAAGTGGAACTCACGTAACCAGAACTGACACTTCGAGAGCTTTCCATAAAGCTGGTGCTCTCGAAGTGTGTCTAGTACAACCCGCAAGTGGTAGGTGTGCTCCTCCTCAGTCGTCGAGTATACCAAAATGTCGTCGATGAAGACCACGAAAAATCGATCGAGGTTTGGCTGAAAGATTCTATTCATGAGGACCATGAACATTACTAGAGCATTGGTTATGCCAAAAGACATAACCAAGAACTCATAGTGGCCATACCGACATCTGAAGTCCGTCTTATGCACGTCCTCGTCTCGAACTCTGAGCTGGTGATAGCCTGACCTGAGGTCTATATTCGAGAACCACTGTGATCCTTTGAGCTAATCAAAGAGGTCATCAATCCTATGTAGCGGATACTTGTTCCTCACTGTCACCTGGTTCAGGCGACGATAGTTGACACGAAGTCGCAAGCTCCCGTCAGACTTCTTGGCAAACAATATCGGGGATGCCCAAGGTGAAACACTGGGTCGGATGAATCCCTTGCCCTGCAAGTCCTCCAACTATACCCGTAGCTCTCGAAGCTCAGCAGGAGCCATCCGATTTGCTGGAGCAGATATCGGGGCTGTCCTGCGGTACAGATCAATATAAAAGTCTACCTCTCTGCGAGGAGGTAGTCCTGGAACGTCGTTGGGAAAGACGTCCGCATACTGATCCACCACTGTAGGAAAACCAGGACTCCACACGTCAACTGCTCCAAGGATTAGGCTAGCCAACTAATGAGTGATGGGCTGTCCTCTCCTCTGCGGATGTCTATCCTGTGCTACGAAGGCTCCCTTCTCACCAGTGAAGGTGAACCTTCTCCCGTCGGTGCGTACACATCACAACTTATGCCAAATACAGTCGATCTGAGCATGGACTGTAGATAACCAATCCATGCCCAAGATGACGTCGTAAGGCCTCGACGCCGCTACAAGAAGATCCCAGCCAAATCTCTCGCCTCCTAGAGTAATCTCACACTGTCGGCACCAGTGCGTAATCGTCGAGTCTGCTCCTGTAGGAGTCCCTAGCCGTAAGGATCGATCCAACAGCTCTGTCGGAATCTCCGAGCTCCAAACAAGGGCAATGGATATGAAAGAGTGACTCACTCATGTGTCTATAAGAACTGTAGCAAGGTTGGAATAGACACAGATAGTACCTCGAATCATCTCGGGTGCACCGTGGTCGTAGGCCTCCACTGCGTGGAGCTGTGCCTATCTCTGCCTGCCAACTCCCTGTGGTCGGGGTGGACCTCATGGTGGTGGTGGTGGTAGAGCCTCAAAGCATCGCCCACCACCTGCTGCTCAGCCAGCTCCTCTGCCTCGTCCACCTGCTCCCTGTGGACTGCCACCGTCGACCCTCTACCTCTGCCTAGGAGGCCCCTCAACCGTCTGCTGCTCCTCGGCATGGAGGGTCGAGCAGTCATGAGCCATGTGGCCCTGCCCACCGCATGCGTAGCACTGTCTGCCTCTCAAAAACTGGCATCGCGCTGTGTTCCCCGCATAGCTGAGCCAGTGTCCTAAGGTTGTCTGCCTGAGGGTCTGTTCTGCCTGGACCCATGAGTCATCTGTCAACTGCCTGCTGCAGAAGACTCTGCTACATGCTTCCCTACGGTGGGTCTCACTACTGATGAAGGCTCAACAAGAAAGCTCTCGATCAAAAGGGCTCACTCCAGTACTGCTGCCTGGGTCAGAATTCTAAGGGAGATCAGCGATGCCCTGATCTCATGCCTCAATCCCTGCTCAAAGGTCCGGCCCCGGAAGAATGGGTCCCGTACCATGTCTGTCGAGTAGCGTGAGAGATCGGTAAATCTCGCCGAGTACTGGGCGACCGTCAAGCTGCCCTGCCAAAAATGTAGAAGCCCCTGGATGCACACCGCACGGAGGGTGGCTGGGGCGAACTCCGAGTGGAAGAGGCTCTCAAAGTCCATCCAGAGGAGAGATGCCTCATCGTTCACCTGGAGCATCAAGCTCCACCATCTGCCTGCTGCCGCGTGCAGTAGGCTCACTGCGAGGATCACCACGAGCTCTGCTGGTATCCTCACTAACCTGAAAACCCGTACAACTGCCTCCAACCAGTCCTCGGCTGCCTGGGGGTCCATCTCCCCACGGAACCTTGGCGGTCACTGGAGCTGAAACTCGTGCAGTGCACTAAGGTGACGTGCATCGTCAGCGGCTGGGGTTGGAAGCATTGGTGGCTCAGCGGTTAGTGGTACCGTTAGTGCCTCTGCTGTCAAAGGGCCCTGTACAGAGGCCTCGTCGCTCGGCGGGCTGTTGTCACGTACAACTCTCGGAACCCTAGCTGGCTGTCGTCGTGGGACCATCCTGAAAAGAAACAGGTGCGCCAAGGTCGGAATAGTATACCGGGTGAGCTGACATAAAGTAATCACAAAGAAAACTTGAAACACATATGAAATCAATGTTTTCGTGCATTAAGTCGGAAATCAGAAGTCAGGGTCCTAGTGTATGGATACGTCGGCCGCCGCACCAACACTGGACTCCCTAGACTGATAACCACACCCAATAGGCTTAACACTATTTCTTCAACTAGAAGAAAGATCAGAGTCCAATGTTCTGCGGTAGAACCGAACTCCTCTGATACCAATTTGTCACGACCCATCCTCGGGGCCCGTGCCTTGACTACCCCAAACCCGCCTTCCATAGGCTAGGGGCTGGCGACTAGCACCAAGGCGTAATTCCTGGTAAAAATGGAAGGCATTGCCTTTGTAAAGTAAACAAACACCACAGAGCAAGAAAGTAGTAGAAGTAAACACTAAGTAAAAACTGGGTACAACAGTAAGTGCGGAAAAGTAGGTGGGCCAGAATACAAACCGAAACTGAAAGTAAAGTACAACTCAAAAGGGAAAACAACAACTGAAAGTAAAGCCGCAACGTCGAGCCGTCCACTGGAAGTCCCACCTGAAGGGTGGGTACAGATAGCCTCCACAGCTCCTCGGGTCCAACCGTCCACTCCGAGTACGTCACGCTTAGTGGTCCACCTCCAGGTACCGTCCTGCTCCGCAAGCATCAACCACGATCAACGTTGTCCGTCGTCTGAACCAACACAACGTAGGGCGAGCATAACCCGTGCAGGGGTGAGTATAAGCTACTCAGTAGGGACCCCGAGACCCCCAAAGGTCTCCTAGAATCCACAAAGGATAAACCACAATGGAAAGGTACAATCATGAAGTAACACAATCCACACAGTCCACACAGGAAAGAAAAACGTAATCCATACAGGATAGCACAACACAATCCACACAGGATAGCAAATTAGGATTCAGCTCACACAAGTATACTTCTTCAAATAATGATAGAGATGGTCAGATATTGCCACTGATTCATCTAAGTCATCGAACCCACAAAGGATCGATAGGTACTAACCCCCACAATGACCCACAAAGGATCTGACCCACACATGATCGATAGGTAACTAACCCCCGAAATGACCCACAAAGGATCTGACCCGCACAGGATCAATAGGTAACTAACCCCCGCAATGACCCACACAGGATCGGACCCACACAGGATCTGTAGGCGCTGGCCCACATAGGACCGCTGAGCACTGACCCACACAGGATCGGACCCACACAGGATCTGTAGGTGCTGGCCCACACAGGACCGCTGAGCACTAACCCACACAGGACCGCTGAGCACTAACCCACACAGGATCGGACCCACACAGGATCTGTAGCACAGATCCACGTAGGATCACTGAGTTCTGAAGTCGTCGTCGTCGAATCCACTGAGTATCTATGCACAGTCGTCGTCGTCGTCGCAGTCGCAGCCAGCTCTAGGGTTCCCGCACACAGCATGCTAATTCGGGAGGGTCCGCTCCACGATCCGAGAGGCTGATACATCAACTGACACATAGTCTAGAGTTGATGTATCCAAAAGTTCTGTATCGTCAACAGGAACTCAACGCCATAGACGGCGCATCATTCGGACGCCCGGTCTGAGAGTTATTGGCTTTTTCGTCCCAGGGGCCCGGTTGGTTTTTAAGTCAAAACCAACTCGACCATACTCCACCTGTGTCGAAACCTCGGGGAGAGTAAACCAAAATAACCGCCTCACTTAGAGGAATCCATCAAAGTCGACGGCACGTCAATCGGACGTCCGGGGCTCAAGTTATGAGTGTTTCTGCTTCGAGGGCCCGGTTGGTTTCGTGTACGAACCAACTCTGACGAACCCAAAGTACTATGAAACCTTGAGTGCAATATATCGAAACGACCGTCTTAATCCAAAGATCGCATCGGCGCTGACGGTGCGTCAATCGTAGGTTCGTAGCCCAAGATATGGGCAAAAGACCAAAAGGGGTCCGAAAACGGGGGGTCTGGGCCCGGACCGACCCGGCCCAACCCCCCTGGGTCGACCCGACCCGGGTCCGGTTCCGACCCGGCAAGGCACGACCCGGCCCAGCTGGCGCGGCCTGGCCCGGCCTGGGCGCAACCCGACCCGGCTGGTGCGGCCCGACTGGCGCTGGCCGGGCGGCCAGCGGGTCGGCTCGGCCGTTACGTCCGAGCCGCGGGCGGGGGGCGCGCTGCCCCCGCGTAAAGGAGTCGCGGCCCCGCATGGGGCCGCCCTTGCCGGCGGACGCGGTAGCCGACCGCGTCCCATCCCCCTGCGGTCCCGCGTGGTCGAGGGACCGTGCCTTGCCGCTGCGGCTTCAACTGCGGCGGCTCCTCCCCGCGGCGCGCTGGGCACCGCCGCCCCCCGCCTCCGGCGTCGCCGTGCCGACGAGGCGCGCCGGCGGGCTACTCCGCGGACCACCAGATGAGTTCCGGTGGTCGGAAAAGCACGCCGTCTTCGCCAATGGCCCTCCCGGGGCATGTCCTTCACTGCGAGGACCTCACATCGCCCGTGCGACTTGTTTTGTCGTCGTCCGCCGTTCCGCACACCAAGAACGAAAAGGGTGGTGGGTTCAGACTTATTCGTTGGCCCGCACCCACCGCGTTAGCGGTTTTAAAAGTCTCACAACAAATATTTAATCATACTCTGTGGGTATAAATCAAAAATATTTAAAATAATCAACCCCTACCTCAACCTTGTCGTCGAACGTGAGTTCATCACGGAATTGACCGTCGCGGAAGAAGAGGATCGTCGCGTCGCGGAAGGGGCGTCGCTGTCGTCGCGGCTTCACAGCGTCGCATAGTCAAACTCTGAGGATTAGAATCACACAGATTTAATTGCACCAATTAAACCCATGGTGAGGATATAACTCACAAAGAAATAAAAAGAACCACAATCCCCTACCTCAATCGGTTGTTGATCGAAGATTGTCGCGGGGAAGGAACGTCGCGGAAGAAACGTCGCGGAAGGAGGATGGTCGGCGTCAAGGTACACGGCGTCGCATCATCAGTCTCCGAGGGTTCGGCGTTCTTCGTCTCCCTTCGTCAAAGGACGACATTCTTCACGTTCTTCACGTTCTTCAGGAAGAAAGATGAAGATCTTCAAGCTTTAGAGTTTCTCCAAATCCTCTCAACAAGCAACCCCTCATCAAAAAGTGTTGGTCTTATTGTATTCCCATGCCAACGATTTGAAATTCA